>OX377203.1:94007678-94390615 GCA_947396885.1 Heligmosomoides polygyrus polygyrus | reverse complement strand
AACGCGTCCGACAAAGGATGCGGTTTTCACCCTTCTATGGGCCTGTTCATACTTCGCGACAGCGACTTGTCGCCTGTGCAAAACATGCATATCGATTAAAACCGAGCGCGCGCCGCCGAAAAGTGTTCATATTCGAGCGCCGGCGTTGCCGCTCCAGCCGCTCTTGACGCTCTAGTCGTTGCTGTCGCCCTTTCATACTTCCGCGCGCCGCGCTCTTGTCGCTGCTCTCGCGAAGTATGAACAGCCCCTATACTGCCAAAGTTGCCTCGAATTTTGCCGCAGCAGCACAGAAGTCCATCCTCTCTTCAGCATCGCACATTCTTTGAACAATGAACAAAAACAAATGGTTGTGATCTCACCTATGGGTACAGAGCGTCGTCTTCCTTCGTGGGCAGTCGTTGCGGTCGCCTCACAAGCATATCGACGGCAGTTCACCAGCACTGCATGGCGAAGGATTGAAGCCAGACGCTGATTCATGCGGCCTCCTTGGGCAATCCCTGAAACGACCATGTAAAGCATATTGCCGAATAAAATGAATATGACGTAAGGGACACCAAGACGCACACAGAGAAGAGAAGAAGAAGAAAGAACTCGGAGAAGAAGACGGTAGGACAATGAAAGGTGGATCCTGGAGACTCCTATCCGAAAAACTGGAACTGTATTCTTCCTTATTGTCCTTAGAACTCTAGAAATAGAAATATGATTCAGTCAGAGCGAGATATTGTATAGGCGGAATGAGACTATGCTTTGGTTAGCTACATAAGAGCATGGATAAGTACAAGTGTAGAAAGGGGTCCACCCTGATTTTCCTCCGCAAAATCTGAAGATCCTGCCCAAAAACATGTGAATTAAGCCTGCTTTGGATGGGATAAAACTGAAAGGTCTGAAGAAGTACAGGGTGAATCTCCACTTTAGACTTGCACTCATGAATCCCCCTATATACACAATTTTCAACGTCGAATTGGACACTTTTCAAATCAAATTGGACACCTTTCACGTCAAAGAGGACTCTCTTCTAAGCTAACCTAAGACTTTTCAAATCAAAGCGAACTCTTCCAAATCAAAATGAGATTCTTCTACATCAAACTAGAAACTTCAAAAATGTTAGAACAAAATATTGTTCAAGAGAAATTTTAGTATAACTTTCTTTGAAGTTTTAGTTCATCTTGCCAATAAGTGAACACACTGTTAGAAATCTTATAAACATTGTTTTTTGAGAAAAAACAATGATTCAAAGCTGGTTTTGAAGAGCAGGAAGGCGGCTATTTTCTGTTGCCAAAACAGAGATTGCGCCATGGCCCCGTCTTCGCGATTTTTATTCGATTGATAGCTAAATTTTTGTTTACATGCAGTTTAACACCAGCAAGCGATGCAACATGAATAACTGTAAAAAACACACATATCTTAGCTCTCTTGCTGCATGTAAGCAGTATTTACACTATCATTCAAGTAAACATTGCGACTTGCTTTTCAAGTACATGGCGCGATCCAGTCGTTTAGTGCACTAAGCGACTGCTGCCTTGCTGCGTTTTAAGACAAAATTTGAGTTATTATTTTTTTCAAAAAACACAATTTTTCTAAAATTGTTACTCATCCTCGGGCAGGTGAATTAAAAAAATTTCAAAGAAAGTTGTGTCAAATTCCCCTTGAACAAAAAATTATTCAAACCATAATGATGACACTGTAGTTTAACCTGCCTAAAGGTCATTTCGATTAGGAAGAGTTCGCTTTGATTTCCAAAGTCTTAAACTAGTTTAGGACAGTGTCCAATTTGACGTGAAAAGTGTGCAATTTGATCTGAAAAGTGTCCAATTCGACGTGAAAATGGTATACATAAAAAGGATAAAATATAAAGGACGGTGTTAACCAATCCTTTTCGGGAACGCGCCATGCATTCTACTTCTACGCCATGTCGATGAGGCAATATGAATGCGCATACTGCCACACACTGACTTGCGGTGGTCAGTCGATGAGCAAGTCAGCGCTTTATCCTTCCCAGACCAGTTCGGTACCACTGGTGCCAATTCACCGGCCCCCGATGGACGGCTTGCTTGGCTGGCCTGGGCGGGAATTTCGAACCAAAAACCTAGTATCGGGTGCAGGCGACAGCCGACACTTCCTACGACTGCGCGATAACGCGTCTTCCCATGGGTCTATAACCTTACAGAAAAGTATATTTTAAAGAGTCTAAAGCCGCGCTTGACCCTTGTAAGCCTAACTTTCACGTGAGCGCTTTGAAGAAAGAAACAGTGATTCCTAAAATGAACGGATAGGCCACGTCATAGTGAATGAATCTTGTGAAGACCATGCGATGCACTTTCCAACTGCATTTCACATAAGGGCAGGATGAAATGGAAAAGGGCCAATAGGGGTATGAGGCTGCACCCTCATGACGATGAATTCTTCTTGCTCTTTTCATACTAGAGCTCACTATTCTAGCACAATCATTGTGTGGAGGTAGACCTCCGCTAGAAAAGCGAAGTGTGTGTTCCATTCTACCGCAGCTGCACATTAAACATTTCCAAGCTTACTAGACACTGTACCAAAAGAGGACGAAGCGCTAACCAGCCGTATGTTTGAGACAGTCGAATGCTCTACCTCTATCATGAGTGCACTTTGAATTTCCTCTTGGCACACAATGAGTTGCGATGACCAGCCCATGAGCGAGCCGGGAAGGATGGAAAGTTCTGTTGGCCCAGGGGTCGGATTCATCAACGACTTACATAACTAAAACGGATAATCGTAAGCGAAAAGCTCAGATAACGCGGATTATCAACCATATATGATGAGCGATAAGCCGCGTTATCTGAACTTTTCGCTTACAATTATCCGTTAAAGTTACGAAAGTCGTCGATGAATCCGGCCCCACGTTTCTTCCTTCCTCGGACGAGCAAAGTACCAATCCACCGACCCCGAAAGGAAGGAAGGCTTGGTTGGCGTAGGCGGAAGTCGAACCAGGAACTGGAATCGTGTGCACGCGACAGCCGGCGCTTCCTCCGACTGCGCTACTACGCATCCTTTACTCTCGATGTTAGCCGGGAAGGATGGAGGTCTTGTTGGCTCATATGAAACCGGAACCATGATTCCATTCAATGTTGTGTGCGCATGTCCACTCGCCGATACACTTACAACCGCGAAAAAACCCGTGCGAGTTGTCCGATGCGCAACGCCCACAACCGCGCAGTTCAAGGCTGGTTTTTATTGGCCACCTTACGCCCTTACTACAGGCCCTATACGCTGGAGCCAGGGATGAGAGACATTAACGACGCAAATAGGGTCGGAGGGGGGGGGGGGGCTCTATGGGCTTTCCTGCCCATCTCCCCCCGGCGCAAATAGGGTCGGGGGGGGGGGGGGGGGGGTCACCACAGCATGGCGCGGCGTGTCGGCGTGGCGAGTAGCTACATACAGTGAATGTAAATGCAGTCTTATCTCTTTGTTTCGATTATAGATCCGCGTCTTATGTGCTTCCTAATTGGACAAGGGAAGGAACTCTAGGATGAAGGCAATTTTAACACGGATGCGTCACTTGAGCCACACCCTGGAGTCCCTTCCCCTTACGCGGAGGAGAGCACAGAATATAGTTACAGCATTATTTGTCTGTTTTCTTTACTATCAGTGTGCCTTGTCTCGTTTTCTTGGTGTTGGTGACACTTTTTATAAGGTTACCCCCGGACCCTATTTGCGCCCTACCCCCCCCCCCCCCCGGCCCTATTTGGGCCGGACAAGCTCGCAAATATTATTAGCTGCAGCGACAGACTTCAATCGATATGCATATTTTGCACGGGCGACAAGTCGCTCTCGTCTCGTATGAACAGGCCCTTAGCAGGTGGTAAACAGCTACGTGGTCCCGCAACGATTTCCCTGAATTTCACTCCGAACTACGGCGGACAACAGACGGTTTTTCCGGTTGTAAGTGTATCAAACACTCGCAAGTCCAGAGCTGGAGGTCCACACTGCATGTTCTCCATAACTGACAGCTTCACCCTAGTCTCAGCAGGCCTAATTGCCGTTCCAAATTTATAACGTATACGCAGTTATGCTTAACACGCTCTCGTCTCGAAGATTTCTGTACGAATTCTGCGTACGTTACGGAAAAGGAGGATGTGGGCCCACCGCTCGCCATTGGAGTTGCACCCAACTCTGTCCCGACTTCGTCACAAGGTCCCAAAGGGTTTGGCTAGACGAAATAGAACACAGGAATAAACCCTCTGTTATATTACAGTACTTTTTTCCTGTGCAAAATATGTTGTGATATTACGTACAACATCATTCATTTCCCGGCAGTGGTGAAAAATCAATAAATCTAATCTGGCGGTGGAGACGGAATAGTTATCGAAACAGGGTCTGTGCAAAGGTATGTACGAGCAGTACTATTGTAGCAATTACGCGCATGCATAGCGATACTACGATTAGGTGACGGAAGAAAATGAAAACAAAAAGTGGGTTGGAGGCATCGATCGCCGCGCCGCCGCGAACGCATCGTGCTTGTGCACTGCTCCCACATCGACTTTTATCGTATTACGCTTTCAAATGCACTTGACATTTACCACACATGTTTCAGCATGACAAGGAAGAAAAAGAAGAACACAACACAACGCAATGAACAACAAGATGATATCAAACAGCAGACTGCGCCAGCGGAAGAAGCAACCGGGTAAGCATCTTAATTCCCTTTGTAAGCTGCCGTATCAGTTACTCTGAACTTGCTAAACCTGTTTGGAGGTTGTCTTTCGGTAATCTTCATTCTCCGTTCAGCTACGCATACGCCTTGCTTCTTCGCTTTTGGTTGTGACGACAAAAAAGCAGCAATGGATCAGCTCGTTTCTTCCTACCCACCTCTGGTGCTAGGTCGTTAGGCCAGTTGGCTTTCCGACTTATCGTTAGACTATCACAACGGTAGATTTGAACGGCGGAAATGGTGTGTATGGTCACAAACGCCTCTGCATGCAGCTGGACGTAAGGCAGAGGTGGAGGCCTGCGTATTTCAACAGACCTTTTTGCAATTCAGTTCTATTCTATATTCTATGGGGAACCGCTAAAAATGTGAGGGAATGTTTTTTTTTGTGTTGTGGAACAGAAGAAGAATATTAAGAAGAATCTGGACGAGTATCGATGCATACAGTATCTGGACTGAATTACATGCGAAACTCATTTAATAAGCACAGATGAGTTTGATAACCCCAGCAAGAGGCAAGGAATCTTTTGGAGTGCTTTGCAGCAAACTTTTTTCACCACCTGTCAGTGCCTGTGCTTTGAACAAACTGTAATTTTAGCAGCTCACTTCTTACATAATTCACGTAACTCTTTACATTTGCATAATTCTTGCAACCTTTAAATGGCTTGCTATAATGACAGCCTACTAGTTTCGAGGATCTACATTTTGCTTCGTCACACTGCCCAAACTAGCCCATATTTGACTTCACCGATCGGAATGTATCACGGTGCTACGTTATCAGTTGCGAGAGAATACTCTCAGTTTTCTTTCACTTCGGTAAAATCACTATCTGCTAGAGGCATTCTCTTCCTGGTACCCCGTTAGGTACTGGATGTGCTGATCGGTAAACTCGCGACTAAACAGCCAAGGGAAGCGAATTTTCCGCAAAAATTGGACGAGTTCTCCGACAGTGCTCGGGGGGGGGGGGGCGTAGCGGGACCACGCAAGATTTTGAGGACTGCTAAGTGACGCAAGAAGGAGCGGCTCTTACCGTCTCATTTCTCATTGGGGCTCACCAACCTACCAGGTCGGTGCAGGCGATCCTAATTGCTCAGCTAGCCCTTCAGGTTGGTGAGAACATGGAAGTGTGTCTGCCCTATAACTACGAAGAAGTTGTGTATTCAGGCAATGGGTTTTTAATACTACAAATTGCTCAATATCCATGGAAGTAAGAGTGAAATCTGTTGTGAGTGAGACGCTTCAACACCAATGTATGTTCGCATGGGCCCATCTGGCACGTTTCGATATTCGTGAGAAGTGTTCCATCTGTGAAGATGGTCTCTGGCAATGGGAGCCATCTAAGATACATGTTAAGTGCTTCGTCAGATCTCCGATTTGTGTCTGCTCAACTCAATGATTTTTGCACAATTCCCCATTGCCTATCTATTCTATTTCGTACTTTGGAGCGATTTATTGCAAAACCTGGGGTTGCCCAACAACAAAGCCGTGTTATAATATGTGTCAATAAACCTAGTTATACTCATCCAGATGAAAAAGTGGCTTCAGCCTTAGCATGTATTTCAATTTTTTCATCTCTTCTTTCTATCTACCCTTTGTTAAGAGAACACGATCTCACTGTTATTTCCATGAATATTGAGCAATTCGTAATATTAAAAACCCAATACCTGAATATACAACTTCTTCGTAGTCATATGGCAGACACA
This sequence comes from Heligmosomoides polygyrus polygyrus, assembly GCA_947396885.1. Taxonomy (NCBI): domain Eukaryota; kingdom Metazoa; phylum Nematoda; class Chromadorea; order Rhabditida; family Heligmosomidae; genus Heligmosomoides; species Heligmosomoides polygyrus. The sequence goes on along the minus strand of OX377203.1, from coordinate 94,384,237 downwards.
CATCCACGTTCTCACCAACCTGAAGGGCTAGCTAAGCAATTAAGATCGCCTGCACTGACCTGGTAGGTTAGCGCGCTCCAATGAGAAGTGAGACGGTAAGGAGCCGCTCCTTCTTGCGTCAATCCTCCAAGATCTTCCCCAGCTCGCCTACATCAACTGATGAATTGGCAAGCAATTAGAATATTAATCGGACTGGATTAATAGTGAAGATTTCAGTCTGATCTTGGAGGACAGGGATCGTGTGACAATCAGGGATGTGCGGAATTTCCGTTTGCGTGTTCCGAATTCCGGTTTCCGGCCATTTTTGGGTGTTCCGTTCCGTTCCGTGTTCCGACTGTTTTTGGACCGGAAGGCGGAGACGGAAATGGACATTGAACACAATAAGCTTATCAATTAAAAAGGGTTCTTCTTCATATAATTGTGAGATAAATACTGTCAGACAACTCTAGTATTAATTTTCTTGGAATTATAGTTGGACTACCAAGAAAGTACTCAAAATGGGAACGGCTGAGTGCAGGGCACAATTAATGGGCCAGCAATGGCTATGTGTGCATTGTGTGCTACGATAGTGTACTCAACATTTGATTGATCATAGAATTCTTGATCCATTAGTTACAAACAGCTACAAAAACTTTGTAAGCATATAGCTCAGTGTAATGAAACAAAGAGTTCAGTAGAGGTTGTGCCATGTGGTTGTCTGCCCCAAGATTACATCAGTGTTCCTGATTGAAGGTGTAAATTTCATCCTTTAATTTCGTTAGGTGTTATATTTATCCATATGAAGTTATGCAATGTATTTTTTTAATGAATCATCACGACTATCTACCAGGAGAAGTTATTTTGATTGACTAGGGTGATTTGTTGAATTCTGACACAAAACTATTGCTTCGAGAACCATCTAGGAACTGTCCAGCTGTGTCATCTTGGGCGTGGGGGTTCCGGGCTGGCACATATGGAATATTCCTGTGGAAGAGTGGACCCATCATGACTAATCAGTCATCCAGTTGTCATCTTATTGTTAGATCCCAGACTGAATTCTGAGTACTAGTTTCGGTGACTGTAATGTAACTGCTAATGTTGGGTATGCAGATATCTTTGCAGTCACCTTGTCGTCCATGATGCCACGGGTTTCCAAAAATGTTGGGAGGAATCTCTTTCCTGGTCGGAATATGATCTAGATGGCTACTCCAGTTTTAGACTTCACCCGAGTCAGTTTTTTAGTGCGGGTCTGTAAGTAGCCTCAACTGGTTAATTCAGTTAAGGTTCAGAAAATTGCAGCATCAAAAAAGTCAGCGAAAAACCCGTCGGCGAAGCTATGGAAACAACAGAAAGACTGCTGAAATAGTAAGATAAGACCCTAAATTTTCGCTTATTGCTCTAGCCATAGCTAAAAGGTTATCATAACAATATTATGAATTCATGCTTCATTATGCTATGTTATGATGAGAATGTGCATTAATCTGTAGAAGATTCTGCTGCTCGCAAAGTTCTGAGCAATAAAGGCGCGATGGAAGCCGCTTCTGACGCCGTTTCAGATGCACTTCTGAAAAAATGGCGAATATGTGTCATTTCCGTTTCCGCGTTTCGTATTCCGGTTTCCGGCCATTTTTGAGCGTTTCCGTTCCGTCTTTCGTCTTCCGCTTTTTCCAGAAAAATTTCCGCACATCCCTGGTGACAATAATCTTTGAGAATAATAATCATGAGTGTATTGAGCGATGGGCCCGTGTAGCGCAGTCGGAGGAGGTGCCGGCAGCCGCTCCGCATCCGATACCAGATTCCTGGTTTGGATTTCCCGGCCAGACCAACCAAGCCTTCCATCCTTCCATCCCTCCGGGATCGGTAAATTAGCGCCAGACTTATCTGGGAGGGATAGAGCGCTGACTTGTTCATCGGCTCGCCACCGCAAGTCATTGTATGGCCAAATACGCATTCAAAATCGCATCCACGACATCCCGTAGAAGTAAAATACGTGGAGATTGAGTAACGCCGCCCATTATCCTATTGAGCGATAATGGCACATTCCGGCAGCCGAGGTCAAATACGGTCCAATTTAGGCACTGCGATGAAGCAAGCTGTAAAGACTCAAAACTAAGTTGTGCTTTAACGAGCCACTTGAAGGTTGATGTACATTATAAGCCCCATGCAAAGAGCAATGAGCTGTCAAAATTACAGTTTGTTGAAAGCAATATCACCCATAGGCGGAAAAGTTTGCTTCAAAATATACTCCAGTAGATCTCTTGCATCCTGTTGAGCTTATTGAAACTCATCTATTGCGTTTAATATATGCGTTTGAATGAGTAATTAAGCTGCAGTCGAAATAGATGTACGCCTTCTTCTTCGCCCCTCCTGTTAATTTTCAACTTTAATTACATGTTCAAGAAAAACTTGATATGACTTTGATTGGAATTTGTTTCCAATTGGAGGGCACACTGTTTGAAATTTTTATAAAATTTTTAGGATCTAGAGGGTAGAGTCAGAGGGGGGGGGGGCACCGCTATAAAATTCAAACAAACACTATTAACGTGACCTCTTCCGACTAGGAAATTCTTAGCAAACGGCCTCTTGCAGGCCAAGTAAGTTTGTCATTTTTGTAAGGTTCTTTTTATTTTTAAATTTGCCGTTGTTGTCAAAACGACTGATTGTCAGTAAAGTGCCCCCATTAGGAGAGATCCAATGTTTATCCTTCAAGAGGAAATTATTGAAAAACCAGCGTCAGTCGCCGGCGCTCCACTTTGGTTTTCCAATAACTTCCTCCTGAAGGTCTTGTCCTCCTTCCTCTTGATGTACACTATGTTTCTGTTTTCTAGTAAAATTTTCGAAATTTCCGACCATCCCTGTTCCCCACTTGTAGCTGGTGTTCTCCAAGCCAGTATGGATGCAGTTCCACCTTCTGTAGCGAGACCTCTCGCAACAGTCCCACTACATATAAAGGTCCTACTACATATAAAATACAACTGGAGTGGGGGAAGGCCGTACTGGGGATACTTGACGATTGATGGCGATCAACAGCGCCCCGAGATTTCAGCCCTGGGAGTAGTCGAGGTCGCTAAATCCGAATCTGAAGTTCGTTTTTGAAGTATCGATTGCCAGCAACCGATATTGATCAAATTATCGACTTCTTGAAGATGACGTTCAAACGGTCCAAAGCTTCAGCCCTGGAGGTAATCGAGGTTGTTGAACACGAGTCTGAAGTTTGCTTTTGAAGTATCGATCGCCATCAATCGATATTGCTCAAATAATCGTTTTTGTGGATGTCGGTCATTTTTCGATTTTTTTCTAACTTTCCCCAATCGACGTAGTTAAGATGTTCTTCCTGAGGAAACCATGACATAGGCGTCAGGTGCAATTGATGATGAGAAGTTATTACCACAGCGAAGCCGTTAAAAAGCCGTCAGTGCGGCCGAGAAGGTATTATAAAAATCTAACTCCTGATTTGACAACGTAACCCGGTGTTCAAGTGGGACGCGCTCAGTCCTTTAAACTCTTGACTCAGTTGCACTATTTTGGGCGGGTGTTGTCCACTGTGAGCATCCTAACGACCATGGAGCATTGGATTCGTACCAAGTTATAGTGGTCCAAGTTTTGTGAAGCAAGGACCTGCGGTAATTGTGTAAGAGGGGGACGTTTTGCCCGAAAGCGGCGCGAGCAAAGACGCGGGACAGTGCCTGCGGAGACAGTTAGCGTCGACTCGCGCAGTGACACCCGCCACTGCGCGCTGAGCCCATCCAGCCCTTGCCGCGGAGGCGCTGACCTGACCGACCACGGGCCCGCAGATCGACCAGATTTGGTGTGATTACAATCGATAGAGGGATAGGAGGCTCAGACGGCTTGCAGTGGCAGTCCAGAAATTGGGATTGATCTGAACCCTACCATCTCCTATATTAGAATTTCGATCTCTATCGAATGCGCCAGAAATTACCCTGTCTAAATAACCTTTAAGGCGTTGTTTATTTTCATTAAATATCAGTTTTTATTTATATCAGAATTAATGGCTAAGCATGCTTCCAGGCTGAAATTACGCGAGGAATATAATTAGATAGACTAGAGGCCGTCTAAGCACCCCAAGTGCTCAACCTTTTTGAAAACGACATTATGATCCTTCAATGCGTAGAGCATGTTCACAGCCTGAAATTGCCATACGAGTTCGATTTGATAGTCGGTAGACCTCCTAAGAACACCGAAGTACTCCAGTTTTTTCAAAGCATTTCATGAGTGTCCCCTAACTCGTTAACTGGTGGAGGCGATATTGGCTATGCAGGTATATTGCCTGTGGAACGCGAGGTCAAATTACTGCTAGAAGCCACAAACGACTTAAAAGATGTTGTGTGATGAAATTTATTCTCGGTGAACATTAGATTTGATGAACCACCTATCCAGTCTTAGTCTCGATATATATGGTGTGTGCATTATAAAGTTCCATGGAAGAATCAATTACGAAATGCTAAATAGATGTCATGTTGAAACGAACGCTTTAAACTTCTGTTAAAAGATGTCTCGTCCACCTAATTGGAATCCTCGTGCAATTTTAGCCTGGAAGCGTATTCAATCCTGATATATGTGAATAGAAACCGATATTTAGCGAAAAACAAACAGCGCCTGGAAAAAATTCGCTTCAAGGCTATTGAGGCAGGGTTCTTTTCTGGATCGTGATAGAGCTCGAAATTCTAATACAGGAGGTGGTAGGATTTACATCAGCAGTATGGAAGTTTGCCTCGCAATTAATTCTGATGTAAATAAAAACTTATATGTAACGAAAATAAACAACGCCTAAAAAGTCGCCTCATGGGTTATTTAGACAGGATAATTTCTGACTCATTCGATAGAGATCGAAATTTTAATACAGGAGATGGTAGTATTCACATCAGTAGCCTGGAAGCATGCTTCGTAGTTAATTCTGATATAAAGAAAAACCGATATTTAACGAAAGCTAATCAGCGCCAAAAAAAATCGTTACAAGGGTTATTGAGGCAGGACAATTTCCGGCTCATTCGATAGAGATCGAAATTCTAATGTAGGAAATGGTAGGGTTCACATCAGTCCGGATTTCTGGACTACCACTGCAAGCCATCTGAGCCTCCTAGCTCTCTATCGACTGTAATCACACCAAATCTGGTCGATCTGCGGGCTCCCGTGGTCGGTCAGAGTCAACATCGCCTCCGCTTCGGGTGTCACTGCGCAATTCGACGCCAATTGTCTCCGCAGGTACTGTCCCGCGTCTTTGCCCGCGCCGCTTTCGGGCAGAACGTCCCTCACACTAATTGTGTTGGGTTGGGCTCACTTCTATACTGTAATCCATGCCGTTGACGCTCCGCACGGAGGCATGACCGGCGGATACACCACCGCCGGGAGAGGTCATCGCCTGCCCACGGTCTTGCACTTTTCTATTCAACTTAGCCATGCCTTGGTGTATGGATGTGCATATAAGGAGCAGATTCGAGCGACAAGGATCTCACACACGACTCCAGCAGCTCCACTGTTTGTTTCACCATTGCGTGTTGATTTTGTGTCATAAACTTGCTCTCCAATTTGTGTGCCTCGTACCGCGGAATAATTATTGGCCAATCTCCACTTCGACGAGACACTGAGAATACCAGTAGCTAACTGGACGTCAATGAAACCATTGAAAAGCCACAATTGTGCCTCAACAGAAGCTTTCGCAGTGTTACATTGGAGACATCACAGCAACACAATAGTGGAAGGGTAGACTTGATTCTTCTCAAATATGGAGATAGGCTAAATCACACTTCCAGTCACACTGTAATCGAGTCAATTCCCTGCTTGCCTTCTCAGCGCCCTATTATTAACTGTTGGGATATTGGAAGAGTTGTCAGACGCTTCTACGCACGATTCCTTTCAGAATACATTGTCATACTCCTGTGTGAAATAAACGAGATCAATCTAGACTCGAAAGCAAGCGCCGCCACTACAAGCCACTACAAAATACTCCGGTGTATTTGCTGTCGTATATGATGGTGCACACACGCATTATCAAGCGCCACTCTCGCCACGTTCGGCTTCTGGGCTGTCCAGTAGTGTGTTACAGGTTTTTTGAGCGGTAGTAGTCCTCCTCCACTTACCTTTCCTCATAATGATGAGTCCTCCCAAACCTCTTTTTGTATTGTTTTCCTGTTTTTGTTGTCTCATAGGGCTATCATACCCAGGACGGAAACAGAAGGGTGCAACGATGGTTATACTTACAGCCAGTTGAGGTACTGCCAAACTACTAGGTACGCTAGCAGTGTTTGCAAATGCGGAAATAAAAGAGGGTCTAACCTGGTGAGGCGCAACATTAAAAAAAGCGAGTCGGTGATAACTAGAGTGGTGGATGCAATCCTAGAGGGGGGTGGCAGTCCATTATGAATTGTTAATGGTAGCTACGCATCAATACATACAACATGCAATACAACATATGAATGCCTTAACTTTCCTGATCCCCTCCCTTGGAAATCTGTGAGCGTTACGCTGAAACATTAAAAAGATTTCATTATGGGACTATGCACGATGCGGGGATGGAGGGGGGGGGGGGCACTATGCACGGCAGTACGGTTGTGATCCAAAACTCTATTAGCTTTGGAAAGAAATCGCAAGCCGCTATGCATTAATTGATTAAGGTAATAACGTTGCTTTAAGTTGTTTTCGTGGTTTTATAGTTTTGTAATTCCTCCCCCCCCCCCCCCGACTAGGAAAGCAATTTAGAAAATATATTTATATATTTGTATATTGTGGCGCATGTTGCACTTTTTTAGAAGTTGAAATGGACTCCCGCCTCCTCCCCCTACCCTCCCTCTCTAGGATTGCACCGGGTGGTGTACAAGACGTTCTTACTAGATTACCACGTTTTCAAACGCAGTTGTAGCGTTACCACCACGACTCCTGTTCAGCGCTGGCATCACGCCAACACCACGGTGATCAATAATGGAGCTGCGGAATTATGGAAAGGAAAGGTTTCTTACTGTTTGAGGCTGTTCTGGATGGAGCATTATGGGACAAAATGCTAGTTGACGGTTCTACAGAGCTAACCTGTAAGAGTGCTCTAGTAGCGTCACCTAAGAACAATCGAATAGGTTAAGGATCGTAATCCTTTATAGCGAAACGAACACCAAGTGATACAGAACCTGGTGATCAGGATTGTATAAAGCATGCCATTCGGCCAATCACTCTTACTTCCGCATTTTACACAGAGTACTCGAAACTCTGCAACAGTTTCCTCAGCATGCCTTAAAATAATCGAAGAGACAGCTTCTTTTCCTTTGATTGAACTGTTGAGAATTTTTTTTACTGAAAACAAATGCGTTGTTCCACTTCTGGAGAGCTGCAATGTACTAAATGTATTGCTTGAACATATTAGCTTTACAATACTCAACGACCTAGTAGACATTCGAGGTGATTATTATTAGTAATCGCCTTCGAAGGCCGATGAGCAAGAACAGGGATGCCTGAAGAGGATGAAGGACTATTTATTTATTTATATTCACTGGTTCGAGACAGATCTATCCCGTAGGTGGCTATTTAAGCATATTGTTTTGTCCCTATGGATCGAAGAATTCAGACACGTTCTGGCGGCCGTGTTATTTATATATCTGTTTAACTGTATCTGTCTAAATTAACGTGCCGTCGAACATATCACAGTGAGTTTTGATGATAAGGATAAGGATAAGAATAAAGGGTGGCGTTACTCAATTCCTTTTGGGATGCGCCACGCATTCTACTTCTTCGGAATGTCGTGGAGGCGATTTGAATACGTATTTGGCCATACAATGATTTGCGGTGGTCAGCCGATGAACAAGTCAGCGCTTTATCCTTCCCAGACAAGTCTGGTACCAATTCACCGACGCCGGAGGGATGAAATGCTTGGTTGGCCTGGGCGGAAATCCGAAGCAGGAACCTGGTATCGGGTGCAGGCGACAGTCGGCGCCTCCTCCGACTGCGCTACACGCGCCCTGTTTTGGTGATACAACGTGAGAACTCTCATCAGCCAGCAATACAGAACCGTCAAGTAGTAATTCTTCCCAAAATGTTCCATCTAAAACCTTATCAAACATTATGAAACCTTTGTTGTTCCGTAGCTCCGTTAAGCCGCATGCACACTTGCCAGCGGCGGCAGCGTCATCCGTGATTAAGCATAGAAGTATCGACCTGACGGAAATCGACGACCCTATGTTTAATCACGGCTGCCGCTGCCGAGTGTGCATGCGGCTTTATTGATTAGCGCTCAGTTGGCACGGTGCCAGCACTGATCCGAATAGGTGGAGGTGCCGCAACGACTGTTTTTACGGTAACGATTTGAAAACGTGGTACCTTAGTAAGAACGCCCGAAACTCAATTTGCTTTGGAAAGAAATCGCAAACCACTATGCACTAATTGATTAAGGTAATAACGTTGCTTTAACGTGTTTCCGTTGTTTTATAGTATTGTAATTGTTACAGGTTTCTGTTCTATTTGCTGTGTTTTCATTACTCCCTCCCCCCCCCCCCGACTAGGAAAGCAATTTAGAAGGCTGATTTTGGTATTGGAAGGACAGCAATGGATAATGTAAGCATGTTTATACATATTCATATGTTGCGGTGCATGTTGAATTTCTTTAGAAGTTGAAATGGACTCTCCCCCCCCCCCCCCCCCCCCCGACAGAGATTGCACCGAGTGCTCCCTCCCCTACTAACCCCAAGAATGTAATATCACGGGCCGTAAGGTGTCAAGGATACAATGGTATCAGCTATTCCCATTTCGCGTGTTTAAATAAATCGGTACTAAGTTGATTTGTCCCCGCATCAAGATTGCAAACCCCTTCGGACCTAGTCGCAGAAGATATCCGTTCGCCTTTTGAATAACGTATACGTAAAACGTAACGTAGCGTAATCACTGGATACAGACAGTGGGCCCTAACACCTTCCTTCCAGGCAATTCGAGTATTTGTTGCTTATGTTTCTCCTTAATCGTCTGGTCCGACGCAGTAGTAATCCTACAAGGTTTGATTGGATCTCAAGTGTCTGCAAAACCGCGCTCTAACCGAGCAGCTGCTTACGGTGTCAGTCAGGGGCCTTAGGGATGCTCGTGCTCCCTTGTTGGGCGAAATCCAATCAATATCAACATGTCTTATACGCCCCAATCCCCCATCGGGGGAGACTCGGGGTAGACGAGCATACGGCCCCAGGAGACGGACTTTCATAGTAGTGTCCTCTCGCATCCACTAAAACCCCCGTTGAATTTAGCGCGCGGCGACATTCAGCCGGAGCAGAGGGTGGCGAGAGTGCGCGTAGAGTGCACGGCACAGCAGGAGGCGGTGGTCACTAGCGAACGGGGAGACACGCAGGGGCGAGTGACCGCACGCGTCGCGTATCGATCCGCGTCGCGGACGGGTGGCCCACGAGCGTTCCTCATTCGCATTCATCGCGCCGCCGACAGTGCTTCGTGTTGTTCTCTTTTACTTGCTCTGCTCCATCGCTCGAGTTCCTCTGCTGTAACGGACCGCTTTTGACGTGTACTCAAGTACCTTGATCAGAAGGAGCCGATTCTACAGCCATAGAAACTCAGTTGGGTGAGCATTTGGTAGGTAGCGCTGAAAAGGCTGAAGATTTGGGTCATTGCTGCTAGGCATGCTCTTGTCGTCTGAAAGTATCGGATGCCCAGTATGTATCAGATTCGATCGAAAATCTTCGGTTGAGTGGAAGGCTGGATAAAGCTACTTTTTGCGGACCCGGATCTTAGAATGATTCGGACGAGGGACGAAATGATACCACGGGAGGGCAGCCCATGGGCTTCGACCGACTTAAGCGTAGCAGATTGCGCCCAACGGGGATTTTGTGGACCCGGATTTTCAGATGATTAGGATAAGGACGATTTTGCTGACGCGGAGGAGAGCACAGATTTAGGCAGGGAAGGGACTCCAGGGTGTGGCTCGAGTGGCGCACCCGTGCTAGAATCGCCTACATCCTGGAGTTTCCTCCCTTGCCAAATTCGGAAGCACGTAAAACACAGATCTGTAATCGAAAAGCGGAGAAAAGACTGCACTCACATTCGCTGTATGTAGCTACTCGCCGCGGCTGCCCGCCGCGGCAGGTCATGGTGACCCCCCCCCCCCCCCACCCAACTACCATAGCGCCGTTTTCTGCTATCCATGTCCCGAGTTCAACTCTATAGCGGCTGTTCCAGTGCACATGACGATTTCGTCTTCGTTGTGGAGAGTTACATCATTCTGGACAAGGCAAAACCACAGCTGCACTCCGAGCGCTCCATACAGGCCTCCACGCGCAAAGAAAGCTTTCATATCTCACCGGAAAGACTTAATAAAGTCGTAGACGAGCTTCACGTAGCTTCTCGCCAGGGTATTCCATTCTGGCTACCGGTGATTGCAAAAGTCCGAGGGAGTTGTCATGGCTAGTTATTGTACCGACGCTAATCCGGTGTCTGTGGAGCAAAGCTATTTGACACCATGTTGACCTATGTCACACTTAATCAAAACCGGTGCTAACTGCTCCAAATGTTAATGAAGCCACTGGTCGGTGAAATAGCCGGCAACACGTGTTGTACTTTTGCGATTAGAGAAGTTGAGTAAGATCTAAATCTTTTGGCCAAAACCGCCCAAAGGTGTGTTGATCACGAATACATCCGTTTTCAGTAATATGGTCCCGCTGTAATGCTAGAAACGAGTCTCACATTCGTGTGCAGGACCCCGAAATAACGTTAATGGCAAGTTTAGGCGAAATCGGTGATCTTCACCTCACGGCCTTATCCGCATCTACCGGCGTAGCCCATCGTCGTAGTACTATGAACGGATGTCAGAAGCGTGATTACCACCCCAGATAACTCTAGACGGTGCACTCTTAGGAAACCAAAAAGAATAGCCCTAGATGAAGCTTGGTCGAAAGTTTTTCTGTCGTAAACCCGACAGCTTTACCCACCCGGGACTACTGTATTCGGCAGGAATTTCAAAGAATGGTAAGGCGAAATTGGCATCTTTCAGACCTCTGGAGTCGTGACAGTGTAGTAGTGCCACCTATTTCACCGATCGGTGGCCTCACTAACATTTGGAGCTGTTGTAACAGCTTCTGACTAGCAGGAACGCAGGTCAACATGGTGAAGCAATTATGACAAACCTCAACTTTTTGTCTATTACTGCTTACGAAGAGAATGTGTTGTAGTGCAATGCTAAGGTTTGAGTAAATTAGAAGATGGTATGCTTCATTGTGCTCCGATCCTCACATCACCGAGAAGCCAGGAGCTGGACTCATCTGTCTCGTCGTAAAGGTAAAGACGTCCTATGCGGAGATATTGACAGGGAGTACGAGATGACGTGCCGAAATAGAATTACTTCCCTAAGTCTGCCTTGAACCCCTATTACTATACCTATTCCAAGGCTCAAGCCGTTGCCACTTTCGGCTAGCATTGTCGGTCGTCGCATCTGCGGCTCTCGACGCCGTGTGTGCGACGATGACCGACGACCTTGCAACAGCTGCCGCGCTACCATCCATCACCGAAAACGCGACGATAATCCTTTAAATAGTAGTACCCCTAAGGGTTGCGGAGTCCTGTATACAGAGACCAATCGACACGATAGGTGAGTGGTCACCGGGCGGAAACGATTTATACTTTTGCTGGCATCAACTGAATGTTCAGAAGGTTCCAATCGTTGTAAGGGCCTGCTCATAGTCCGCGAAGGAGTCGATCGTAAAAAGCGTGAAAATCGACTAATGCTGAGCGGTCTCCAGGTAGAAATCGGCGTGAGATTTGCGTAGGCGACCAGTCAGTCCCGTCGGACCAGTCCTTGCTGTGGAACAGTACAAATCTGCTAATCGCTGGTTTCGGCGGTTCAGGATGTCTCCAGTAGACAAAGATTCCGTGCTCCAGCTGTTCTTGAGAGTGTTTGATTTGCATCAGCCCATAACAACCAACGCCTTGCTTATCATGGCCAATCCGCTCATTGAAGTCATCTAGTTGGTTGAGCATCGTGAGCAGGTTTTCGCGAAAGTCATGAACGTAATTGCGCCGGTTAGGATGCATTGCATCTTCGTTTTCCGCTCTTACAATGTGTGTCAGTTCAACTAACTGCACAACTTCCAGGCCGGAAATGTCTCGACACAATAACGACCGCAAATATGGTGGAGGTGGTGTAGGTGGTGGACGCGACGGAGGTGCTGGAGGTGGTGGCCGTGACGGAGGTGCTGGAGGTGGTGGCCGTGACGGAGGAGCTGGAGGTGGTGGACGTGAAGAACGTGACATGAAGAACGTGAACGTGAAAAAGAATGACGATCGTCGTAGAAGTGGACGCGATGAGGATGAAAGGTACGAGTGTTCGAATTTTTACTGGTTCTAGTGTAGCTAAGAACTGTGTGATAGATAGTTTGCAGCGAATGTGTAATGTACTCCGAGGGAATTCGTCGCTTGTGTGTGGTATCATTTAAATTCGGCAGCAACTCTCAGGGCATCACCTATGCATTTGTCATTGCGTTGTTAACAGTCGCTGTGCTGGAGTTGTAAAAAACTGAAGTCGTTCATATTGGGAGTCACAATAAGAAATAGATTGGATTTAGGAGTAGATTTGGAGTAAACCTGAATTCGTGAACTGCGCTGTATGCATGTCGAAGTCGTCAACCAGGATACTCGTCACAGGTTGCAGCCTTTTCGCAAACGACACCTCCCGTTGCGACTAGTAGAATCTGACGCTTCAGGAGTGCTCGGTTTATTGGGGATTGTCTGTGTTGTTGCATATGTACAGGATGGATCTCTCCAGCACATTTTGACATCTCAAAGTGCTTCTGGATTGTGGTTGTGCTTCACTGCTAAGCGCCTGTTCATTGCCTGCGACGGAAGCGACTGAGTCGCAAATGCAAAGCATAGGCGCCTGGCATACTTCCGAGTCGCTCCAGCGACTGGTCGCGGTGACAGTGTTGGGCGGGCAGCATCCAGTCCGTAGCAACCCGCGCACCACTATCGCCGCGACCCGTCGCTGGTGCCACTCAGAGGTAAGCCAGGCGCCATGCGAGTCGATTGATCGTTAGGGAAAAATCGTTGTGTTTGGTTCGCTCTTCGACTGTCCGCTGCCGTCAAAGACTATGGACAGTAAACATTGGATCCGAATGAATCATTTTCGGATATCCGATTCGGATATTGCGATCCGAATCATCCAAAAATCCGGGGTCCCCGAAATTGCCGTTATCCGAATCATCCAAAAATCCGGGGTCCGCGAAATTAGCCTTATCCGAATCATCCAACTATCCGAAGATTTTCGATCAGATCCATTGTATCGAATGAATCATTTCGGATATCCGATTCAGATATCCCTATCCGAATCATCCAATTATCCGAAAATTTTCGATCGGATCCAATGTATAATGGACAGACCGTACAGCAGCGCTGCATAGTATTTGAAGTAGGAATCTAGAAGGGTAGCTCTGCTGCTGTTTCTGCGTAGTATTTTCTCATCATAGGTGTTCGGAGATTACTTGTAAAGATTTCTTAGATGGTAGGAGTGAGAAAAGTAAGAGCAACAACCTAGGAATTTGATGAAATTTATTAACGAGAAAAGGGAATATGAGCTCTGAGGAGGTCAACTTCAGAGCTTTTCCGGAAAATTGATGATTCCACGAATGCTGATGTATCAGATATATGACTGAAGCATGGAGTAAGCATTGCATACCTGCAGGTTATTTGTGTATGCGTCCGTAGACAGTTGTACCGTACTGAAAGGAAGTATATCACAGTGCGGCGATCCGATGGATTACTATCAATTCAGGTGACGTGCCTTACCGGGTGATGAACATTTCTGAAGGGAATTCTTGAGGTTGGCTGCATCTAGCTTGTCAGATAGCAGTCACTTCCCCACGATATTGTAGCCACTTACCTTTCAAAAGTGGTAAGCTTCATAAAGCTTCGTAGACATGTCTGATGTGTTTATCAGAGCATGGAAGCGCGTCCATGTTTTTATTTCGAGAGAACCGGTCGAGTTTAGCTTTTCATCCATGCAAGCATTATCGCATTGGAGTGAATGGCCTGTGTTTCAGCGTACAGTATTGTGAACTATAGCTTAAGATTGTTGCAGTCATTGTGTCGCCTGATGTCTTGGCGTCCTCGCTTTTTTCGCAGTCTAAAAAAATCAAAAAATTTCTGAGGCGTCGTACGATATCACGATATAACAGACTCGTCTGATCGTGCTAGGTATAGGGTGGGATCTTGCCCTTCAAATAGTAGCGACTGCATGCTGGTTTGCAACCCTTTGGATAGTAACCGACCATGATGGGGTTTGGAACCGAGCCTGACAAGGCGGCCACGCTTTTCGCTGCGCAATAGCAACGCGTGCTGCGGGCGACGTGGCCGCTTTTTCGGACTCGGTTCCAAACCCTATCATGGTCGGTTACTAACCAAAGAGTTTCAAACCAGTTGGTTGTCGGTTACAAACGCAAAATTGGGTAAGCAAGGTTTGAGCTCTAACAGACTTTGCGAGTTATGCTGTATTGTATCTAAATACATGACATCTTATCATAGAGGTACCCTTAGTCTTTTCATAATAGAAGAAATTTCATGGTTATTTGATTAGGTCATCCATCTCCCTATTGAAGTAAACATTTCTCTGACTAAGTGAACCGAAGGGTTCTCAAATTGCTGAGCAGGGGCAGGAGAAAACGTTTACGCAGTTGCAAGAGCAGTACACGCCGTGGTTATAGTAAGACAGGCGCCACTGCTGCCGTAACGGCCATCCCTCGCTTTCGTAGGTGCAGCTTGTTTCCCGTTAATCGCCGGCGAAGTCTGTCGGTCACTTGAAGATGAAGAGAAACGTGTGTGAATGAATTCGGTTGCCGTCACTACCGGCTGAAGTACTTCGGAGAGCAGGTTGAACAGAGCTCGCCGAAGGTCGCTAGTTCACCAACCGCCTGGAAGATTCATTCTTGCGCTGTATTTAGAACACTGGGCCTTGTTTCCTTTTCTCCCTAGAACTGCACTCTGCTTGATGGAATGACTATTGGATTGGCAGCCTCAAGTTCTTGATATTCAAGGCTCGAAAGAAAGCCAAGACGTCGAAGGGTTAACAGAAAGCCTTTAACAATCATATTATACAGTTCGTAAAACAATACACTGCAGTATCCGTATTCAACATGTCGATACTAATCGAAGATGGGTCTTTGATGATTCTGTGCGACATACATGCTTGTGTTTCATTAGCGTTCAAGGATTATGGAGAGTTAGAACTAGCTAGAATCGTCGTGTTTATCATATTGTCAATAAGAACAGGGGAGATTGTGTGAAGCAGAACATATAGCTTTGACTCACTTCGCACAAATTAGGGAAGATTAATTCAATTTTTAATCTCCAACTTCTCTCATCTGCAAACCTCGGCATTGTAACTTGTTAGTCAGTCAAGTTTTCTGTGCCAACACGAGGTTTCTAGGTGGATCTTTATTTAGCAGGGCCTGACGTTTCGAGTTCTCGTCGTCTTCAGAGGCCAATTGGATCCACCGGAAGGGCTGATGTTCGCCCACATCAGTGAGCAAGTAGGAACGAATGGGAAAACGAATCCCCATTCGTCCCTACTGGCTATCTGGCGTGGTTGAACATAAGCCCTTGCGGTGGATCCAATTGGCCTCTGAAGACGACGAGAAGTCGAAACGTCAGGCACTGCTAATAAATATGCATCTGAAAACCTCGTGTTGGCACAGAAAACGTGTATGGCTTTCATTTTTTAATGTTAATATGAAGATTCTGTCGTTATGCTCATATGAAGTTTTTTCTTCAAGGTGAGAGTCATCTGTGATGACATGAAATGTTTTTCGTGCTCTAGGAGGGTTTTGATTTAATGA
The DNA here is from genome assembly GCA_947396885.1 of Heligmosomoides polygyrus polygyrus. Lineage (NCBI taxonomy): Eukaryota > Metazoa > Nematoda > Chromadorea > Rhabditida > Heligmosomidae > Heligmosomoides > Heligmosomoides polygyrus. Next base: position 94,368,449 of record OX377203.1, on the reverse strand, counting down.
CAGTTACGGTGCTGTTTTTCTAACTGGCAGCAGCCGCCACAGTCTAGATGTGTCGAGCAATAGAAAGCAGGGTTCCTCGCTCGCTCCATTGTAGGTTAATGTCTGTGGTTTATCCGCAGCTGTAAGCAAAAGGCGTATGTTAAAAACGGGCGAAGTATTGATATGTTTATAGATGTTCACCACACACTTATGTGGAGGTGTCTCTTTGATGACTAATTTTGGAGTTGCCTTTCTTGCTCTCGAAATGTGTATTGTCATCTAGGAAAACTGATATCAGGGATCAACTGAGGTCTACAACATGTAGAGTTGCAATTCACGTTGTTTTGGTTATGATCGTTTGTGTAGCATAGGGCATTGAGATTTTCACTCTCTTGGGTGTTTCTCTCAATGCTTTGGTATTAGGAAAGGTCGTTTTCAGCAGAAATCGTCGTGAAAGTCATCATCGCTCGAGCAATGGTGGAGGCTCGGACATGTACCGCGGTGGTGGGATGCAGGGCATGCACGGTGGCGGCATGCCGCAGCGTGGTGCGGGCAGCTTCTCAGGCATGGCCTTCTCCGAGTCTGAGCTCATGAGCGAACTGCCGAAAAAGAAGTTCACCGGGAGATGCCGTCTCTTTGTCGGTAATCTGCCCAACGAGGTGAAAGAAGCTGAGCTCAAGGAGCTGTTCGCGCCGCATGGCGACATTGCGGAGTGCTACCTCAGTGGAAAAGGATTCGCCTTCCTAAGAATGGTGAATGCGTGGTTCAGTGTTTGGAATTTCTTTGCTTTTGCGCACAGTGCCCGGGCTTCTTCACTCACAGTGTCATCTCTACTATATCTACCGTCCTGAAACCATTCCAACCAACAAAACACCAAGCTAGAAATGTTTCGTAGCGAGGACTATATACACCTGACACCTGACTCTTGACGCGGACTGCCTTGAAGACATTCTCGCTTTGTGGACTTATAAGCTTGTTCCCTCGAACCTGTTACCCTCCGGTCCCACTACCCCATGTTATTCACACACTAGCCTATGGACTTATCCTACATGTCAGACTCACATATTGTGCAACCTCCAAAACGTCCCTGGACTAGTACACTGCTATTCCCAGTCGGATACTCATTCGAGAAATTGTTTCACTACAGTTTTCCCACGAACTTCAACGGTTCCTGCCTTACGGACTCCAGCCCGGAGCACTGTGCGCACCATTTTCTGTTCTGTACATGTTATTTCTGTCTTTTGTGACGAATGTTTTCCAAAGATCAGCTTTCGTAGGATACCCGAGCTCACGCCGAGAGCGCGAAGGAAGCCATCGACGGTCGTGTAATTCACGGGCGTCAAGTCCGCGTACGTTTCGCTGTGCACGGCGCAGCACTACGAGTAAAAGAGCTCTCACCGACAGTATCGAATGAGATGCTGTATCACGCGTTCTCTCACTTTGGCGATGTGGAGCGCGCGGTGCACATTGTCGACGAGAAGGGTCGTCCAACCGGCGAAGGCATTGTCGAATTTGAGCGCAAGCCTTCATGCAACGAGGCCATCAATGCCATTAAGGAGAAGGTCTTCTTGTTGACCGCGTAAGTTTATGGCTGCCTTTCACCGAATCTCTGGCACATGGTGCCCTTCTGCTCATCCTCATTCTCTGTCGGAAGCATTGGTGTTCAAAGCGGCTCATCAATTTTTGAAAAGTAATGTCTTTTTGGTACATGAAAAGTTTGGCAACTGGTGGTTGAGGCTTTCAACGGATACGGATTTTATGTGTGTGTAGGCCTGTGGAGAGATGATTACTAGAGCAGGAGCTCAGCGCACTAGTTGTGTGGTACACCCGGCTTTTGTTCTCCACTTTGCTGCCGCCAGCTGTGTGGTGAGGTGTTTCTTCATTGGAGTTCGACTTCGTACGTACCGTCATTGATGAAGTGTGCTGGATAGCACAGTAGAGGCTTCAAGCTGAGCGAACTTTCTTGATTTCGTGTCTATTGGGTAAAAGCTGCCAAGTCGTTGGTTTAAATCTTGAAAAGTTCAGCGATGTCGGGTGCATCAGTTTCATCTACTGCAGATACACTGTTGGACTAGATCACAGCGGGCGGGGGACTGAACTTACGAATGTCATCGCTAACCGCGGCGACCTATGGCGCAACGCGCGCAAGTCCGCGTCTACGTCTGCCGACTCGCCACCTTGACCCGCCGCCAACGCGACACCCTCCACCGCAGCGGCGACGACAATCAGGTCTATGGGGCAGACGAGAGGTGAAGAAGAACCAGGATAGATTTCTACAACACATTTTAAGGGCCTGCGGGTCTTTAAGGTCTAAAAGGACTCTCGTTAGGTCCCCTTGTAGTCCTTCTGACCTAGTTCTACCCAATCCATTCTGTTCATTTACCTTCTTCAGGATTATTTTCAGCTGTTCCTATGCTTGCTTACGACAGTTTGGCAACACCATAATTTTTCTCCTTAGGTCCCCTCGTTAGTTTGGATTTATTTTCCAAAATTAATTTCAAGTCCGACGCATAGATGCATGGTATTCGTTCGAAACCGTCTTTAGCGTCCTCTCCTATTTCCTTGCCAGCTATGATCAGTTAGTCTACCCGTCCTCTTTACGACTCAGAAGGTAGCCATGGCCTTTCTGACGAAAAAGAACCTCAGTTGGCTAAATAGCTGGGCAAGAACCATTGTGAGGTTCAAGCAAAGTCTAAAGAAGTAGTCAACGCGTTCGCGGAAGAGGCTTCCGCACATGCGACGGTGGTCAATGGCGCAGCAGCAGGGGATAATTACGGCGCGGCGGTGGCTGCCGCAGTCACGGTGACCATTCGTAAGTTCGATCCGCTCCCCGATCACAGCGAGTGAACAGTGCTGGTTCTGTAGTGATTCCATCAAGATGCTGGAAAATTTCTGAGAAATATGCCAACGGTTGTTACCTGGCTTCCTATTTAGTACTCCTTAATGTTTTTATTTGGATCTGTAAGAATGTATAAATAGTAAATAATAGTAAGCCTTACGTATGGTAATATAAAACATGCATAGGGTTGAACTTTTTCTTCGAGGATAAATTATAACTGGACGATACCGGTGCCATAACATGTTATACGCTGCGGTATCTTTTTGTTTGGACTGTGATAGCAGTGTGGCGTGCGGTAGAGGAAACGATGTAGTAAGTAGGTTAAGCTACGTCGATCTATGATGTTGTACTGCGTAGGGGTTCTTTGTTCATCCGGAGATGTTGCTGCTTTGGACTTTGTCGGCATCGGCGTCGGTAACACGAAGCTGTCAAGTTTTGAGCTTGAGCTCAGTTCGTTGCTGTAGGCGTGTATGAAGTGGATGCAAGAGCTTTTACAACCACCAGTTAACAAACTTGTTGCTATGAATACCAGTGTGCTCTGCATCTTTCCTTTTTACAATGCTCTTCATCCTGAATTCTCCCTTGTTGTGTTGTTCTTCTGTAATTATGGAACCATACTTGCTTTGTATTAGGAGCCCTAAACCTCTCATCGTCGAGATTCTCGAACCAAGAGACGAGGACGATGGACTCGCAGAGAGAATGATTCCTAGAACATCTCAGCTTCTTAAGTAAGTTTCGGACCTACGTAACTTCTAGGGATGGTGGCGTGTCTTTTATGTTCTTGAGAGGGGTCCGTGCTATAAAGTCGTTCAATCAGTGCCTGGTCTTGAAGCTATTAACTAGAGCTATGAGACATTAACCAGAGAAAACCGTCAGGCATATGACTATACGGTGAACATGGATATTGTGAGATTCTCCATTACTCAAAAAGAGAAGCATGGTTCATTCTTGCCAAATCCTTGAACCCGCCGAGTTATCGGGCCTGAAGCTTTACTATGGAATCGCAAAACCGCACAAGGCAATGTCTACCTAACATCGATGGCGGAAAAGGATACAAAAAGGTACCTTGTAGGCACGGAGTCAGGCGTTCGGTTCCTTGACGTGCAGTATTTTTGCATTTTTCCGAATATTCGGTGTTTGGGAGGTCTTGCCTTGAGCGGCTATATGGTTCAACAGTGAACTTTCGGAGCACATAACTGGGTGGGCTCTAGAACTTTGTAAAAACAGAGTATACCGGATTCATTTTCACCGTTCAGATATGCGCCCGAGACCTTTCCCTGCAAAGTAGCTTGATTTCGAAACGGGTTTTTGAGGGTGTTGCATATGAGATGTTCATGCAATAACATAGCGATTGGGCAGGCAATGTGGGAAGGTATATCACTGAAAGAAAAGTAGCTGGACTCTGCAATCAGCCCTAGAAAATGTCCTCCTATTATTGCTGTCAAGTGTCGCGATGCTTGTGCAGAAATAGCTGAACTGCTAGCTTCTGGTACACGTTCTTGGTATAATTTCGTTTTCGATCATAATACCCCATATATTATTGTCTATTCAATGAAGCTACTCTTCAGTATTGGAAGACCTATTTTGGTATTTTATTCATAGTTCTGTGCGCTCGGAGTCAACTTCGTTGAGCTTCCATATAGCTGCGCTTTGAAAGTCCGCAGACCTGACAGTGCATCACCACTGGTGGGGGATTGATTGAGCGACAAGCACGGTTACCTGAATTCATCAGAATTTTGTGAGGCGGTCAAAATTCGCTTTCCATGTAACCTGTGTTTGAAAATCGGATGTTCACCTGCACAGGCTACTAGTAGTGGACTCGAACTGAGAACTTGTGTTGTGAGATGTGCAGGTGTTAGGTAGAGATTGTTGGACATATAAAGGACTTATCCAGGGAGCGTGAACTTGGCCCTCGTTTTCCCGCACATAACACTTTCGAGTTTGTGTACGGTTTGAAATGGAAGGAGCTGTATGAGATGGAGAGGCAGCGTAGAAACCAGCTGGAGGATGAGTTGAGAGATGCACGTCGTCGACTCGAATCTGACATGGAGCTAGCCTATCAGGACTACCAGGCTCAGATGCTACGCGAGGGTTAGTGAATTTTTGCTTTATCTCTGCTGCTTACAGAGTTATTGATCACAAATTGTCCACCTTGAGAAATTCTCTCATAAACTTAGTCGAGTAATACTGCAGTACAGAATTGTTTGACAGTGTCCACCTGCAATTGCTCGGTCGTGCTGTAGGCGAGAACCCGGTGCTTCCTTATGCTGTACAGTTACCAGGCGAGCAAGAAATACACGTACTCTATGCAGTTCATAAAAAGCTAGCATTTTGATGAATCGACACATGTAGCGTTACCACAATTTCGCTAATGTCTTGAAGGCTTTCTTCAAGTCTCTGGAGAATCAGTCGGTTTTAGAAGAGTGGATTTTTGGGGAGAATGTTGGTGAACTCTGCACTGTGATGAGAAGAGTCGATAGACATTGAACGTTATAGTAGTGTTACTTCGTCTGGCTAACTTTCATAATTTCAAGCGCTACCGCAAACTACTTCTATGAAGAAATTAGGCGTCGTGTGCATCATCACCTTCCTGTTTTAGGGACTGGGCAGCTGCTCATAGTTCCTGATTTCATGGCATAGTCAATCCCAATGGGGTTCCTACGTGTTGCTGCAGTCACTAGTCTTTAGCCTCTATTTTGCTGATGATTTCCGTGAAGTGCGTTTCTTTTGACCATGGGCTGATAATAAATAGCTAGATCGCTCTATATATTAGGTTGATGCATAAGTTCTCGGACATTTGAGCGCAAAATATTTTATAATTTTTAAAAAACAATAGCCCACATCACTTGAAGTAAGTATCAAGCATCATTAATATCAATGGTCCCATGCCAATGTGTTGGTAGCTCGTGGACGCCTTTCTTCCAAAAGGTAGAAGGCTGGGCCATGAAGAACGCTTTGAGTGTCTCTTCGATGTCGTCTCGGTTTGTGAAATGCTTGCCATCCCAATGCCGTTGGAGATTCGGGAAAAGATGGTAATCTGATGGAGCGAGCGAGTAAGGGGAAAGGATTGTCCAGCACTACTTTAGTAGTTCAAAACTCGTCGACCTTGCTGTGTGTGGTCTTACGTTGTGGTGCTGGAAGTTTACGTTGGCTTGCTCTCCACATGTAATTTGGAGATGGCTTTCAACTTCTGCAGCTGACTCACGAAGACCTCCGCCCTGCCACACCTTCGTCCAGCAGCTCCCAATATTCTGCTCCATGGGCGGTCCACAAAATGCACATCTTCACGTGCAATTCGTGTTTCGAGACCTCTTCTGCCTCGCCTCCTTTGTCGCCTAACTGGACACGGAGGCGAATGTTAGAGCACAGTACAGAGCACTTCTCATCCCAGTTATGATATTCAGACGTGCGTCTGAAGATGAGCAGAGAAAGTGCTACGTCGACTCTGTGATCCATGTCGCTCTGGGTCTCACGTTGGGTGTCCAAGTTTCCAATCTTGTCAAGGGACTTCAATACACGGACCACAGTTGATTGGTTAACCCCAAGCGTGGCTGGCATTTCGCTGGTGGGCTGATATGAATCGGCCTCAACTTGGTTTCGAAGCACGTCCAAGTCCAATTCCTTTACCTCCCGAGCTATCTTCACCTTCCATGGAATAGTCGCCACCCTTGAACTTCGAGAACCAATTGTAGACTGTGCTTCGAACGGGACCCTTTCTACACTTCCTCCAGAGCGATTGGTTGGCGTTGAGTCCGAAAAAGTAGAGGGGAGATCTCGTTGAGGATGTGAGCATAGGAAGGCTTGAATTGCGAAGCCAAGCCAGCAAGGCATGAACTGGCTGTAGACGTATTGAAGTTACGTTTTTTCCTCCGTCGATTGGCCGGTCATATGTTTTGACCAGTGTCCAAATTGAGGGAGAGTCCTTTTCAAGTGCAAAGGGTTGCAAATGTTCGAGAACTTTTGCATCAGTTTAAAAGAAAACGTCTTTCTAGAATGCTAGTGATTTTCGGGGTCATCAACACGTCGTGATTTCCATCCCTGCATTTGCAATCAATATTTACTGATATGGAACGGATCGTTCATCTTGCGAAAAACTGTCGGTTCATGTCGTCTTCATTCACAGTGTTCGCCACAGGAAAGGACTCTAGGAGTCTTAAGTTGCCTCTCATCTTTGAATTGAAGTATTAAGTGAGACACACGAAATGGATCAGTAGCGGGTATGGTGCGGTATTTTTGTTTTGTTGCCTTGAAGCTTGTCTTGGTCCTCCTGTTCCTTCTGCGCCATTTCACTTGTGGACATCTAAGAGCTCCCTTCCTAGAGAAGGTTACACAATGTCGTCATAAGAACACTGTCGGCTACACATTTTCTAGTGTTTCTGTAACGAGTGCGCTTCTCTGAATCACTATTATAACAGCTTGCATAAGCTGTGCTTTTTTAGACCTCCAACGTCGTCAACAAGAACTTGAACGTCTGGAAGCCGCTCGTCGTGAGCGTTTTGGAATGAGAGCCGTGCAGCAGACTGCGACTGGCGGTCCTGGTGCGCCACCGGGAGGAATGATGGGTCACGGTGGCCCCATGCAATCATACGGACAGCCGGGTAAGTGTCGGAAATAGGGAGCCGTTTGAAGGCTTATTCGCCATCACATTTGTGCTTTTGCAGGTCCGTATGGCCAGCCGATGCAAGGAGGGCCGATGGGAGGACCTCCAATGGGCGGACATATGGGTGGACAGTACCAGCCATTCGGTCAGGCACCACAGCAGCCGCAGCCGCAACAGAGCGGTCTGGGCAGTCACGGCGCACCACTAGGAGGACCACCTGGTCCAGTGGGCGCTGGGGGACCACCGGGACAAGGAGCTCCCAATGGACCGCCACCGCCAGGCGGACCTGGAGGGCCAGGCGGTCCAGGGGGACCAGGAGGACCAGGAGGACGTGCGTAGTCAAGTTTCTCTTTGCACCTTTAAAGCACCTCTAACACTTGTTTTAATTTCAGCACCAGGAAGTCAGCGTCCGACGCAGACATCGAACATGTTGGAGGGAGTGCAGCGCCTTTTACAGATCTTCAAGAACGAGCCATCTAACCAACAGCGTATGTGCTTATTCCGGAAGAGCTGAAGCTCAATGTAACAACGGAATGGCTAAAGAAATGTGATTGTAAGTTGCAGGACCCGGATCTGGACCCGGAGCCCCTGGCCCAGGAGGACCGTATGGTGGTCCTGGTGGCGCACCGCAGATGTCGCCGTTCGTTGGTGGACCTGGACCCGGAGACTATCCGCCAGAGAAGAGAATGCGTCGTTAATAGCTCGCCACCACGTATTTGTTACTGATCTTTCGTGTGCTGCGGTCGTCCACGTGTTTATTTAGGAAGTGTCGCTTCAGCCGTCTCCATAAGCGTTTAGCGTTTGTTGTTGTATCCCAACTTGAAGAATAACGTTTCACATTTTCGTATTGTCCTAGCAGCACCGGATGCGCAGCGTCCTTAAATTTATTATTGTACTTTGCTACCATATCGTTCCTTCACATTATGAGTATTCGAGGAAAGTTGTAATAAAGGTGAAGTGCTGCAAGAAGTATTCAAGATTCCTTCGAATCTAAGGAGCATGCGTTTGCTGGCATTACTTGGGAGTGGAGGCTTCGTAAATAGACAGGACAAGCAGGGATGGCTGTGGACGGGCGATGTCAGAGAAAAGGTCCGAGAGAAGAAACGGCTCCATAACGTGTGTATCGATGATAAAACAGTCCATAATTGGCAGAATTATCAAACAGCGGAGAAGGCGGCAAAGAAGGTGTGGCCGCTGCTAAGGCCGCATACTCTGCTGATGTGAGCGAAAAACTGGAGACGCGCGATAGTGAGCGTTATCTTTACCGACTCGCCAAAGCTCGCTGTCGCCAAGCAGAAAACATCAAGAAGTTCTTTGGCATTAATGACGAGGACGATCATCTTCTGATGGATCGTAAGAGAGCTGTGAAGCGAGGGCGCAACTACTTCGAGGAGAATTTGAATGTAGAATTTGGACGTCCTGCTGTTCCTTTTGCATCACCTGTATACGGTCCCGTTCAAAAGATCTCAGTGAGCGAAATCGAAGCAGCCCTTAGTAAAGTTAAGTCAGGCAAAGCCACTGATCCCGATGACCTGCCGGCCGACCTGTGGAAGTCGAAGGGCTGGTGCCCTGCTGACTGGCTGACAGAGTTTTTCAATCAGGTTGTTGCTGAGAAGAAAGTGCCTGAGGGTTGGCAGCAAAGCAGGACTATTCCGATTTTGAAGAAGGGCAGGCCTGCGGACTACGCTAACTACCGTCCGATTCGCCTCCTTCGCACATCATGAAAATCTTTGAGCGAATTGTCGATAGATGTATCTGGGATGTCGAACAGCTTTCCAATAATCAGTGTGGTTTCTCGTTGCCGGTTGTGGGACGGTTGATACCATACTCACCGTTCATCTTCTGCTAGAGAAGCACCCCGAGAAGCGGGAACCGATGCGTTTTGCCTTGCTGGACATGGGGAAGGCCTTCGGCTGCGTTCCCCGAGAAGTTATATGGTACGCGTTACGACGACACGGCGTCCCTGAAGAGCTTATTGAGTGGGTGCGCATCCTCTACTCGAGCCCGATAACTGCGAGCACCAGCGAACAGTTCCCAATCTCTGTCGGAGTGCACCAGGGATCTGCACTATCCCCACTGCTCTTCGTGGTCGTCATGGATGCAATTACACGAGATCTCCAAAAGGCAGCTGCTTGGACGTTGCTGTATGCCGATTATGTCATGCTTGAGTGTGAAGACAAAACCGAACTCGAGCGACAGGCACAGGCGTGGTGCTATCGCTTGGCATTGTTTGGGCTCAAGCTAAACGTCAAAAAGACGGAATACTTGACGACAGATGTGAATGAGCACGGATCTATTAAGATCAGTGGTATTGAGCTCTCACGAGTTACATCTTTCAAGTATCTTGGGTCAACAGTCGCGTCCGATGTCAGCCTAAAGTTGGAGGTGAACGCACGCGTGAATGCAGCCTGGTCCAAATGGCGCTCACAGACTGGAGTGGCTTGCGACAGGACAATACCTGAGTACCTCAAGTCAAAGGTGTATAGAGCAGTCGTCCGCCCAGTAGCGACGTACGGTGCTGAGTGCTGGCCCGTGGCGATGGAAATTGGAATCCGCCTCAGTGTAGTGGTGACGAAGATGCTACAGTGGACGGCTGGAGTTGCGCGTTTGGACCGCGTTCCCAACAACACCATACGACAAAAGTTTGGTGTCGCTGCGATAGCCGAATAGTTGAGCGAAGCTCGCCTGCGATGGTACGGCCACGTCCTTCGCGCTAACGACCGCTCATTTAGAGGTGAACATGCAGGTGAAATCCTAATAGGGGGGTGCACCGTATACATAAGCCTACTATACATAAAAATACATAAAGGAGCTGTTGTCTGTTCATCTGGACTTTCACAGACGACGAGCAACAGGCGTCCGGGTTCCGACGATGTGTCACCCAAGTCGTGTCGAGAGCGTAGAAAGCATATCATGAACATCGTTCAGCAGGCGTCCAGGCTCCGAAGCAGTCTCGCCGACGTCCAGCAGGCGTCCGTTCTCAGGAGACGTGTCACAGATGTCGCGCAAGGAGCGTTCAGGTGCAGAAAACGCCTTTGATGTCGCGCAAATGGCGTACGGATTCCGAACACGTTTGCCACTTTGGTGGGACCACTGAAAGGGGGGGGGTTGTTTAGTGAAGGGGAATCAGTAAAGGGAGGGGGTTCAGTGAAGTAGGGTGCCGTGTGGGGAGTCCAAAACCATAGTTACTTTTTGTGGAATGCTCTGCTGTTGTCGAAAAAAGCGTGTGTGCGCAGAGCGCGAAGTTCATGACGCCCTGCTGGCACCCAGCCGAATGCGGTTGGTTGGCCTAATGGTGGTGTTGTAGCTTCACAGGTGCATGTTTGTGGTTCCCCTTTGTACTTGCGTTTTTGCGTTTTGCGATTTATTGTCAGTGGGACCCTTTACTCCCATTTCCAACACATTTTTGAACAAAAACACGGCAACAAATGTCGTTTACGTTCATCGAGCTCTTTGAAAGTGGAAAGGTAAGAATTTTTGACTTCAATGGTAAGCAAGTCAAAAACTGATATCAGATTCGTGATCAGCACCCCAAATAACCCCCATGCACAAGGTTTGGGCGATATTGGGGCTTCTGACCTCATCACCCTCAGGGCCTAGAGCGGGGTTTGCACCTCGGTCATCCTTGTCAAACAAGCGTCCTTGTCAGAGCGGCCATTCGAGGTAGAAACCAATTGAATACGCTAAGCAGTGGAGGGCTACATAGAGAGTAATCTTCGGTGCTAATACGCCCTTTTTTGAATGGGTGGCGGATAGAAGCGTAGATGTTCAGTTTGTGAACATTGAGCTTTTTGAGTTTGTTCAGTTTGAGTTTATTTCTTGTACATCCTCTTTTTGCAATCCTCCATCCTTGTGTGAGAAGGTTGATGCATCATTAGTTATTCTTACCAGATGGTTACTACTTCTTTGACTCCATCCATGTAAAGTATATATAGAATTTGCTATCTATAACATCTTATCATCTTGAAACAGCTTGACTGTTCGAACATTAAAAGGGGCCCATGCACTGTACTAGTGAGGGCGAAAAAAAATTCATACTTCGGTTACTGGTGTTACTTGGAGTGCTGGTCACGGATCTGACATCGGTTTTTGGATTTCCCGTTTTCTTATGACAGGTTAGAGAAGGTGTGAGTGAGTAAGTGAGACACCAATATCGCCCAAACCTTGTGCGTGGGGTTATTAGGGGTGCTGGTCACGAATATGGCATCATTTTTTACTTGCTTGACGTGGAAGTCAACAATTCTCACCTTTCCACTTTCAAAGATCTCGTCGTAAAATGCAAAAACGCCCCATCGCAGAGGAACCGAACCTGCGACCTCGCCCGCATGAAGCAACGCCATTATCCACTGCGTCAACCGACCACATTCGTTGACTGGCAGCAGGGCGTGATGAAATTCACGCCCACGTCTTCACATGCCTTTCTTCGATCTTAGAAGATCACTTCGAAAAAAGTAACTATGGTTTTGGACTCCCCACACGGGACCCTACATCCTGAAAAAAATTGCATAGCAAAAGCTCACCGCCATTTTGGAGGCTCTCCTTGTCAGTATCATCCACAGTGTGGCGGGCTTGAGAATTCATGCTTCAGAAGTGGTGTCACGTGTGTCACGGTGCAGAATACGTGTCATAGACGTCGTGATACGTGCGTCGGGACTTACCAGGATACTATCTCAACGGTAGGTCGGAACGGCGCAAATGTTGTGTATGGGCAGAACCGCCTCTTCCTGGGAAGTAAGAAACTGCAGGTATCTCGACCCCAATACAACTCTGCGCAGAGTATGGGGCGACGGAAGCCGCGGGTTGGAGCCCTGTTGATTCACGTGCTCCACAGCTGACGGGCGCGCGCGGGATGAGGGCTGGTATCGCGGCTAAGCGCAGTGCAGAGGTGGCGTAGTAGGGAAGAGCTCGGGCTCCTAAGCGCGGGTTCGGGGGTTTGGATCCCGCAGAGTGCGTTCGTTTTGCACGTTTGCAAAATCCATGTTTATCATATAGGTAATCCACCTAGGGGTATTATAGTGTGTTATAGAGCATGTTTACATATAACATATGCTTCAAACTACAAATTAGCTAAAATGTTCACTTCTGTATGTCACTTATTTTAAGCCTATTTTGTGTGAAGCTATAGTTATGTAACGATAGATATTTTGGGCACTAGTAAAAAGTTCCGACTCCACCGACAAGACTTCGGTCAAAAAAATTTTTCGCTGAAGCTTTGTTTAGGGGGTTATTTGGGGTTCTGATCACGAATCTGACATCCGGCTGAATAATATAGATACAGGAAGGCACAGGATTACATTCTTAAAGTTTCTGAAGATGACGGCAGGTAGAGAGAGAATCGTGAGAAACGAATGTCAGATTCGTGATCAGCACCCCAAATAGCCCCCTAGACGAAGTTTCAGCGAAATCAGTGACCCTGCCTGGACCACCATCGTTAACGGTATGGGTGGCCTCCGACCGCATCGTGAAAAACGGATGTCAGATTCGTGATCAGCACCCCAAATAACCCCCCCCCCCCCTAGACAAGGTTTCAGCGAAAAAATTTTTTTGACCGAAGTCTTGTCGGTCGAGTCGGAACTTTTTACTAGTGTCACAAAATATCTATCGTTACATAACTATAGCTTCACACAAAATAGGCTTAAAATAAGTGACATACAGAAGTGAACATTTTAGCTAATCTGTAGTTTGAAGCATATGTTATTATGTATACATGCTCTATAACACGCTATAATACCCCTAGGTGGATTACCTATATGATAAACATGGATTTTGCAAACGTGCAAAACGAACGCACTCTGCGGGATCCAAACCCCCGACCCCGCGTTTACGAACCCGAGCTCTTCCCCACTACGCCACCTGTGCACTGGGCTTGGCCGCGATACGAGCCCTCATCCCGCACGCGCCCGTCAGCTATGGAGCACGTGAATCAACAGGGCGCCAACCCGCGACTTCCGTCGCCCCTAACTCTGCGCAGAGTTGTATTGGGGTCGAGATACCTGCAGTTTGTTACTACCTAGAGAGAGGCGGTTCTGCCCATATACAACATTTGCGCCGTTCCGACCCACCGTTGAGATAGTATCCTGGTGAGACGATTAGGCGTAGAGGTGTCAGTGAAGAGGGCACGGGAGGAAGGAGCAAATAACAGAGTGGCTGTAATGAAGAGAGCGTATATTCCACCTAGAGGTATGCAAACAGTGCAGGTCCGTTGTGAAGGGGATTTGGGAGAAGTGGCCGAGAGAGTTATTTGGTCCTTGAAACGAGGAATAGAACCCGGAGTCTACGCCATTAAGGGTCAGCGCACAGAAGTCCCTGTGTTTAACGATAGTGATAAGCCAGTACTATTGAAGGAGGGCGAGGATGTCGGCTATTGGGGTACTGACAAATGGCATGACCGTTGGGAAGATATGAATCCTTTTCTAATGGAAACCGAGGAGGTACCGAAGGGAAGTGAGAGAGTAGACAAGCTATGCGAGCTACTTGGAAGGAATACGGAAGGAGGTGCTATAGAGGGAAAGGTGAGAGGACTAGTGGAGCGTCACGCCCAGGCGTTCGCAGTATGGGATAACGAGCTATCACAGACCGACCTTGTGGAAATGAAGATAGAAACAGGCGATATTCCTCCTATCAGAATGAAGGCTCGACCGGTTCCGTTAGGGGTGAGACCCAAGCTGAGGGAGCTGCTAGCAGACTTGAAAGAGAGAAGAGTGATAGAGCCCAGTAAGTCCAACTGGGCATTTCCGATAGTGTTAGTGGAGAAGAAGGACGGTGCCCTAAGGTTATGTATTGATTACAGAGAACTGAACAAGAACATTAAGCTAGACGCGTATCCGTTTCCGAACATTGAGTCAGTTTTGCAAAGTCTAGCAGGGAAACGCTGGTTCTCAACATTAGACTTTTGTAGCGGGTATTGGCAAGTACCCCTAGCAGAAGGAGATAAGGAGAAAACCGCCTTCATCACGCCGGAAGGGCTGCTCCATTTTTGGGTGACTCCGTTCGGACTGAGCACGAGTCCGGCCGTCTTCCAAAGAATGATGGACGCGGTGCTAAAGAATCTAAAAGGGGAGGAGGTATTTTGTTACATCGATGATGTCATGATATGTACCGTCTCGGAGGAAAGGCACATCGAACTGCTCGAGCAAGTGCTTGCACGGATGCAAAAGGCTGGCTTGCGCTTAAAAGCACAGAAGTGTCACCTATTGAAATCAAAGGTCTTCTTTCTGGGGCATATAATAGATAGCCAAGGTTTACATATGGACCCCGAGAAGATCTGAGTGATAAAGCAGTACCCGGCGACGAGAAACGTGAAGGAATTGAGGACGTTTTTGGGAATGGCGTCCTTCTACAGGAAGTTTTGTTTGGGCTTATCGAAAATTGCCGGATGCCTTTTTGGTCTGACATCAGATAAGGCAAAGTGGACGTGGAAGGAGGAACACGGGGAAGCATTCAGGAGGATGAAGGAAATGATAACAAACGCTCCTGTCCTTAAACAGCCTGACATCGAGGGGCTAGGAGAGGAAAGAGGCCGTTCTACATTCACACGGATGCGTCTACGGAAGGTCTGGGCGCAGTTTTGTCACAGTAAGCGGAGGGCAAACATGTGTACCCGATCTTCTTCGCCTCGAAGAGCTTAAGTAAGGCCGAAAGGAGGTACCACGTTACTGACTTAGAAGCGTTAGCCGTGGTATTTGCAGTTTGTTCATATATGGCGTCCAAACGGTCATCATGACGGACCATCAGCCCCTGGTAGCTCTTCGTAAGCGTGCTAATGTGTCGGCAAGGGTGCTCAGGTGGTCGTTAGAGCTTCAAAGGTAGAGCCTTGAGATTATGTATGTGAAAGGACGTGCGAATGGAGTATCGGATGCGTTAAGTAGAGGAATCCCGGCTGCGAGTTCGATGACAGAGTCCTTGGATGGAATTCATGAAGCGGTAGTGAATTCGGTGAACGTTAAGGTGAACGTTAAAGAAGAGACTAAGTGGCAAGGAGCACTAAGAAGAGATGACCACTTCCGAGATATTGTGAGAGCCGTAGAAGGAAACATAAATGAAATAGTAAGGTTGCCAGGAGAAAAGCGGCTGCTGAGAACGTCAAACTTTGTTATAGATGAGGGAGAGTTGAAGATATATTTAGAAGACGGACGTGCGGTATGGGTTGTTCCGAAAGAGTTCAGATATAAGTTGTTTGAAGAGGCGCATAGTGGCCTGTTCGCCGGCCATTTCAGTGGGCACAAGATGTTCAACAAGCTCAGACGAGAAGTGTACTGGCCAGGAATGGCACAGGATGTGTTCAAATGGGTAAAGCAGTGCCAACAGTGCTTTGTCCATAATCCACGCGAGATGCTAGTGCCGCCGTTGAAACCAATCGTGACGTCGAGACCCTATGAGGTAGTAGGTGTAGATATTTTGGAATTAGGGTTGACGTCGAAAGGCAACCGCTACGCAGTTACTGTCATAGACCATTTCACAAAATTTGCTGCAGCTTATCCGGTACCTGATAAGTCGGCGGAGACAGTAGCTCGCACGTTGTTGGTGAAGTGGATAGCAGATGGGTGTCGATGGCCTACCTCGATTCTGTCCGATAGAGGGGGCGAGTTTGTCAATCGAGTGATGGAGGAAATCACCAAAATCACGAAGATAGCCCACGTGACAACCACAGGCTATAACCCGAGGGAGAACGGCATTACGGAAAGATTGAACGGTACGATAGTAGCGATGCTGCGGAAGGCCACGGTAATACCGACTGAATGGGATTCACGGCTTCCGTTTTGTATGGTGACATACAACATGGTGCCGCACAGTGCGACGGGAGAAAGCCCGTATTTCTTGTTACATGGTATCGATCCAGTTTTTCCTTCGGATATCTTGCCGAATGCGGGAGTATCCTGGTATACCATGGACAAGGGGCTGGAAGATTATAAAACGGAGATATTACAGGCCGTGGCGGAAAAGCATGAGAGAGTGAAGGGCTACAATGAGGCAGTACGAGAGCAAATGAAAAGAAGGTATGATATGGAGAATGGCGTGGAGAAGAAAGTGTGCCCTAAGATAGGGGACAGGGTGTACGTGATGTCTCCTAATGAGAAAGCTAGAAGTTCGCTCTCTAAATTGGTATGTGAGTGGTTGGGTCCATTCAGAGTAATAGAGGTGGGCGGAAATTCGGCACTAGTTGCAAGAATTGGGGAAAACAGCGAGCCTATCAGAGTGCAGTTCGATATGTTGCGTGTGGTCCCTCCCACTATATCGGACGAAAGAGTGGATGCTAAGCATGCGAGAGGCAGGAAGGGCAGAAGGCCAAAAGTGAAGGTTTGTAAAATTGATAGTGACTGTTTCAGTGCCGTCATGGTCAAAGCAAGGACGGACAGAGGACACCTCCAATACGCATGCGAGGACGACTGATTCGGGAAGCTAACGCTGTCGGATATACAGGGGATATCGTTCCCCGGCGCCTATGGAAGAAGGCCGTTCCGTGACCTGTGGAGTGCATGGAAGACGGCCTCCATCTTCATACGGACCGACATATCAGTGCCGCAGAAGATCCAGTACGAAGGAAGGCGTGGTAGTGCTCGACGCAGCAGCACTATGTGAAATTCTGAGACTGGCCTACAACGCCTGCACAGATTGGACCGAATTTTTGTGCGCCACCAGGAGGATAGCAGCGCATCCAGCGATCGAGGAAAACAGTATAACGGAGTTCTATCGCGTGGCTTTCGAAAAGTTAAAGCAGGACCTCAAGGAAGAGTCGCAAGCCGCAAGGAAGGTGAAACAAGGTCCCATTGGATTTACGGGTCCGGAAACCGCCTGGTTGCTTGAAAAAGATGAACCCCGCGGAAGCCTCATCACGAAGGCGGTAACGACGTATGCGGGACTTCGCGATGCCCTGGCCGGAAGTCGTGTGCAATTTGGATGATCGTGTGGCCGATCGAGAACATGGCGCAGGAGCAAGTAATGAAAGAAATCGTGGATTTGGTCAAGAACCACCTTGAAGAGGGTGGACGTCTCGTAACTGCGTGGCTGCCGATTACAGAGCCAAAGGAGACGAAATGGAAGACGATGAGGCAGCTCTGGGAAAAATTAGATAGCATTTTCCTAGGTTTTGGTGGTGAAAATCAGGTTGTTGTAACTGCAAGCAATTTTGTGAGAGATGGTAGTGTTTGTGGAAGCGGGTAGTCCGGAAGGATGTGCCCAGTATTATGGTGCTTATCCTGGTGTAGGTGCTGCAAAATTGTTGTATGCTGTGATAAGTAAGAGAGCCGGAAAGTTCGACCTCCCTGAGTTAGATCGGTCGGTGAGGCCATGACTAATGGACGGGGGGCCTGTCGGGAGCAGACGGCAGGCCGCCGCTTCAGCGGAGAGCATGCTAGGCGAGAAGAAAGGCTGCCCGAAGGATGAGATCTGCTCCAATCGCGAATCTCGTCTTGGATGACGTTTCGTTTAGGTTAAGGACAAAAACATGCTCCAGGGACACCCGCCGTCTGCTCTGCGCCCTTTGATCAGTTTGGCGCCGCTCTCAGAATCTTGGGCCTATGTCCATCATTCGAATCTCGTCGTTGTCCGTGGACTCCACCACTGTGGTGGATCGTTTCTTTGATTGCTTCTTGTTTTCCTATTGTGTACGTTGCCGATAAAACCTCTTTGTTCTCCTGTGTTCTCTTTGCTGGAGTATCCGCTGTAACGGTCGATATCGTCAGCCCTTAGACTTCCGGTCCACTACAAGGAGAGCGTACATTCATATCACGGCGAGTCATCGTGATCAACTTTTTGAAAGATATCTTTGCACCCCTCTCAACAATAAGAAATCTGTTATATTTAAAACTTTGGTCGGCTCACCAGTAAAGTTTCAAGACCAAGTTGCCGCTGTCTAGAGATACGCTAGAATATGACGGTGACCTACACTCGCTGACTTGCTGGCTCTGCAGTAGCTACTTGCTCGTCATCAGTGTGTCTAGTTGTACATCTTCGACGGGCAGTAGGGTTCAACTGGAGATGTGCAACGACAGGCTGTCCTTCTTTGAACATGTGGGGTAAGTGCTAGGTGGGATTGAATGGCCACCCACTCTCGATTTGTTGAGTGATGCCATCGTATGTTCTCTTAATTTCTGTGTTTATGCATAGTTTTGAAGGGTCGTTCTTCACGTAGTCAAGAGTCCCATCAAAAATCTGTACAAAATACAAAGTGTCGTATACAATGAGGGCAGCTGATGAAAAGCTCCTACTGAACACGCACTTGGCAACCTAGTGGAATATATGCATAGGGGAAGTATGGAAGTCAATTGATACCAAGCAAGGCATTTATTTATTTATTTATTTATTTAGTGCACTACAGATAGTGTTGCTAAGGCAGAAGGGTTAGAAAATGAAAAAAAACAATAACAATAAGAGCAGTAATAATGATGAAGATAATCTGAAAAAAAATGAGAGGTATTCCTAGTTTAATGATTGCTGCACGCATACGTAGCTAATGGGGTAGACTGCTATCCGAAACCGTTGGCCATGGTAACCTCATTCCATTTCTGGTGTCATAGGTCACTGCTGGAGCTTCGGGACACGTGGAACCAGCAGATAGGCATGAACATTTAAAATGAAAAAATTTGGCAAGGCACGTGGACCGAACACCTGACCCTGCGCCTTTGATTCATCGGCACTTCCCACTGAGCCACAGAGCTGCTTGCACCGGTGTCTTTTACCACCTCCCTTGTCTCCACGTAGGGCGCGCACAAACGTGTTAGGTGCGTGCTGACAGTTCAATTCAATGCTTGACGTTCAGAGGCCCATAACTCTTTGGGTTCAAGGACATTGCAAAAATGAAACATACCTTCCTACTATATCAAGGGGGAAATTTTCGTGGTGGTACCCATTTTCACCATTCAGACATACGCTTGAGACAGTTTCTTGGTAACTAAAACACGAAAATAGGATTGTCGAAGCCACGCCTTCAATTTCTAGAAAAACAAAGTGGACGCTCCTAGATTCGTCAGCCGTTGAGGATGTCAGACCCTGTCACGCGAAGAATGTCTATGGGAGGAGATTCGATCACATGCAAAAGCGCTTAGTGCGAACAAGTAAAGCAAACATGTGAGATTGAATTCGATCTGTGTTCAATTGTTCTAATTTTTTTTTACAACATTCAAAGCTCCTAAATTTTATTCTGAACGCCAACTGCATTGCGTGGGTATTGTTTGCAACCTTTGTACAATGACAGTGCATTGGAGGTGAGCTTCCTTTTGCCATCCCTTACTGCTTTCATCATTTGAACCTCATCCAAAGTAATAATCACTTGCAAGATTAAGGAAAGCATCTTCGAAGTTTTTTATCCACAGCTAAGTGGGCACTTTAATGAAGATCGCACTTCTTTTCAATATTGAAGCAGCTCCTTAATGTGGCGCTATTCTGTAAATTATGATTGTTCTTTATGGCTCTGATCGAGAACTGCACATAACATACGCTATCTATTTATTCCTTCTCAATAATAAAAATGCTTAATTCAAGCAAGGCTTCCAAATCATTTATAAAAGATCATAGGTTCTTTCGAAAAAACGGCAAATAGTTATGCTTGGACGGGTTCTTCTCAGGAAATATTACTTATGTACTAATAATTATCGTATTTATTGGCGAATTGTAGCATTTACAACTTGTTCAAACAACTCAAAACTAACGATTCTCTTGCACTTCTTTGTGCATATAAAACATATGTTAGACCTGTTTTAGAGGGCAGTACTTCAGTGTTTAATCCATTCAAAAAGAAAGGCATTGCTCTTCTGGAAAGCATCCTGAACAACTTCACCCGGAAATCATTTAAAAGATGTCTTGGAACTACTATGACAACATATCTAGAGGTGTCCAGGCAGGGCCAAACAGCTTAAGTTACCGTGCCTCCGTAGAAGAAGAAAGGTGGTCTGCACGACCATGATGTTTAAGATTTTTACAAATAGAATTTCAACAGATCCCACGATATTTTTTGGTGCGCCTCTGACTACGAATAGGAGAGGGAACATAAGGCTTCACCATCCTCTTCTAAAATCGCAGGCAAGATCAAACTTCCTCACTTACAGAAATCTTAAGGACTTGAACTTATTACTAGGTGAGGATGAGAATATAATAAACGGGTCTGTGAGTTTGTTCAAGTTTTTAATGGTACGTAAAAAGTTATGTTAATTGTGCTGTGCTTAATTTTATGCTTGTTGTAGTTTGTGTGACCTAGTGTTTGTTTATCTGCCATTACCTATGTAATGCATGACTATGTTCATGTCTGATAAATAAATAATAACTCGAGTTCCTAGACAAACATTTACCTGCACATGTTTGCATGTATAGCCGGGTCCGAATATTTATCGCTCAAGCTCGAAATTGCACCAAGCCCTCCTTGTCTTCCGGCCTGAAGGCGGATGGCAGGGAAGGGGCTATTTCGTTTTGATTAACTCGCAGTTGGTTTCATGTTACATGTTTTGGTTCTGTTGTGTCTTACGTGTATATTGAAGTTAGTTTTTATCTTCCTGTTCAGGGTAGGGTGAAAACACAGTCAGCCTCCGAAAACGAGCAATGGATCACGAATGGCAGTGGGGAGAGCTTTCGTTTCACTAAACGCTATTTCTTTACTTTTAACAACGTGTCTTGCAAAATATCGTTCCATTGTGCACACTCTATTGTTTAAAAACTTTATTATTACATAGAAGATTTGAGACAGCCTAGTGAAGTAAATATGCTGTTGGGCCACCCATCTCCCAATCGTATGGATACTCCTGCACATGAGAACTCTGCAGTGCTTGTCGCATAAGCTAAACAAAATGGAGCTCTCTTTTCAGATTTTCTGAATAAAATTGAATAAAATCTTAGATACATGGTAGGTCTATCCCATTTTATGCAAGATGCGCGGCAGAGCTTGTGCTGCTAGCTAAGCATAGCACCAGCCTGTGCCACATATTCACATCAAGGGCAAAAGAGCAAAAGCTCACCGCCACCACGTTAGCTGGTAAAACTTACTCCGTAAATCATTTGATAGTTGGGAGCATCATAGTACTTCAGGCTATCAATGTACTGTAGTATTTGAATATATTCTCGAGGGCACGGTGGGGGAAACAGCTCCATGATGTACATCGGCTGGCGCACTCGCTTCTTGTATTCGCCAACCTGAAGTTCGAAATGCATAAACGTTTTGCATTCTCCCGAGGATGTTATTCAACTGCGGCGAATCATTAAAAGCCTCCATACACCTATGTTACCAAGCGGGAGTTCTATCTCTAACGATAGGGTAGATGTGCAGAGCTTGCCGCCTCCAGCAAGCTGAGCGGCGCCGCGCTTTCGTAATTTTGTGTTCGAATAGATAGCATTATGGTCGAAAATAGAGTTCGGTGGCATGTCACCATGCCGCGATGCACCTGGCGGCTGCGGAGTGCCGCACGCAAAGGGATTACTGTACTCAATGCTGCTTACTTGAAATACCAAGAACTGCAGAATTTCCTGTAGTCGTTTTTCCGTCGTGCAGATTTCCTTCTTGTTGCTTGTTAAGAAGCTGTTCTTCCTTTATTTGATCTTTTCTCTTTTATTCTCAGTTCGAGAAATTGGAGAAGGGGGAGGGGGAGAAAGGCGAGGGGGAGGGGTTGCATTCCTAGTTGGTGGTGGCCTCTTGAGCGATTTCCTAACATTGCGAAAC
Source organism: Heligmosomoides polygyrus polygyrus (assembly GCA_947396885.1). Taxonomy (NCBI): domain Eukaryota; kingdom Metazoa; phylum Nematoda; class Chromadorea; order Rhabditida; family Heligmosomidae; genus Heligmosomoides; species Heligmosomoides polygyrus. The sequence goes on along the minus strand of OX377203.1, from coordinate 94,346,390 downwards.
ACATTTCATAGGCAAGAACAGTTCGCAAACTAGTCGAGAGTGGGGGTCTAAAAATGAGCATTCTCGGTGTAAATCTAGAAAGGATGCGCCGCCATACTAGATTTCCATCAAGAGCGTATCGTGTTCAAGTATCAAGGTGTACGGAAAGTTTTGAGAAAATTCAGAACTTTTGCTGTATTCAAACTACAACTGAACAAAAGCCTAGTCAATCAACAATGTATGATTCATTGGTGGCCACAACCTTCCTCCATCGTTCAGGCAGGAACAAATGGCTCTCTCCAAAAAGATGCAGGGCGTGACGCTGTCTATTCGTCGAGTGCGCGCGCGATGTCGTCGTCTTTGTGAAACTGCCGTTTACGTCAGAAGTGCTCGAGACTTCGGAAAGCGTGAAAATCACAGGGAAAGAGATCCGTGGAGTAAGGTGGGTGGGGTAGCGACACGATGTTCAGCTTCTCTAGCTGGCTCTGGGTTGTCTTTTCCGAGTGTGGCCTCGCATTATCCATCAGAAGATGAATGTTGCCCTTGCACGTGTGGTCAGCTGGTAACCTGGCCTCCATCTCTACCACTTGTGAGGAGACGAGGTTTGGCATCAATCGACTGTCCAGCCGGTAGAACCTCGTAATAACCGACGTCCTTGCTACAATAGTTCAAAGAGAGCAGGTGCTTCTTGCCGTGGACATCTCTCTTTGGGATGGGCCTTGGGTCTTTATCGCGAGGCAGCTACTGTAGTTTCCTGTCCGGATTGCTGCACGTTATCCACTTCTCATCCATGGGCATTATCGTGTCAATCCATGCCGTCGTTCGGTAGAGGGAGAGTAGATAAGAGCAGACCTTCACGCGTGTGTTTTGCTCGGCGGCTGTCAGATCGTGAGGTATGGTATGAGGACGCTTCGCCACAAGACTGGATTGAGTGAGGATATCATGGACGGTGGATTTAGGAGTGCCCGTCTCTCTCTCGATATCTCGTACAGACTTAGCCGGATTAGTTTGAACAGACGCGAGGACGATCGTTGTACTTCTCAATTGAGGTCGTCCTGATCGAGCAGCGTCGTCGAGGGAGAAGTCTCCTTTCGCAAATCGATCGAACCAGCGGTTCACCGTAGCAGTGGAGGGCGACTCGGGACCCATCAGCCACAACCTGTTGATGGGCCTCGGTTGGGTTGAAGCCTGAGCGGAAGCATCGAAGCAAAATGATGCGGTAGTCAGTTCGGTTGGACCTGATAAGGCTGACGGATTTTCGATCCTAGGGGGCAAGGCGACTGTATTGATTGAGGTTTAGATCAGAACGCTATGGTCTACACGAATGCATAATATAACTCGAAAACTGTGAGAAGATATGTCATTTTATTTGGATGCATCAAAAATTCTCAAAACCTTCCGGAAACCCTGATAGCTAAAACAGGTAAAATATTAAAAATAAAATAAAAATAAGCCATACCGCTAATTAGCGTTTTGGACCCATGCAAAACAAGTAGTTCACGTCCTAATCACCTTCGAAGGTCACGATGTAGCTCACAAATGTTTTATAATCTAATCTAAAATTCAAATCTGAAATTTTCACAAAATTTAATTTTTTGGCGCAAATAGACTAGAAGGGGGTCACCTTTACTCATTTGATATTCGCCTTGGTAGAAAAGCACATGTTTGTCCAATTACATTAGCAATGGCGCCGCAAATAGGGTCAGGGGTCACCATGTTGGAGATCTCTACACTGCGGTTTGTGATGCACGAGACCGGATCCTTTGCAGTGGTGTGTTCTACCCATACTCTGAACTGAGGCAGGCCATTTCTGATGTAGCTGGACATACGCATGCCTTCCTACCAAAGCGAATATCCACTAAATACATGGTGACCCTTCCCCCTCTCCCATTCTCTGACCCCATTTGCGCCAAAATAGCCTAGTTCTGTTCAACAAAGGACTAGAACACACTAATGCTGCATAAAAAATTAATGTTACAACAAAAAACGTTGTATAGATTTGTCTTACAAGATGACACGTTTCCCGGAGCCCATTTGCGCCCTAGAAAGCGGTCAAAAACGATCGAAAATCAGATCTTAATTAAAAACCTACAAAGGAAAATGCTTCACGAGCGCGATACCTTCAAAGGAGATGTTAAAAGCATACATGGAAAAATCCCCTGCGCCCTACAAACTTCATCGAATCCAAAAAACATCTAGAAGTAGTTGCACTCCACAGCCGTGACGGTGCGAAGTGGAGCACGCCCCTCAGCGGAATGGTGCCGCAGTGCCTGGTAGAGTCGGCGCAACACGCCTCCATTTCAATGCTTCGCCCAAACTTTTGCCGCTTGTCACATGCCACTTTCCACAGACGTGTATGGGGACCTTAAGATCGTCACTCAAATTCAACCAACTTGGTTCATATCTTGCACTTCCTTCCAGGGAAGTCGGCCGTATGTGAACTCAACAATCATGTATACCCATGTTTCGCAGTCATCCTTCCTTAAACATATCTGTTCCAGATGTTTCCAATTTTAGGTTAACAAGGTCTTAACTTAGCATTATCACGCAAAAACAGACCTGCAGAGCTCCCGCTGAAGATGGCATGAGATAGGAGCGTACCTTACTGTGCCTCGGAAACCTGCCGCTTGTCTTGGTTTTCGAATAATACCCTAAACATCTGTTCACTAAGATGTCAACACTTGTCAGTTAGTCTTCAACTTCAACTTCTCATTTAGGACATGACTTACTTTTAGTGGTGTTGGAAATTTTCAACCTACCTGATCATTAGTGAATTTTCTGCACATGCCGAAGTCAAGGATATACACTTTGCGCAGCTCGTTTAGCTCAGCTCGCCCAATAGTGTAGTTACCTGGTTTCACATCACGATGAAGATATCCAATATTGTGGAGATCTGCAAAAGAACTTCGCCTTCATCCTTCACCGACTGCCACCACAGTGTCTCTTATACAACAGAGCTTTAATTTTTTTTTCCAACAGCGTTATTATCCTACTATGTATAAAGGCGTTAGCGGTTGTCCGTCCATTCGTGTGTCCGTCCATCCCTCTGCTCATCCGTCTGGCCTTTCCTAGAAGTCGATAAGCAGGCGTCCGTGTTCAGACGAGGTGCCACTCACGCCGTGTCGAGACCGTCAGAAGAAGTGTCACCGATATCGCGCAAAGGGCGTTCGAGTTCAAAATATATGCCAGCGACGTTGCTCAACACTCGTCCGGGCTTAGAAAAGGTGTCACTGATGTCGTGCAACAGGCGCTCGGATTCAGAAGGCATGTCACCGATGTCGCGCATTGGGTGTTTGGGTTCAGAAGAGGTGTCAACGATGTCGCGCTAGGGGCGTACGGGTTGAGAAAACATGTCGCCGACGCTGTTCAACAGGCGTCCGGGTTCAGAAGACGTGTCGCGGATGTCGCGTAATGGGAGTCTTGATTTAGAAAACATGTTACTGATGTCATGCAAGGGGTGTCTGGCCTCAGAAGAGGTATTACGGATTTCATGCAAGGGGTGTCTGGGTTCAGGAGAGGTGTCACCGATGTCATGCAACGGGTGTCCGGATTCTGAACACATGTAATGGGAGACCAGTAAGCGGGGGTCCAGTGAAGGGTGGGATGACGTGAAGGGGGGGGCACCAGTAAGGGTAGGACCTTTAATGGGAGCCAGTGAAGGGGGACCAATAAAAAATAGCACTAAGGTGAGGATTGGGGGGGGGAGTGAACGGGAACCAGTGAAGGGGGAACCGGTAAAGGGGGACCATTAAAGGGACCACTGAAGAGTGGACCAGTGAAGGTAGGACCAATAATGGCGGCCTGTGAAGGGGGAGGGGACCAGTAAAGGAGATCAGTGAAGGTGAGGCCAGTAATGGGGGAGCTGTAAAGGGGTGGGGCAGTAAAGGAGGGACTGTTAAAGGGGACGATTAATAGAGGCCAGTGAAGGGGAATCAATAAAGGGTACCACTTAGGTGAGGGAATGGCAGCAAGGGGGGGGGGCAAAAAGGGGGACAGTGAACGGGAACCAGTGAAGTGGGAGAGTCCTGTGAATGGGGGAACCATTGAAGGTGGGACCAGTGATGAGGGCCAGTGAAGGGGGCTGCCAAAAGAGGGGGACCAGTGAAGAGGGGACCAGCGAAGGTGGGACCAGTTATAGGAGGGGGATTAGTGGAAGGAAACTGTAAGGGCGGACCAGTACTTTTTCTCATTATCGTCCAACAGGAACGTCGTACAGCATGCGTCTAGGTCAAGAAGATGTGCCACAGATCAAACATTGCGAAGCATGCGTTTAATTTCCAGATGACATTTGAAAGGCAGCAAGCATGTGCGTGTACATGCCTCTCATCCTCACTACTGACAGTTGTTCACTACATTTTTCTGCCTGTCTCTGCCTGCACATGGGTAAGGGGTATTTTGTATTGTCGGAGGGAGGGGAGGTAAGGAGAATGACTTCGGGAATCGGAGGGTTATTATTGCCATCGGATATTTAGCGGCATATTATTGTATTATTATTTACATTATATTATTATATAATATGGTGGGATAATATAATATATTATTATATATAATATAATTATAATATAAAACATAATTATATAATTATAATTATATAATTATATAAAATATAATATAATTATAATCCTACTATATATAAAAGAGTAAGCGGTTGTGTCTGTCCTTCCGTCTGTCCGTCCGTCTGTCCGTCCGTCTGTCCGTCCGTCCGTCCGTTCGTCTGTCCGTCCGTCTGTCCATCCGTCCTTTCGTCGGTCCATCTGGCCTTTCATAGACGTCGTATGACAGGCGTCCTAGTTGAGACGAGGTGTGAGCCACGTCGTGTCGCGTGCGTCAGAAGACGTGTCGCAGATATCGCGCAAAGGGCGTCTGGGTTGAGAAGACATCTCACCGTCGGCGTTCAAGAGGCGTCTGGGTTCAGGAGTTGTGTCACCCTTGTCGCGCAGTCGGTGTCTAGGCTCAGAAGAGGTGTCACCGATGTCCCCCAAGTGGTGTCCGGATTCAGACGACGTGTCACCGGTGTCGCGCAAAGGACGAACGGTTCGAAAAGTCGTGTTAGCGACGTCGCTCGACAGGCGTCCGGGTTCAGGAGTTGTGTCACCCTTGTCGCGCAGTCGGTGTCTAGGCTTAGAAGAGGTGTCAACGATGTCCCCCAAGTGGTGTCCGGATTCAGACGACGTGTCACCGTTGTCGCGCAAAGGACGAACCGTTCGAAAAGACGTGTTAGCGACGTCGCTCGACAGGAGTCCGGGTTCAGGAGTTGTGTCACCCATGTGGCGCAGTGGGTGTCTAAGTTCAGAAGAGGTGTCACCTATGTCGCCCAAGTGGTGTCCGGATTCAGAGGACGTTCACCGATGTCGCGCAAAGGACGAACGTTTTGAGAAGACGTGTTAGCGACGTCGCTCGACAGGCGTCCGGGTTCAGGAGTTTTCACCCATGTCGCACTGGGTGTCTAGGTTCAGAAGAGGTGTCACCGATGTCCCCCAAGTGGTGTCCGGATTCAGAGGACGTGTCACCGATGTCGCGCAAAGGACGAACGGTTTGAGAAGATGTGTTACCGACGTCGCTCGACAGGCGTCCGGGTTCAGGAGTTGTGTCACCTATGTCGCCCAAGTGGTGTCCGGATACAGATGACGTGTCACCGATGTCGCGCAAAGGACGAATGGTTTGAAAAGACGTGTTACCGACGTCACTCGACAGAAGTCCGGGTTCAGGAGTTGTGTCACCCATGTGGCGTAGTGGGTGTCTAAGTTCAGAAGAGGTGTCACCTATGTCGCCCAAGTGGTGTCCGGATTCAGAGGACGTTCACCGATGTCGCGCAAAGGACGAACGTTTTGAGAAGACGTGTTACCGACGTCGCTCGACAGGCGTCCGGGTTCAGGAGTTGTGTCACCCATGTCACGCAGTCGGTGTCTACGTTCAGAAGAGGTGTCACCGATGTGGAATGGATGTTTGGGTTAAGAAGGGATCTCGTCGATATCGTGCAAGGGTGTTCCGGTTCAGACGACATGTCACCGATGGGTGACCAGCGAAGGGGATCAGTAGTGGGGGACCAGCAAAGGAGGGTCCAGCAGTAATGGGGGGGGGGGGGGGTAAAGGAGGACCAATGAAGAGGGGACCAGTAAGAACCAGTGCGGGGAGGGTCCAGTAATGGGGGAGTGGAAAGAAGGAGGACCAGTGAAGAGGGGACTACTAAGGGGTCCACTGCAGGGAGGGTCTAGTAATGGGGGGGGGGGAAGAGTGGAAAGAATGAGGACCAGTGAAGAGGGGACCACTAACTTGGACCACTGCAGGGGAGGGTCGGGCGAGGGGGGACCGGTGACGGGGGGGGGGGAAGAACCAGTGAACAGGGGATCAGTAGAAGGGACCAGCAAAGGTGGAACCAGTAGCGGGGGGAGTGGTGAAGGAGGCCCAATGAACCCAATGAAGAAGGGACCAATATAAGGGGGGAGGGAGGGATGGTAAAGGGGACCAGTGAAGATGTGATCATTGAAGGAGGGGTCCATTGAAGGGGACCAGTAAGGGCGGACATGATTTTTTATCAGTATCGTCCAACGGGTATCAGGCTTTAGAAGACGTGCTGTTGACGTCATTACATGTGCGTTGGGGCTCAGAATATGTATCACAGACGATACCAACATGCGTCCGGATTCAGAACGTGTGACCCAGATGTCGTACAACGTGCGTCCAGATCCAGAAGTCGTTCCACAGATCATACTTTGCACAGCATTCGTGAGAAGACTTTTTAAAGGCTTCGTTCGACAAGTGTGCGCGTACTTGACTCTCACTCTCGCCTTCATTTATTTATTTAATTATTCTATTCCGGCGCAAGTGTAAGGGGTATTGACGGGGTTGAGAGTGAGGGTAAGGAGAATAGTTAAAGTTATCGGAGGAACTTGATTGGTGTCGGACAGTTAAAGGTATCGAGCGGTCTACCGACACCCATTGGTTTCATTTATGTTTCCGCAGATTAAGCACATTGGATTGAGACTCTCACAGACCTTCCTCAGGACTTAGAAGAACATGTACTTCGGCGAATAAAATGAAGGTAAGAGGGCCTAAAGAAGAAAAAAACACGGTTGGGGTGTTCTATGCTTGGGGCCTGGGGGCGCAGCCCCCAACCAGACGTTTTGGGGCCGCGTGGCCGCTGAACGTCTGGTATTATATATTATTATATTATTATTTACGCTCTCACAAGATTCTCACAATCTGTTCCTCGCCACGTAGAGAATGTTTACTTTGGAGAATGAATCAGCGTAATTGCGATAGAGGGTGGATAGGTTTCATAGGAGCAGTTTTGAAGAATGTGCCCTACTGTCCCACTTCTCCATAATACTAGTTTTTCACTGTAACGCAAGTAAGAAGGCCTAGACAGGGTGTTCTATCCTCGTAGTTTGGGGGCGAAGCCCATATGCCGATGAACGTTTGGTTACATTATTCAAGTGTTGCTACGCACCTAATGGTGTGTTTCGCAGTACAGTTTAGCCATTATTTGGACAATGACGTTTACCTTCGAGTGCTTCCAACGCCTGAATACCGCAAGAAATTGCACATCCGAGTGTCATGTGTCCTCCTGGGCCTCCTTTGTTCAAATCCTGTAGCGATTTCCCTACAAGTGTCATAACCACCTGAAAATGCCGTGAGCATTTCTAGTTGGCTTTTTTTACAGTGAAAAGACACCTACATAGTTAAAATTCCCGTATCTTCCCTTGTCTTCGATTTTGCAGAAATGTCGTGAACCTCGCTTTGTCAACTCTGTCAGCACGTAAACTTCCATTTTCAACACCTTGAAATGTTAAGTGGTTGAATGTTTACTCGCATACTACCGACCAACTGTAATGGAAGTATAGAGAAACAAAGAACGCCGACTTTCGCATACAACAGTTCTACAATAGCCACAGAAAATGTACATTTTTCTACAGCTATGAGCTACAGCTTTCGTCTCGCTTTTATCCGGTTTCACTTGCAAAGGTTATTTTTGGCGCAGTGCGTGTTAGGAGGGAGGGGGGGGGGGGGCGTGCACGGTCTTCACGAATTTTCCTTTACTGTGTTATATCAGCTGAATCTTACGAAGACGATGTTCATGAGGAACGGATGGGTTTCTGATTCCCCATTCTCGCTCAACGGAACGAACATCTCCGAATGCACCAGCTATGTGTATCTGGGTCGCGAAGTCAACATGACCAACGACCTAGCACCAGAGCTGAGCAGGAGGAAACGAGCGGCTTGGGGAGCTTTCAAGAGCGTCGAAGAAGTCGTGAAGAAAACGAAGAACGTCCGACTCCGTGCCCACCTATTCGACTCCACTGTTCTTCCTGCCCTAACATACGCCTCAGAGACCTGGGCTATACGAAAGCAGGATGAACACGCGATCAGCGTCGCGCAGCGTGGAATCGAGAGGACGATGCTCGGAGTGACACGACTCACGCAAGTGAGAGAAGGCCTCCGGAGTTCCGAGCTTCGCCGACGTTCGAAGATCAGAGACGCTGTCGCATGGGCCAAGTCGTCGAAAATTAGGTGGGCCGGCCACGTAATGCGATTCGCAGACACCCGCTGGACGAGAGCCGTCACAGACTGGATTCCGCGGGATGTCAAAAGAACACCAGGACGCCCACCAACGCGTTGGTCGGACTTCTTCGTGAAAGCCCTGAACGACCGATATGACGCTCTTCGTGTCCCTCGAGCGAGGAGGATCCATTGGACCACTCTGGCAGCGACAGGGACGAATGGAGACGCTGCTGGCGCCCGCTCGAGCAAGTCGATGATCAACGGGACGACAGGTGATACAGGTGATACAGGTGTTATATCAGAAATGGGCGCAAATAGGGTCCGGGGGGTCACCTTATAAAAAGTGTTACCAACACCAAGAAAACGAGACAAGGCACACTGATAGTAAAGAAAACAAACAAATAATGCTGTAGCTGTGTTCTGCGCTCTCCTCCGCGTCAGCGGAGGAGAGTACAGATTTAGGCAGGGGAAGGGACTCCATGGTGTGGCTCAAGTGACGCATCCGTGTTAAAATTGCCCGCATCCTGGAGTTCCTCCCTTGTCCAATTAGGAAGCACATAAGACGCGGATCTATAATCGAAACGAAGAGATAAGACTGCATTTACATTCACTTTATGTAGCTACTCGCCACGCCGGCCCGCCGCGCCATGCTGTGGTGACCTCCCCCCCCCCCCCGGGACCCTATTTGCGCCCAGAAATGACCTAGCTTACATTCTCAAAGGGGTGTTACACCGGTATAGTTCCATATTGCAACGGAATCCTGGAACTGGGATGGGCTGTGGCAAGGAAAGCGCAACATGTTGTCCAACCGTGAACTGTTCATTGAAGAAATCCACGAATAGGAGAGAGTTCCTCTCTCCCTTACCCTCTAATCCGCATTGCGCGCTATTTTTAAACACACACACGTAGCATCTACGGTTTTCTGTGCATCCTTCTCCAGCTCGCTGATAACTCCCACCTGAATTTGCTCGGCAACTCCTTCCACCTTCAGCGCATACTGTCCAGTGTTGTCTCGACAACGGTAAACTGCACCGAAACCACCCTCTCCGAGTTTCTTTTCTATCGTCCACCGCTCTACCTTAATCAAGCTCAGTAAGCACAAAACTTGATGACCAACCAAATGCTCAAAAACACCTGCATTCCTGGCTGAAGTTGGATCAGCTCTTGAGCCATAGCTTGTACCCAGCTAACAAGACGTAAAGATGTGAGGAATAGTAATAAGTGAATCACACGTTCTTGTTATCACCTTTTATAGCTCCTCGTTTTCGTACAGATATTGATTCACATCACATCTACACGATGTTATTTTTTGTGCATATATGAGATGGTACGGTTGATTTTTACTTTACGAGAGCTATGTATGGTGCGATGATCAGCGCCAAAATATAAAAAAGGGGTTTTCGGCGCAATTTACAGTCTGCAGAGGTTATAGCAACGCTGGCTCAACGCGCTAAGCGTAGCTAGTACATTTGCTGCCGCGAGGCGGTGCGCAACGGTTAGGATCATTTTATACCGCCACTTGGTGGCGTAGCACCGAATTTATATTTTGCCGACCCAAGAAATTCATATCTTGGCTGCATGTGATAGAAACTTGGGCGCTGATTGTTGCGGGTTTTTGCGAAGGGCGCCGCATAATGAATCGGCGCGGTACGGTTCGAGAAGCAGAGACTGACTCAGAGTCGAGTCTGATTTATTTCATTGCCGCCATGGAATTATCATATTGCAAAGGCTTTACTCTAAGTTCGAGGAATGATTGTGTGCTTGGTCTTTCACAAGTAAGATAAGCGCAACACCAAAAAATTCATCCAATTATAAGGTTTACAGAAGGATTTCGGTGAATCATACGTCGTCCTTGCTCTACCTAGTCCACAGGCCTAGCGGGCGAATAAATTTGAGAGTAACCTTCTGCCAAACCGTTTGACAGGTCACGCCATATGTAGTTGAAAATGAAAATATCAGGACTCTCCTCCCTAGCTTTCCTAGCTCCTTCAGCAGGGATGTGAGGAATTTCCGTTACCGTGTTTAGAATTCCGGTTCGCGTTTGTTATCAGCCTTTCCGTTCGATCCGTGCTCTACCTGTTCTAGACCAATAAGCCGAAACGGAAATGTTCTCTCTTCAACACTCGTTTTTTACTGATTGTGACGAAAAGCCGTCTCAACTGAAGTATTCCGCGCCCCATTCACCCGCGCGCTCTCTGGGCTCTCCTCTTTCCCCATGCTATTTCTCCGGGCCTGATTTTCAGGGTCTCGCGACTAACCAGGGTTCCCCGCTTTGGTCGTGGGCTCATGGACAGTCGTGCGGCTATGGTTGTCCGAGAAAGTCGGTTCGAGAGAGGGTTGTCCTGGGGCCGGATTCATCAACGACTAACCCGCGGGTATAAGGGGTAGAGATACCAACAATGAAGCCTGCGTCTCTGACTCTTGCCTTATCTCTACCTGACTCTTATCTTATCTCCACCCCTTATCACCCGCATACCCACGGATTAATTGTTGATGAATCCGGCCTCTGGTTGTGCGTGAATCCTGTTGAAACTATGTTGACGTTGGTTCTTCCTCTTCTTCGTTTTTTTGGTTTGCTCAGGATGGTGCTTCTCTCATTGCGGATTATCATCTCGTTTGGAGTATGTACAAATTTCGTCCACTTCATAATATTTCATGTGTGTTCATTCTGATGTACTGATGTTTGCATGTTGTCGCAATTAACTTTGTTATTCTTTCTTATTTGTTGTAGTTAGCTTCCTTAATGTTGTGTTTTCCCTCATTGCAACCGATTCATGATCTTGTGCCTCTTAAGCAGCGGTTTTGGTTCACTTGCCTGGATTTATCCGCGCTGGTCTCGTATAAGAGTGCTTTTGTTCCTCTTTGTTAGAATGTCTCATGTTGCATTACTTCCAGAGCTAAGATGACTCATAAGTATCTCATGTATCGGTTTCCCTTTTGTTGTCATTTGTTCTGAATCGTACACCTGCCTCATTTCGGTGCATGCGTTAGTTTCGCTATACGAGGCATTTCTTGTGTATCGTTTCGTAACTCACGTGCGTGTAATGATAGTTACGAAAAATAAAGGTTTAATTAAAAATGTTTGAGGTCGAGTCTGCCGTTTGGTCGCTTAATATCCGCGTGGAAGCTTGTTCTGAGCCAAAGTCGAAGCGGGTTAATCTGCACATTCTTTAAATAAAATAGTACCATGCAAGTTTACTTATTTAACTGAAGGCCAGCCGTCTTCAGCATGGTCTTGCAATTCAAATATTATTATCCTTAAAACTGGTCAGATTATGTCTAAAAGAAATGATTACGGCTGAGTGAGAGGACCAGGGATATGCGGAATTTTCGTTTCCGTGTTCCAAATTTTTGGTTTTTCGGCGGCGGAAGTATAAACAATGCCTTACTCATCCTCGAAACAGGGCTGCACATGCATTCCAGTTGGGATCGCGTGGTTTACAGTACACACGTCTTTCCAATCCATCGTTTCAGAGTTGTTTCGGCAGATTCCAGACAGAGAATTGGCCGAGCTGTTGGTCGCCTACGGCAAGAATGGCTTGAATCGTCCTTGTAACAGCGCCATTTGCCGCGCCGGCGGCTCTTGCCGCCTGTCCAAGAATAAGGTGTGAAGGACGTGATTAGATTTGCAGCTAGTGACAAACTCGCCGTAGTTCCTCCTTACCAGGGAAAGGTCTCAGAAGGGAGGTCAATGAACGTCCCGTGGCAATTTCCAAAGTGACCTATTGAGGGTTATAGGGGGTCGTATGAGAAGCACCGCAGTGGTTTTCAAATTTCCTGCGGACATCTGGGTAGGTCAAAAATTACAAAAAACCGCATCACTTCATTGCGAGTCGAGAAAGCAAAACCGATGTCTGGAACTGCCATGTCGTGATTAGAATCTATCCTGCAAAAGGTTTGGAGTTGGAGAAGTAGCGGATTTACAACGATCTCACAATTTGCTTGTTAGTTGTACAGCAACCGAAGTGGAACATTGAGGTTTGCCGCTCACGAGTCAGGGGCAGCGACTGGATGGCTGAATGGGTGTGGAGGCGGACTTGCGGGAAGAGTGTCTTGAGTTCGGATCCGGGGGTTGGGATTCTGCATTGATGGGATTGCTCACTGCCCTTTTACCGATGTAAAATATATCTTGAACTCCGTGGTGTATCATACTAACGAAGGTGTAGAGACTTGTACTCCCAAGACTCTGGAGATCGAGTGCAATTTTTGCTCATATTTCGTCTTATAGGCTAATTGAGGCGCTGATCACAAATCTGATAAACGTTTTCACGTGATCGCGTGATCCCGCATTTTCATGAGTGATCAAGGTTACCAATGTCAGTACGTAGAATCTCTTTCTTCAGCCTTGTGACCTTCAGGCCTGTTTTGCAATCTTTTACTTTGAGATGGAAGTAGTAAAATACATAATTTAGAAAAAGGAATGACATATTCATGGTCAGCAGCTCAAATAGTTTCCATAGGCGAGGAAAGGGCGAAATCAGTGATCATGGTCCCGCCATTCTTGCTCACGACATCCACATTAACCTGCCCGGTCGGCCGAATTTTCAAAAATGAATGCCGTATTCGCACTCAGCACCCAAAACAGCTGTACTTGGCGATGTCTGGGCGACATTTTTTTCGACCTCTCCTTGACTTTTGATGTTACGATTATACAGCACTGCCAGTTATTCTGTATGCATCCCTTTACTTGCACATACTCACCGTTGGTTACTGTATCGCTAACAAGCAAATTGTGAGTTCGCCTGTAATTCCGCTACTGTTGTTGGCCCAAACCTTTTGTAGATTGAATTAAACCACGACATAGCAGTTTCAGGCGTCTATTTTGCTTTATCGGCCCGCACTGAATTGACACGGTTTTTTGCAATTTTGACCTATCCGGATGAGGAAATTTGAAAACTACTTTTCAGACGACCCCCCTACAACCCTCAGTTGGTCACTTTGAAAATTGTCACGGGATCTCCCTTGTCAGGTCATTGATCTCCCTTGTCAGGCGTAGGTCTGAACGGGGGAAATGGATAGAACTTCAAGAATCTCGTCCCTCCCTATAGTAGAAAAACATGTTTCGTTTTTGCTGAGCCCTTGAACCAAAAGAGCTACGGACCCTCGAAGGCGGGATAGAGTAGCGCTCCGTCAGCACGAACCCACGTGCATATGTGCGCGCTGATCTATGGGACGTAGCGAAAGACTCTGCGGTATGCGAATCGGTGGCTCAGCAGGGTGTGACGCTGCTTCACAGCTGCTAGGCGGAATGTTCGACTCTCGTGCTATGCACTACCTTTCCATTTCTTCACGACCGCTGCCTCCTCTACCAATTTGCATCCTACATATCTCCTACAGATTTATTTTACTCTAAATTGTAAAATAGGGTTTACTATGAGCTGTGTTCCACTCACGTTTCTCTTCTTTCTGTATTGTACAATATTTTGTGTTTTTCAGCGAATACCAAGCAGTGACCTTTCAGCAGGTACGGGTTACAGCAGGTACGAGGGACTAGGGCTGTCGAGGTCATAATCACCGATTTTGCCCAGCCTTCTCCCAAGGGGTTATTTGGGGTACTGATCACGAATCTGACATCCGTTTCTTCGAATTACTCTGGAGTGCGGCAAGTTACAGTTGGTAGGGGTAACTAATGATGGTATGGTCATGGTCACCGTTTTCGCCTAGACATTGTCTGTACGGGTTATCTGGGGTGTTGGTCACGAATCTGATCCTTACTTAACAATTTAGAGTGAAATGATTGTGTGGGAGATGTGTAGGAAGCAAATTGGTAACGGAGGCAGCGGTCATAAAAAAATCCAAAAATAGTGCATACCACGGAGTCGAACATCAGGTTTAGCACTTGCGGAGCAGCGTCACACCCTGCTGAGCCACCGATTCGTATGTCGCAAAGCCTTTCGCCACATCCATCGCGCATCTATGCACGTGGGCACTATACATTGGATCCGAATGAATCATTTTCGGATATCCGATTCGGATAACCTGATCCGAATCATCCAAAAATCCGGGGTTTGCAAAATCACCGTTATCCGAATCATCCAATTATCCGAAGATTTTCGACCGGATCCATTGTATCGAATGAATCATTTTCGGATATCTGATTCGGATAACCCGATCCGAATCATCCAAAACTCCGGTGTCCGCAGATCCGAATCATCCAAAAATCCGGTGTTCCCGAAATCGTCGTTATCCGAATCATCCAAGAATCCGGGGTTCGCAAAATCGCCGTTATCCGAATCACCCAATTATCCGAAAATTTTCGATCGGATCCAATGTATAGTGGGCACGCGCTGACGGTGCGATACTGTACCTAACCTTCGAGGGCCTCTTTTCGTTCAAAGACTCAGCAAAACGAAACATGTTTTTCTACTATATGAAGGATGGAGATTCTCGCAGGACTTTCCATTTCCCCGTTCAGACCTATGCCTTAGACCCTTCCATGGTTTTTTAATGGTAGGGTCACCAACCACGTCGCTGCTGAAGTGTGCCCACACCCCTATTGTAACGGTGATTCATCGAGTTGCTCGGGCAAACGTCAGCAATGTCTCTATTGTTCCCTGTCACGTGCCACAGTGCTCCAGTGGATACTCCTCGCTCAAGGGAACCGAAGAGCGTCGTAGGTTGAAGGCTTTCACGAAGAATTCCGAACAACGCGTTTCTTCAAAAAATTTTATTCCTCCTTCGCGAACTTTTATACAGTTTTATGAGCCAAATTTAAAAAAATTCATCATCTCCTATGTAGGCAGTCTCGCTCCTCTGATTTGAAAACTATCTGCATATTGATGTGGCCGATGTCGAAGAACTTCTTCGGTTGTTCACCAGACGACACATAGTCCTTCGGAATGTAGAACGACACCTTTCGTTGACACGGCTGAAATTGAACAGGTTACTGTAGATAGTGAGGGTAGTTAGATTCCTTCACTCACCGTTATGCTGTCGTCGCAATCGTGGTAGATGTTCAGTTTAGGGTCGATGGTCATAATCTCAGAAGCGTGGCCGTAGAGCAGGAATTGTCCCATGGAGTCCGTCGTGCCTTCCGCCATCAGGTCATCGAGATCTGGTCCTGCAGGGAACAGATTGATCGCGATGGTTTAAACCGTATCAAAGTTATTTTTGTATTTTTAAATTCTTTGCAATAAAGTCCAAAAATTAAAAAAAAAAAAAACTTATCGTCTGTGCTGAACTTACCAGTGTCGTCATCGTAGAGTTTCACCTTGGCATTAGCCAACGGCCGGTCACCACACATCAACACTCCCTTGACTCCAGCAGACTGAGTGAAGAGCGTTTTGGCCATCGCGGAAAACGACAGCACGGTAAGCAGAACGTAGAGCGCAGCCATCTGAAGGGAGGAGAACGATTGTGCTCAGCTACGGGCCTAACTCGCCAGGTGGAGCGGTACATTTGCATTTACAGAGTTCGAATACAGATGATCCAGATAACTCGAAGTAAATTTACCATCTTTTCTCTAGTTCTGGATACTAGTGCTAGTGATGCTAGACGGTGCTATTGATTCTACGAGGAGCCTAGACTTCCTAAAAAGAATTAGAGGTTGTCGACGAGATGAATGAGTTATTGGAGACCGCCGAAACGAGAAGAAGACAGGAGAAGAAGAATTATTAGGCAAAGGCGTGAAATTGTAAAATTTGAACACAACATGACGTAACTTGACAGTTCTAAAGAAAATAGTCTTGTGAGCAGTTGTCATTTCCATTGTCGACATTTTGCAGTTGATGGCTGTATCGAAATTCATCTAGAAGCTGAATAGAAGTGGATACGTAGTGGTGGGTTCAAATCTTATGAGAGTAGAAAAATATCTTTAAAAATTGGATAGGTCCTAGTCGGGAGGGGCGGCGCTAAGGTGACAGTCAAGTTGAGCATTCTCCGACACGACACCATAATCATCGAGTCCCCATCACCTCTTCTTTGTATCATCTGGCAGCATTTAAAGCTCTGGGACAAATTCAAGGCAAGGGGCGGAGGGGCCAAAACCGCCTGCCCCACTCCAACTAGACTAGATCCCATAAATTTGCTGAAAATTGAATAACATTTCCTAAACCTTTACGAATTTTCAGAGTTCGAAAATCTCTTGGGCAAATCTTCCGAGTGCAACGGCAATCAATACCTACCAATTGTTTGGATGAAGGCGAAGGTTTAAAAACGTGGAATTCTCCATGTTTTGTAACAATCTGTTTATCAGACGAATGGTACAATGATAGTATACGAACTGTATTTCAAGAAAGACAGTTTCGCTCCACTATTGGCTTTCTAGCTGTGAAGCTAATTCTGCTTAAGTACTGGTATGCGCCACGCATTCTACATTCACAGAATGTCGTAGAGGCAATTTCAACGCGTATTCGACGTATCCAATGGGCAGCTGATGGAGAAGACAGTGTATTATCCTTCCCAGACAAAGCTTCTACCAATTCACCGCCTCCTGATGGTGAAGGAAGGAAGTTTTGGTGAGAACCGAACCCTAAACTGATTCGGCATTCACGTGAGAAGTAGCCCCTCATTTGGAAGCGCTCTTATGCGCCCGATTCTGCACAGGATTTTCTCAAAAAAGGCAAAGAAGCCAGAGTGTAAAGATCACCTTTGGTGTGAAGAGTAGGAGCGTATGCGCCTTACGACTGCTTGTCCCTTGGAAAGTGCAGTTTCAGATTTTATTCAAAATTTGAGTTGCATCTCACAGAGGTTAATCATAAGGGCAACAAATGATTAACTGCTGATAGCGAGCAGCGAGGTTCTCTATAAATTGCCACTGCATGACGCATTCAAGTGGAAACTAGACGGGAAAATAGACGGGTTGGGGCAATCTCAGATCAGTTGTGGTTCTTTCAGCATATATTTTTCTTGCATAAGGAATCGAAAACACGGTGTATAAAGCACCACGACTCTTGTAGGCGATAGTTCTATTGTTTGGTGAAGTTTGTCGGAAATTAAATGGACCGCTTAAAAAGTGAATTAGAGCCGTAACTGACTGTATTCCCACTGATGTCAAAGGACCATCTGGTCGTCAACATAATCGGAGTTCTTCGTAAATGTCCTGAACAAGAGATAAGACGGTCTTCGTATAGGAGGACCTCTGAGTCAATCTGGCACGCGATAGGGTCTATTGGAGACGTAGCCGGTGCTAGCTCGAAGAAATCGACGACAAGGTGAACCCTAGGAGGTACGGGAGAAGGCTTGGTGCAGGTCGCGAAGCTGGGTAGCATTGGGAGGAAGAAGTGCATCAGCCAATCAGAACCAAGCACAGCACCGACCAAACAGATGCCAGCCAATAAGACTACCGACAGTACACGTCTTCTCTGAATGGCATGCCTATTCGATGCGAATTGATTATCTGGAGCGTTCCCACCTTCTCGACATGTACCGAAGTTTCTCGTGTGGTGTTTTCACCGAATTGAAAAAATTGAAATTGATTTGAACTTAAAATTGAAAGGCTGGAAGTTTATAGAGATAACCAAGCTCAGCACTCGAATAGATACGAGTATCTGTAAAAAAGGAGTATCGCAACGCTGAGCGTTGAGACGAATGAGCATAAGTCTTGGCAGGGAACCTGTTACCTTCTGAGCTCGCTCCCATTTATAAAGGTAGTCTAGGATAGAAGGCCTGTTACACATCGCTAACTGGACAGGTAGTTGTAGATGACCTTTGGCGCGAAGAGTAGGAGATGATGCGACTTACGACCGTGTGCTCTTTGGAAAGTGCAGTTTCATATTTTATTCAGAATTTAAACTGCAACTCACAGACGGTTAATCGCAAGGGTAACAAATGCTTAACTGCTGATAGCGAGCATTGTCGTAATGTTGTCACGAGGAAAGTCTCAGAGAAATAAATACTTAATGGAAGTCTGACTCATTGTCGTGTTCGTTGCCATTCTGAAGAACCTGTTCCTTTCTTTTTATGATTTAATTCGATTACAGTCTATCTTTTCATAGAAAAGAAGGGAGCGACTTGTTCAGCAGTATTCCCAGTTTCCATGGAAAATTATAGAAATAGGAGAAATAAAGGCAGTTACTGTGTAAGGACAACGGGAGAAGATGTTGGTTTTTGTCGAGTGTAGACGATAAGCGACGAAGTCTTTATGACTGACGTGCTGATGGTGTTTGTTACACCTTAGTACGGTGGCGGCTAGGAACAGGTTTCGCGCCGACTGATTGTCTTCGGCGCTCCGTTGGGTAAACGGAAACCAAGGTCTGACTCATCGCCTAGGCTGTAGAGAGCAACGATACTCGAACCTGACGTTGACAGAGACGGAAGTGGTCCACAATGAGATCAACGACCGCGTGACTAAGGGTACGATGCTGTTGATACCTGAAAACCTTTCGTGGGACGGGGGAAGTTGGAAGGCCTTGCGTTAGCAGAACAAAGAACATAGCGTAGTCGTAGGTTATATGCAAGGAGAATGGACGAGCGTCCAAGGAGTTACACCGTTGATCCCATGTGGTCTTAATTAACCACTCACTAGTACCAAAAGGCTCCGGCCGTAAAATGTTTATAAGATTTTTTTGAAAATTTTTCTTTAACACATTGGCGACAATGTCGCTCAATGGTGCGCGACGGTATATTATTCTAACCAGGATGATATCCAGTTCATCCAAACTTCGCCTAGAAAGGTTATTTAGGAAAATGCTGAACACGATTCCTATGTCCTTTCGGACTATTACGGTCGGTTTCCTTCTTACTCGATAGTCGTGTTAGGATCACCGATTTTTTAATTCATGTACCCAGTAGGTGAACATACTGTCCGAAATTTTATGAAAACTTTATTTTATCAAGGAAAAATCATAGATTAAAAGTTGTGCTGAAGAGAAGGAAGGTGACCATTTTTTTAGTACCAAAAAAACGAGATTGCGACATGCCCTCTTCCAAGAGCTCGCGATTTTGATTCAATTGATAGTATAGTTTCTGTTCGCATGAAGTTTGGCACCTGTTAATGATACAACAAAAAACATTGTAAAAAACAAATTGTACTCACTTAGATGGTTAATGTAAGTGGCACTCACACTATCAATCAAATAAAAGTTGCTGCGAAATTTTTGAGTGCATGGCGCGAGCTGGCCTTCTAATGCTTTATGTGCTTGTTTGTTTGCTGCGCTTTGAAGCAAATTTTAATTTATTATCCGTTCTCTTAGAAAAAATTAAATAATAACAGGTATAAAAATAAATAATAAAAATAAAAAACAAAACGATTCAAATCAGTTTCATCAAGCCTCAAGTGGCTGGTATCGAGGTTGTGAGCTGTCATAACGATGTTTTGTTGCGATCAAAACTTCTAGCGCCAGGCGGCACTCGAACCCGCACCTCCCTCTAACCGGGCGGGAATGCTCTACGCCATTACACCGCCGGCGCCGTTTGATCGAACGCAACATAACACTTCGTGGGACCGATCAGCACCCACCCGTATCCGGGATGAGCTGGCCGCTCATCCCGGATACGGGTAAAAAACAAAAATAGAAAATATAATTATGAGGAGGGGCAAGCAACCGTAACTGTTGAGGCGAACATTAGCATCAAGTTTGGCACCCCAAATTTATCCTTAGACAAAGTTTGGGTTAAGAGATGTCGTGTCACACTTGTGCGGCTGCTTCGTCCCACGAGCCAGACACGCGAGACCCGTTCTCGTCGTCAACGTGTTCAATTTCCGATGAGTCGTTAAATTTCATTTAAAAAATACTGTTGCCTGCGCACTGCTGTTTTAGATGCAGCAAATCAGTTAAAACGTTTTATATACCAGCTTTACGTCAGAAAGAACACCTTAAAGGAAATCGAATGCCTTTGCAATCAAGCAAAGCACCTCTCAGATAAAACATCGTTTTCCAAATTAAACTAGGTTTTCTTTAGAAAGGTCAAAATAAATGTTCAATTTAAATGGTTGACTATGAATTTCTTAGAAATGTTTTAATTCGCTCGTCCAAAAGGTGAATACAGCATATATACTGGTCCCATGCTGATATCAGCGGCCAGCTCATCCCGGATACGGGGGGGGGGGTGCTGATCGGTCCCACGAGGTGTGGATGTTGCGTTCGATCAAACGGCGCCGGCGGTGTAATGGCGTAGAGCATTCCCGCCCGGTCAGAGGGAGGTGCGGGTTCGAGTCCCGCCTGGCGCTAGAAGTTTTGATCGCAACAAAACATCGTTGTGGCAGCTTACAACCTCGTTACCAGCCAACTGAGGCTTAAAGAAACTGATTTGAGCATGTATACCATTTTCACATCGAATTGGACACAATTCAAATCAAATTGGACGCTCTTCTATGCTAGCCTAACACTTTGAAATCAAAGCGAACTTTTCAAAATCGAAATGAGCTTCTTCTACATTAAACTACAAACTCCATAATAGTCAGAATAATTTTTGGTCAGAGAAAATTATAGTATATCATTCTTTGAAGTTTTAATTCATCTACGCAGCAAGTCAACACATTGTTTGAAATTTTATAAAATGTCTATTTTTTGAAGAAAAATAGTATTCTACTACTACTCAATTAATAATAATTCCATTTTATTACTTAAATAATGAGCTTGTTTTGAAGAGCCGGAAGGCGACCAATGTTCAGTGCCAGAAAAGAGATTGCGCCATGTCCTCATCCAAGACGTCGTGTTTTTTTTCGATTGATAACTCGTATATAAGATCGCCACAGAAAAACGCGGTATTTTGTCCTATATTACCCAACGCTCAGAAATTTATTATCTACAATTTCATCTTATTACGTTTTCTCCTTCAGGTGGAAAAAATTAATAGTTATTAAAAATTAGTTCTGAGCAAAACTGCGATTTTGAATCTACACATCAATCATATCAACAATTGCTGAAATTTTTTACTATGTGAATTGTCACAAAGATGTTTTGTTGCGATCAAAACTTCTAGCACCAGGCGGGACTCGAACCCGCACCTCCCTCTGACCAGGCGGGAATGCTCTACGCCTTTACACCACCGGCGCCATTTGATCGAACGCAACATCCACACTTCGTGGGACCGATCAGCACTCACCCGCATATCGGAATGAGCCGGCCGCTGATATCAGCAAGGAATCAGTTAAGCTGATGGTCTTGATAGACTGTGTGAATTTTTAAGAGCACCCCTTATCTTTATATGTATTAGGTCATCCAACGAGTCTTCTTCTTCTTCTTCTTCTTCTTCTTCTTCTTCTTCTTCTTCTTCTTCTTCTTCTTCTTCTTCAGCGTCTGTCCCGCTTCGTAGCGGGGTCCGCTATTCTGGGGTTCATCAACGACTAACCCGCGGGTATAAGGGGTAGAGATACCCACAATGAAGCCTGCGTCTCTGACTCTTGCGTTATCTCTGCCTGACTCTTATCTTATCTCTACCCCTTATCACCCGCATACCCACTGGTTAATTGTTGATGAATCCGGCCTCTGGTATCATGACGCCACCTTTCCCGACCCAGCGCTAGATCAGGATGGACACCAGCCGCTTTCAAGTCCGTATGTAACGTATCAGCCCAGCGCTGCTTCGGACGCCCTCTAGGCCGCTTTCCTATTACCTCGAAGTTGAGGCTTATCTTGCGGACGCTGTCTTCCTTTCTACGTAGAACGTGGCCGTACCATCGCAAGCGACCTTCGCGCATCTTGTCCGCTATCGGCGCGACACCGAACTTCTGCCGAATAGCTTCGTTTCGGATGCGGTCCATGCGCGTGACTCCAGCCGTCCAGCGCAGCATCTTCGTCTCCATGACGCTGAGGCGCGTTTCAACTTCCTTGGTCGCAGGCCAACACTCAGCGCCGTACATCGCTACTGGCCGGATGACTGCCCTGTAGATCTTTGACTTAAAGCGCTCTGGTATCTTCTTGTCGCAGAGCACGCCAGTCAACGAGCGCCACTTGGACCAAGCTGCACTCACGCGTGAATTCACTTCAACCATCAGTTTGCCGTCAGACGCGACTGCTGATCCCAGGTACTTAAAGGCCGCAGTGCGTGGAAGCTCGATGCCGTTAACCTTGATGGAGATGGACTCGGTAACGTCCGTCGTTAAATATTCGGTGTTCTTCACGTTCAATCTGAGTCCAAACCGCTTCAAGTGATCACACCAAGCTTGCAACTCTCGCTCGAGTTCTCCTTTGTCTTCGCTAGCGAGCATCACGTCATAGGCATAAAGCAACGTCCAAGGGACGGGCTTCTGAAGATCTCGTGTGATGGCATCCATGACGACAACAAAGAGGAGTGGGGAAAGCGCAGAACCCTGGTGTACCCCGACAGAGATGGGGAACTCCATCGAGGTTCCAGCTGCAGCTTGAACTCGACTCTTTGGACAAGAGTAGAGAATTCGCACCCACTCTATGAGCTCTTCGGGAACTCCATGATGTCGCAAGGCGTACCATATCACTTCACGCGGTACGCGGTTAAAGGCCTTCTCCAAGTCGAGGAAGGCGATATGCACTGCCTTCTGTTTCTCGCGATGCTTCTCTATCAGGAGGCGGGCGGCGTGAATAGCTTCAACGGTGCCATAGCCAGCCACGAAGCCGCACTGATTGCTGGAAAGCTGGACGATGTCCCGAATTCGTCCATCGACAATTCGCTCAAAGATCTTCATGCTGTGCGAAAGCAAGCAAATCGGACGGTAATTGGAGCAGTCTGCAGGACTGCCCTTCTTCTTCCAAATCGGGATCGTCGCACTTTGGCGCCAACACTCAGGCACCTTCTTCTCCGCCACAACCTGATTAAAGAACTTCGCCAACCACTCAGCAGGGTACCAAAACTTCGACTTCCACAGTTCTGCTGCCACGTCGTCGGGCCCAGTCGCTTTGCCTGGCCTCATCTTCTTCAAAGCCGCTTCACTCTCCTCCACGGTGATCTTCTGAACGGGGCAGTGGGTTGGAGCCGTTGAAGGGATGGCCAGCGAGACTCGAGCTTCTCGTCGACATCTCCATAATGAGTGGCTTTCGCAACAGCCACGGCCTTCTTTGCAGCTTTCGTCGCTTCTTGGTACTTCCGCCAGTTATCGGCTGTCTTTTCGCCGAGAAACACGTGATAGAGCGACTTCTTCTCTCGCACTTTTGCTTTCACGTCGTTTGTCCACAGCCATGTCTGCTTGTCAACCTTCCGTCGCCTAGGCTTCGTAATGCCGAGTTCTGACTGTGCAGCTTGACGAATCGTGTCGGTCGCCTTCTTCCAAGTTTCGTCGACAGTCGTGACTGTCGGTAACCGCACGCGAGAAATCACAGCTGCTTCCTTCTCTTTCATTCGCCACCACTTGATTCTAGCTGCACCGCATCGCTCAACCTGCTTCAGCCTCGGAGGGGCGATCTTCAAAATGCAGATCAGCGGTCGATGCTGTGGGGCGACCGTCTCATACGGCACGATCTTCGCGTCTGTGACAAGACTCCGGTCGTGATCTCTCACAAGGACAAAGTAGATCTGAGTCTTGGTGTTCCCACTGTAGTATGAGATAAGGTGCGAGTCGCGTTTTCGGAAGACGGTGTGCACTATGGTGATGTTATGCGATTCCGCGTAATCAAGAATGCGCTCACCATCGGCGTTACGTGATCCGTATCCGAAGCCACCATGACAGCTGTACCCGTCTTTCGTAGCACCTACGTGCCCATTAAGGTCACCAGCGACTATGATGACATCTGTCGACGGTACCACTGCTGTTTTCTCATCAAGCAGGCTCCAAAACTCTTCCTTGGCTTGATCCGAGCAGCCAGTCTGCGGAGCATACGCTGAGAAGTGATAGAGTCGCTCCTTAGCGGCGACAACGATCTTCTTCAATCGATCGTCAAAGCGCTCGACGCTTACAATCGAGTCACGAAATCGTTCGGATACGATTATTCCGACACCACTGGTGGTCCTGGGACTTCCACATAGAACGGCCTTGAAGCCACGTCCTATGTCCCTTGACTTGCTGCAGGACCACCTCGTCTCCTGCACCGCACAGAAATCAACTCTTCTACGCTCCAGTGCTTCAACCAACTCGCACGAGCGGCCCGTCAACGTACCCACATTCAGCGTTGCCACGCGGGTCCTCCTTACGTTACGGGACTTTCGGACTAGCTCAGTTGCCCCCCGATGCCGTCCTCGCATCAGGGACCCTCGCATACTTCTCACACTCGCCGGGCTCTGCGAGTGCGCGTCGGCTCCCGCGGACGCCGTAGCACTATCTCGAAACACTTGAGCTGTCATACACCATGTGATGTGACATGGGTCTTCGTAGGCCGGCCTGTCACAAGGGCCTGTCGCCTGCAATCGAGTGTCCGTGTTCGGCTTAACTCGCAGAGCGAGTAGTTTCCAGTGGCACCACGTGGAGGAACGGACATCGCCACCGGTCATCCAACGAGTAACGTCGTTTTTTCAATCTTGACTTCAAATGCAAATATTTTCTACAAAACGTCATTTTAATCAACAATGTAATCACCGTCGTTATCAACAACCTTTTTCCATCTAACGAGCAAATCTTCAATACCTGAGCAATAAAACTGTTGCGGTTTTTGAGCAAAATATGTGAATATAGCATTTTGAATATCCTCCAATCTTTCAAATTTCTTGCCGCTAGAAAATGCTGTCGAGACCAGAATAAGTAATAGCCCGAAGTTTAGAGATCGGTAGAATACGGTGGATGAGGTAGAACTTCCCATCCTAATTCGCTGATTTTTTCCTGCGTCCGTTTTGCACAGTGCGGTATTGCATTGTCGTGATGGAGAATTAGGCCCTTTCTGTTGACGATCGCCGGATACTTGGATACTTTTCCAGTAAAGCTTGGTTTACTCGATCCAACTGCTCATTGTGAAAGTCTGCGTCGTCCAGATTTAAGCACTTCAAAGTGGACAATTCCGCGAATATTCCACCAAACGCAGGGGGTGTTTTTCTGAGATGAATATTCGGCTTCGCAGTACTTCTTGGTTGTTCATTTTTGGAAAGCCACTGTTCTTTGCGTTTCGGATTATCGTACAAGATTCATTTTTCGTCTCCTGTGATCAGTCGACCAGAAAACGGGTCTGTACGGTGTCGCTGAAGCAGTGCGTTGCAAAGCGTCGATCGTTTGGCGCTGTTTCTCGGCGGGTTAATCGTGCCGTACCCAAACTCCTGCTCTGCATACCTTGCCAATTTGGCGTAGATGAAAATTTATAGCTGATTTAGGTTCGCTGAGAGTACTCGAAAGTTCCTCCACTGTGTGACAAGCATTCGCCTCCAGTTCTGCCATCAGCATAACGTCAAATGTTACGGGTCTTTCTGATCGAGACGAGTCAGAGAGGTCAAAATTACCTGGTTTGAACTTGGAAAATCATCGCTGGCATTCTGGATACACATCGCAGATATTTTTGGTGGCAACCGTTGCGTTACTACCCTTCCGAAATTCGAACAGCATGCAATGCTGAATATACTCCTATGACAAGGAAAGGTTCTCAACTCCGGGTGAGCTTTTGCGATGCTATTTTGATAGAATGTTGGTCCCTATGAGCGGAGGTCAGAACCGCAGTCAGTCTTTGCTGTACGCTTTTTTAAAGACTTGAAAAAAGAGGTGTGAAGGCGTGTGCGTAACACTCATCAACCTCTACGCCACCTACGAGATGTGCCTTAGTGGCGCAGTCGGTAAGTCTGCCGCCTCGTAAGAGCACACCGGCTGGCTTTTCAGTTCGAGTCCGAGTGCTACCGATATCTTTGCACGTTTTAGTTTGTTGTTATTACGCATTCTCATGATCACAGGAGACAATTTTGGACCAGCAATGCTTATAACAAACCAACGCTCTCTATTTGCACCTTCATATGTGCTAGTTTGGTTTTCAACTATCCATATCTGCACCACATCACTTCTCTGGGAATAAAAGTCATAGATATTATTAAATTAAAAGTCCTGTATTTATTATTTTCCTTTCAGTCAATACTTAGGGTACAAAACTATGAAACAAGTAAACACAATCGCGTGTCACACCAGGATCATCAACTGAAGGATCAATCTTTTTTCTCGTTGAACGCTTAACCTGTGGGTGTAGAGAAGGGTCCTGGGAGAACATCAGCGTAACCAGCTGCCACCCAACTGTATGACAGACATGGCCAAAACACCGGAGCGCAAAACTATGGGTAGGTCTGGCTTATAATCTGCAATCAGAAGAAAAGTCACGAGTCTTGCCCTTTTCGTATAATATTTTGTTCCAGTTACCTACTTTCAATATACCATCTCGGCTGCATGTAACATATTCCAAATGGGAAGTAGTCGGCTGACAATACGTTCAGGTAAGAACGACATCTTTAGTTCACTTATGTACCGATGTGGCCCGGGTTCAACCGTAAGATAAGCGTATCTGTGTGCCATCACGATATCATCGGTGATACGCTATGATATGGTAATGGTACAGATACGAATAGTTGAAAAACTAGCACATATTAAGGCACAAATAGACAGCCTTGGTTTGTTGTAAGCATTGATGGTCTAAAATTGACTCCTGTGAGCATGCGAAAGCGTAATAAGAGCAAACTAATATGTGCAAAAACAATGGTAATATGGGACTCGAACTGAAAACCTTGCCGGTGTGCTCCGAGGGGGACCCTCCTACTATATGCGCCACCGAGGCACATCTTGCAGTTATACGATTCACTGAGAAGCTCTCCGGACTTCCGAGCTTTTTCGTCGATCGAGGTTCAGAAGAGCTTTCGCATAGGCCATTTCATCGAAAATTTAATGGGCCGGCTATCGCAGGTTCTCAGTGGATAAGAGCTATGAATTAGTGGATTCTTGGGATGAAAAAGAAAACAACAGGACGATCGCCAACGCTCCGATCGGACTTCTTTGTGAGAGCCTGAGCGAGAAATATAACTTTTCCGTGTCCCTCCAAAGAAAGGGAACCACTGGATCACTCAGGCACACGACAGGAATGGATGGACGCTTTGCTGTAGCGTCCGCTCGAGCCATTCGACGGTCAATGAGCGACTATTCATACAGCCTAAAATCTTGATCTCTGCCAGAGCGGCGGTAGGAGAAGCCAAAAAACGAGAGAAGTGACAAAATTGCTACTACACCTAATAGATGCAGTGAAGCAGCAGAGTGAATTGCTAATTATTAGGTGAATGAAAAACGTTAGTACACTGTATACCAGGCTGTCTAATAATTATTGTCCGAAAATTTTACCTTTTTGAATTTTTTCAACTTGATTAAAAAACAAGTCTAATCAACAATATAATCACCATAGTTATCAACAACAGTGGCCCATCGATTGGGTAGGTCGCCGATGCCCTTCGCCCAGAACTCCGGGGCTGCGACTCGAAGAAGTCCGCGATGTCGGATTTGAGGTTGTTGTAGTTGGTGAATTTTCTTCCGGCCAAATGGTGCTTCAGGGGGCGGAACAACTGGTAGTCGGAGGAGGCGAGGTCCGGGGAATACGGCGGATTGGCGACCGTCTCCCAGCCGAGCGTCGCCAACTTCTGCTGAGTCTCCTTCGGAGGAAGGATTGGCAGAGTGCCACGCGGCTCTGCTTGTTGGCGTTCGGCAGACGGTGGAGGATCCAACGGGCCAGAACTTTGTGGTAGCCGAGTAAGTTTAGTCGATTGTGGATGGTGGACTTGCCGCAGCCGAGCGTTGTCGCCAGTTCACGGGTGGTGGCTTCCGGCTTCTCCTTGATACAGCGACGGACTTCGTCATCATCCACCGTAGAAGGCCTCCCGCTGTGCTCCTTGTCCTCGAGGCTCGTGTCGCCGCTCTTGAAACGATTGAACCAGCGCCTGACTGTGCGTTGGGACACTGCATCCTCCTTGCACGCTCTGCAGATGTTGGCGACCGCGGTGCCCGTGTCGTTGCCCAGCAGCCACTCGTAGTACACGAACGTACGAATTCGACCTTGGTCCATTTTAGCTTGTACTGGTAGCTAGACGCGGCGACTGCGCCTTATATACCCCTAGCATGGAACTCTGGAGATCGTTCTAGAAGGTTTTTACACTTGCCTGATATTATAACACTTCTAAGGAAAATTGTAGAATTTTGAAAAATTTCGGATAGGAATTATTGGACAGCCTGGTACTTCCCCATACTGCATAGCTTTGAATATTGCATTGAACTTTCATAAGGAGTTAGCCAACATTCGTTCGCTTTAGCTATTGCGAAGCGAGGTGGCTCACGCGAAAGCTCTTTTGAACCTCGATCGACGAAAAAGCTTGGAACTCCGGAGAGCTTTTCTCAATGAATCGTATAACTGCGACCGTCGTCGTCTCGATTCCTCCTGCTCTACAGGCCTTGTTCTAGAGATGTTCTTAGCGCAGGAAGAACGATGGAGTCGAGTAAGTGAGCATGGAGCGGACTTCCTTCGTTCTCTCTACGAGTTCTTCGAAGCTCTAAAAAGCGCACCAAGTCGCTCATTTCTTCCTGCCATTAGGAGTTCAGGTTACTACAGCCTAAAGCTGCTACGTTTAGACCCATAGTGCACATCGGCTGGTATCCGCCGAGCGTCACTGCCTTCACTCAGCGTAGGCGTGCCCTGTAAATAAAAGCTTCGTATATTGCACTTTCGCAATCGAAATTATCGAGGCCTCAAAATTCGCTAATTCGGTTGTGGTGCAACATTCACTATGAACTGTTTTCGTGTCAAACAATAGAAATATGAGCCTATCACCTGAATAAAAGCCGGCACAGCAATGCATAGCAACATTCTCCCACACCTCTTCCCAAGTTTCTTGCCGCTCGCCTCCGAAATCTTCATTTCAGCTCACTCACTCCAGTTTTCTGAGAATCGCAACCATCGGAATAAGCAGCGCCCTTGCCCCAAAGCGGCGCAGCATGTAGAAGTCAGTGCTTCAAGATGGAATGTTCCAGAGGCCGGGATCATGAATGACCATACCCAGGGTTATGTGAGAAGATTGTGAAATTGAAGAATTACCTCACTTTTGCAGAAGAGTGGAGGTGGGTGCGTGGTAGGATAGAATCATATCGTCCACGAAATTATATCATATCACGAATATCAAACTTGCCAGCTATCGTCTGTTGGTAAATTTATCCATTACCATTAACCCATTACCGTACCAATCGTGAATCCGCTCTCTTGGTGAGCTATCTTTCATGAGACGGGGACCACTTGATGACATGCTCACCCAGATTTTTCTTTTCAGATGTTCCGCCTTCTTATCGCTCTAGGTCTCCTTCTTGCCGTCGTCGCCGGCGCCGGAAAAAGTTAGTGCAACACACATGTACAAGAGGCATTCGACCAAACACTGTATCCCCGGGATAGTCCTGGATGCCTACATGCTAAATAAGCTTTCATTTTCTGTTTCGTCAGCGGTAATTCTAGTTAAGTGCTCCCACAAAAATTTCCGGATCTATTCTATTCGGAGGGTACACCGCTAGAAAAGGGAAACGCAGAAAAGGAAATTGCAAAGCAAGGTCTTATTCCAGGCCGCCATGATGCGTTGGCGCTGTTTAATATTTTGCTGAGGAATAAGTACAGTTTTTTCCAAGTTTTATTCAGACGAAAACAATTATTCTAACAATACGTTAATCAATTACGTATTGGCCATTGTTATGTACGACCTCTTCTCGCCTATCGAGCAAATTTGTTTATGCTGCTCCGCCAAAAATCGCATCGAGGAAGTTGTCAAGCCAGATTTTGAGATCATCTCCGTTGCCGAAGGTAATACCCCTCATATGGTTCCTACAACCTCTTTCGGCACAGAAGCATTAGCACATTGCGATACATGCACCGGTCAACCGAAGCAAGAACATTGAAAGTCTAGCAGTACGTTAATGAATTACGTATTCGCCGTTGTTATTCACGATCTCTTCCCATCTCTCTACCAAATTGACTACGTAGCCGGTTGGTATCAATGAAGTTGTCGAATCATATTTGAGATAATCTCCGTTATCGAAGGTAATATCCCTCATATGGTTTGACAAGGGGCAGGAAATGTGGAGATGGTGAAGAACCTCCCACTCGAGCTTTTGAAGTGCGGCTTTGGACGACTTGTGCAACATGTGACCTAGCGTTGTCGAGAAGAAGCATGCTCTGGCCTTGACGATATGGCCTTTTCAGACCAAGCGCGTCATTAGCGACGTGGTGTCGGGTAACGTACAGCACTTTATTGACCGTGGCGTTTCTTTCGAGCATTTCCCAGTGAACCGTGTCATTCAGTCCCAATAACCGCAGATCCCGCAGGTCTTCTGCAATGGGGCTGTCGTCGAGGTGAAAGTCGTCGTTCTTAAAGTTTGCAAACGATTTCCGTCCTGTAGACTCTCTTACATGCGACTTCTTCTCCGTATAAGGATAAGGATAAAGGACGGCGTTACCCAATCCCTTCTGGGATGCGCCAGCGCATTCTACTTCTAAGGGATGTCATGGAGGCGATTTGAATGCGTATTTGGCCATACAATGACTTGCGGTGGCGAGCCGATGAACAAGTCAGCGCTTTATCCTTCCCAGACAAGTCTGGTACCAATTCACCGACCCCGGAGGGATGGAAGGCTTGGTTGGCCTGGGCGGGAAATCCGAACCAGGAACCTGGTATCGGGTGCACACGACAGTCGCGCCTCCTCCGACAGCGCTACACGCGCCCTCTTCTCCGTATAACACGCAAATATCCCAGGCTGCTTCGACTGCCTTTTTACAATGACGAAATGTGAAGAAAAGCAGGTGTGAAAAAATAGAAACAAACGCCTTTGCACTGGTATAAACAATCAGATTATTTGCTTAAATCATGGTTACATTAAATTGTCATATTACTTCTATTCTTATTTTACGACCATCCATTGGGTTGGGATTCTGAATGACTGCAAAACACGAAAAAGATTTTTAAAAAACGAAATTGCGGTACGTAATGACATTATGCTTTATTTTGTTAACTTGAGCGAGTTAGTTACTGTTCAAGATTGTTGTGTTTGTCTTTTCAGGGCAATTTAGGTGCAGGAATAAATAAATAAATCAAATACTGATTTTCGCCTCCTGAGTATTCCATTTCTAAGTCTAAAAATTAATAATAAGTTAAATTATTCTAAAAACGATTAACAGAGAGCAGAAAAAGTACTTTCTAATAAAGACAAGGGGTTTGTCGAACAAAAACCAAATCGTCTAAGTAAATCTATTCAAAGAAAACACTACGAGCTTATTCCTCAACCTATGTAATGGCTCAGTTTCAATTTTATCAAAAAGAATAAGTGAACCCTCTCCCAGTAGGATAGATCCAATTTATGCTTATTTACAAGCGGCTTATTTAGTTTGTTTTACTACTATTGCAAATAATCTCACTCCAATAATATATTGTCGAGTCAAGCGTAGAAGATGGTGGGGTATGTCTCTAATTTTGTTATTGTTTAAATCATTGTGAATGCAGAAACAAATAAATGCATCTTCTCGACCTTCTCAGGAAACTTTCTATGTATATCATTTCAATTCCTAGCCGCTGCTTACGTTTTTGCGCAATAGAACCGATGAATGTGTTTCAGAGCCGTGTTATCCCGAAAATTTGTTGAAGTATCGAGGATTCACGATGGTTGATCCTAAACCAGAGAAAGGAACAACAGTGAAACACGGAGAATCTGTGCAAGCCGCCTGTGGATATGGTGGCCTCTGGGGTGAGAATTTTCAGTAGTGAACACTGGCAGATTTATCAATGTGAATGACTTGCAGTACCGATTCGATGGGAGACATTCACATGCAATAACGGAAGATTTACACCGAAAGGAGTATGTAAAAGGTGAATGCTGACACTAGACAGCTGAGGAATAAATGATTTCCTGCTTTGTTGTCACTACTTACAATCGATAAGTATATGGTGTTAATTAAAGAAGAAAAAGGCTGCAAGTGGTAGTCCTATGGATACTCTAAAACCCCGCATTCGGCGTTTTGGGCATTTCTTGAACGGTCGAGTAATCTTCCGCAGCTGCCAGATTTGTCAAAGGAGTCTTTTGCTACAACCGAAGTTTTGAGGACGTCATCCTTGTCCAGACCTGACAAAAAAGTTTGAAAGGTTTCGGGACGGTGAAGCTCATCGTATCAACACACTAACTCCACCTCGACCGGTAATTTATGTATTTATTTATTTAAAACGCACTCAATGGTGCACTACAACATCAACAAAATCATCATCATCATCATCATCATCTTCTTCTTCTTCTTCTTCTTCTTCTTCTTCTTCTTCTTCTTCTTCTTCTTCTTCTTCTTCAGCGTCTGTCCCGCTTCGTAGCGGGGTCCGCTATTCTGGTGTCATGACGCCACCTCTCCCGATCCAGCGCTAGATCAGGGTGGACACCAGCAACCTTCAAGTCCATATGTAACGTGTCAGACCAGCGCTGCTTCGGACGCCCTCTAGGCCGCTTTCCTACCACCTCGAACTTAAGGCCTATCTTGCAGACGCTGTCTTCTTCTCCGCGCAGAACGTGGCCGTACCATTGTAAGCGAGCTTCGCGCATCTTGTCCGCTATCGGCGCGACACCGAACTTCTGCCGAATGACATCGTTTCGGATGCGGTCCAGGCGCGTGACTCCAGCCGTCCAGCGCAGCATCTTCGTCTCCATGACGCTGAGGCGCGTTTCAACCTCCTTGGTCGCAGGCCAACACTCAGCACCGTACATCGCTACCGGCCGGACGACAGTTCTATATATTTTTGACTTCAAGCGCTCTGGCATCTACCTATCGCAGAGCACGCCAGTCAACGAGCGCCACTTGGACCAAGCTGCACTCACGCGTGAGTTCACTTCAATCATCAGATTGCCATCGGATGCTACTGCTGATCCCAGGTACTTAAAAACCGAAGTGCGTGGGAGCTCGATGCCGTTAACCTTGATGGAGCTGGACTCATTAACGTCAGTCGTTAGATACTCGGTCTTCTTCACGTTCAGTCTGAGTCCAAAACACTCCAAGCGATTACACCAAGCTTGCACCTCTCGCTCGAGTTCACCTTTATTTTCGCTAGCGAGCATTACGTCATCAGCATAAAGCAGTGTCCAGGGGACTGGCTTCTGAAGATCTCGTGTAATGGCGTCCATCACGACAACAAAAAGGAGCGGGGAAAGCGCAGAACCCGGTGTACCCCGACAGAGATGGGGAACTCCATCGAGGTTCCGGCTGCAGCTTGAACTCTACTCTTTGGGCAAGAGTAGAGGATTCGCACCCACTCTATGAGCTCTTCAGGAACTCCACGTCGTCGCAGGGCGTACCATATCACTTCACGCGGTACGCGGTCAAAGGCCTTCTCCAAGTCGAGGAAGGCGATATGCACTGGCTTCTGCTTCTCGCGATGCTTCTCTAACAAGAGGCGGCCGGCATGTATGGCATCAACGGTGCCACAGCCAGCCACGAAGCCGCACTGATTGCTGGAAAGCTGGACGATGTCCCGAATTCGTCCATCGACAACTCGCTCAAAGATCTTCATGCTGTGCGAGAGCAAGCGAATCGGACGGTAATTGGAGCAGTCTGCAGGACTGCCCTTCTTCTTCCAAATCGGAATCGTCGTGCTTTGACGCCAACACTCAGGCACCTTCTTCTCCGCCACAACCTGGTTAAAGAACTTCGCCAACCACTCAGCAGGGTACCACCGCTTTGACTTCCACAGATCAGCTGCCACGTCGTCGGGCCCAGTCGCTTTGCCTGACCTCATCTTCCTCACAGCCGCTTCTGTCTCCTCCACGGTGATCTTGTGTACGGGACCGTGAACAGAAGCCACAGAAGGGATGGCCGGGTGAGGAAATTCCATAGTGGAAACTTCCTCGAAGTAATCACTCCATCACTTCAGCGCCTTTTTGCGGTCTGTCAGAAGATGGCCGCTCTCATCATTGATGCCAACGAACTTTTCAATATCCTCGGTTTGGCGATGGCGGCTCTTAGCAAGTCGGTATAGATACCGCTCACCATCGCGTGACTCGAGCTTCTCGTTGACATTATTGTAATGAGTGGCTTTTGCAACAGCCACGGCCTTCTTTGCAGCTTTCTTCGCTTCTTGGTACTTCCGCCAGTTATCGGCTGTCTTGTCGCTGAGAAACACGTGATAGAGCGACTTCTTCTCTCGAACTTTTGCTTTCACATCATCTGTCCACAGCCACGCCTGCTTTTCGACCTTGCGTCGTCCAGGCACCGTGATGCCGAGCTCCAACCTTGCAGCTTCACGTATCGCGTCGGCAGCCTTCTTCCAAGTTTCGTCGACAGTTGTGACTGTCGGTAGCCGCACGCGAGAAATCACAGCTGCTTCCTTCTCTCTCATTCGCCACCACTTGATTCTCGGTGCACCGCATCGCTCGACCTGTTTCTGCCTTGGAGGGGCAATCTTTAGGGTGCAGATCAGCGGTCGGTGCTGTGGGGCGACCGTCTCATACGGCACGATCTTCGCGTCTGTGACAAGACTTCGGTCGCGATCCTTCACAAGGACGAAATCTATCTGAGACCTGGAGCTCCCACTATAGTATGAGATGAGGTGGGAGTCGCGTTTACGAAATACGGTGTTTACTATGGTGAGGTTATGCGATTCCGCATATTCAAGGATACGCTCACCATCGGCGTTACGCGACCCGTAACCGAATCCACCATGACAGCTGTACCCGTCTTTCGTCGCGCCGATGTGCCCATTAAGGTCACCAGCGACTATGATGACATCTTTCGACGGCACCTCTGCTGTCTTCTCATCAAGCAGGCTCCAAAACTCATCCTTGGCTTGATCGGAGCCGCCAGTCTGCGGAGCATACGCAGAGAAGAAGTGATAGAGTCGCTCCTTAGCGGCAACAACGATCTTCATCAATCGATCGTCAAAGCGTTCGACGCTTACAATCGAGTCACGAAATCGTTCGGAGACGATGACTCCAACTCCACTGGTGGTCCTGGGACTTCCACATAGAACGGCCTTGAAGCCTCGTCCTTTGTCCCTTGACTTGCGGCAGGACCACCTCGTCTCCTGCACCGCACAGAAATCAACTCTTCTACGCTCCAGTGCTTCAACCAACTCGCACGAGCGGCCCGTCAACGTACCCACATTCAGCGTTGCCACGCGGGTCCTGCTTACGTTACGGGACTTTCGGACTAGCTCAGTTGCCCCCCGATGCCGCCCTCGCATCAGGGACCCTCGCATACTTGTCACACTCGCCGGGCTCTGCGAGTGCGCGTCGGCTCCAGCTAACGCCGTAGCACTATCTCGATACTCATGTAACGTCATCAACCATGTGATGTGACATGGGTGTTCGTAGGCCGGCCTGTCACAAGGGCCTGTCGCCTGCATTCGAGTGTCCGTGCTTAGCTTAGCTCGCAGAGCGAGCAGTTTCCAGTGGCACCACGTGGAGGAACGGACATCGCCACCAACATCAACAAAATCATCGAACAAATAAAATTACCGTTAAAGAGCAACAGTAAAATGAAGCTAACTATATTAAAGCTACAAGCCGCACACTTAACACATTTACTTAAGCCTGGAGCAGCTGATAGAGAGGCTATATGTTGTTACAGAATGTTTTGTTGCGATCAAAACTCTTGCGCCAGGCGGGACTCGAACCCGCATCTTCTGCTTTCCGAGCAGCGATGTTCGCCTTACACCACCGGCGCTGTTTGACCGCACGTAACATCCGCGATATCTAAAGCATTGTTACTGTTACTAGTAAGGTCTTCAGCTTAACCGGTTCCATGCTGATATCAGCGGCCGGCCCATCCCGTATCACGGGTGGATGCTGACAGACCTGGAGGATATCGCGGATGTTACGTGCGGACAAGCAGCGCCGGTGGTGTAAGGCGAACATCGTTGCCCGGAAAGCAGAAGATTCGGATTCGAGTACCGCCTGGCGCAAGAGTTTTGATCGCAACAAAACATCCTGTAACAGCAAATAGTCAAAATATGGGCAGAGGAAGTGTTTCACATGTTGTCGGAGCAGTAGTGAGATAGGAGAGGTCAACCTGGGTAACGGAACTATAGGCGCTATTCTGGGGCGGGCCGTCAACACAGGCGCCTCTTTAATCTGGTACGAACCCCAGGCGTAAAGCACAGGCCCAAGTACTTGTTGACCTCCTCTAGCAATAAGTGGAATAATATTTACGAAAACTACTATAGAGAAAAAATTTTATCGGCATGATATCTGTAATACTGAAGATCATTATAGACTTTCACATGAGATAGCAATTCTCCACTAACGGCGCGAGTACCAAACCGGAGCCAGATGGTAAGCACAAATGCAGAGGAAAACTTAACATGTCAATACATATCCTGCAACAGAGGTTTTCAGAAAAGAATGATTGCGTATTGCAGAAGCTTTCGCATAGGCAGTAGCATCTCTGATATAGTTGCAGTAGACGGTAACACTGTGGCAATTGAAAGGTGGAGTGTACTGGTGAACGGTAGAGAGCCGGATCTATAATCAGAACGTGACGCTATAAAGAATTTGATCTGTATGTTTAAACGTCTCATCTCAAAATTTGCAAGAAACATCCCTGAGATGCTGAAAGATGGCATGACTGGCATTCGAATAAGACATGCGTTATCATCTCAATTGATTGGCTATAAATCTGGATATCCTAGAATTGAATGCAAGTCTAATCTAGCCAACCTGGCACGGAAAATTACTGTTGTCTGAGTCTAAGACGTTAGGTGGCAGCATATGCAACCACATGGCACAGCGAGGAAAGAAGGAGTTTGACATTTTAGAAGGACAGCTTCCAATGACGTAAGGACAACGGATTGAAAGCTTCTTAGTCCTTCCTGTGCAAAGCAAGAAGATCCAGTATTTGCTTGGTCTTATTCTTAGTTCACCTCTTAGCAATTTGAACCCGAGTACCAGATCATTGAAAGCACGGCGATGTAATAGACTTTTGAGGTTGAACATTCTCAATCCGTCTTTGTAACTTGGCATGGACTGTGGATACACAGGGTTTGGATAACAGCGGTACAACAAAATTTTTGTAAATGTTTGCTGCACTTTTTCTATTCTTCTTTGGAGACATCTCGTTTGAGGATTCCAAACTGGTAAACAATATTCTGAAATAGGAATGACATATGCTTTACATAGTCTTGTCAAAATTGAGGCTTCATTGCATCGAACATTTCTGATGATAGTGGAAAGTACAGCAAACGCTTTATGAACGATATTCTTCACATAAGAATTAAACTTCAGATTACTGCTAACGTACACTCCCAGACCATGGGTTTCTTCTGACATCCTCAACGGACTATTGTCAATGCTGTAGTTAACATTTTTGAATTTTCCAATATGTAATACCAGCGTTTTGGAAAGGTTTACAGGCAGTTCCCAGTTGCGTGATCACTCCATCATGATAGAAACACAAAGAGACAGAGCTCGTTGAACACAACCTCCGCTGCTTTCGTCATAAAATCTATAACTTTTTATGTCATCTGTGAACATCCGCACTTTAACTGCTGGAAGGGTCTTTAATTTTGTTGGCAGATCATAATTATATGCAAGAAATAACAAAGGAGATAACGATTCTCCTTGCGGAACCCCACTCGTAATGGAGTATGGTGTAGAGCGTTTCCGACTTTTAGGCACATATGCCTATCGGTCAAGTAGTCACGAAGCCAGTCGAGTAGTTGGCCACCTATTCCAAGTAGTTCTAGTTTGTAGAGGAGCTTGCTATGATTTACTTTATCGAAAGCTTCAGATAGGTCGAAATAGATTACATCAACAGAGAAATCTCGATTAATTGCATCGTACCGCTCAAATAGGCAGTCTTCTAATTGAATAGAATTTGATGCTCCTTTTACAAAACCATGCTGATCAGTAGCGATCAATTTATTCTTTAACAAAAACAAGCTGATATTCTCACAAATGATTTTTTCCATCACTTTACTGGCAGCGGGCGTAATGCTCACCAGACAGAATGAAGACAGCAAAGAACAATTCTGCTGTTTCGGAACAGCGATTACTATTGCTTCTTTCCAAGTAAGAGGAATTTCACTGTTCATCATTGAAATGTTCAAAATCATTGTCAGAGGTTTGTGAAGTACCGTAGCACATTTCTGAAGAACTATCTGAGGAATACCATCAAATGTCGCGGCTGTAGAACTTTTCAACTACTTCAAGATACTTCAATTCTTCGAAGATTGCTTTTGCTTTTTAGCAAAAACGGCGAAGGTAACAATCCAAATGTTACCCGTGTAAGCCGATAGGCTTGTATGTTGTCCGCCGTAGGGTTTTTTGTAGTCTCGCAACCACAAACAACGAGTGACATCCCTATCAGCTTCCTGTAGCTTACCTGCAGGAACGCTTTCTCAACGTCCGATATGAGCGCTATCTTTCCTATGCGAAATCTCAGGAGGAGTCCGAATAGCTTTGGTAGCAGGACTGGTCCTCTATGAAGAGCGTCGTTCAAGGATGAACTATCCTTATAATGTAATGACGCATCGAAGACGGTCCGCAATTTCGTCGTGCTCTTCTGTGGAGTTAACACGGCTTGGTGCGGGAGATAGTGTATTGTGCCGCTTACTTTCGCTTCCTCATCTACTTCTTCTATGATCTTCAAGCGTTGTTGCTCCATGAACGTTCCGTGGTATTTATCCAGAAGCTCGCTGTCCTTTTGCAGGGAATTCCAAAGGCTCACTAGTCTTCGTAGTGCGATAGCTCTGTTATCGGGAAGCGAAACTGGAATCTCTTTCCATGGTAAGCGAACGTAGTATCCGTCATCCCTTTTCTGGATTGTTTTCAAAAATCCTTTCAAAATCTTATGCTCTGTTAACGCTTGGACGTTTTTATCGGCTTGCAGAAACTCTTCAAGGCCTTCATTTTCCATGGCCCAGAACTTCTCCCATATGGACGGTTCTGTTGTGGATTGGTTCGGGTTGCCCATGGAAAATGCGTTCACTGCGGCCTCCTGTGTTGATGACCCGCTCTTGCCCTGACGTTCACCACCGTTCAGAACTTGCGCTACCTGGCGTTCAAGCTGCACTTGTCCTGTTAATAGGTGACCTAAGCGACTAGGCAATAAGTACAGGCCTGATGGAAGTCGCACTGGCGTTTTTCCTCACGTATGAACTGCCATAAGTAGTCGCTTCCTAGTAGAAACCTTGGCTTGACTGTACGCGCTTTCACCATTAGAAAAAGACAAAACCTTAAGGTAGTTAAGCTCGTTTCGACTCTAATCTGGACGAGCATACTCAAGGTATATAAAGCCTTCTCCGAGTCTCATCAGCAGGTAGAGAAGGCTTTATGAGAGAATAAACAAAGCAAACTAACATGTTGACCTTAAGCTTCCTCTCCTTGATAAAGGAAATGTTTTCATCCAATATCGGAGGTGTTCGCAACGCGCTGGTCAAAATAGTAAGAGTGAAAAGCTGCTGCACGTGTGGCTCCCCATTATCGTTCCATATCTCTAAAGGGACCTTCCAGGTTGGACATTCAAGTTCGTTCTCTGATCCTCTGGATGTCCGTACGCGCAGTACATCGTTGGTAGCTTGAGTTCATCTGCCAGATTTTGATCGATAAAGGAACACTCGGCCGCCAATCTAACCAGGCCGGT
The DNA here is from genome assembly GCA_947396885.1 of Heligmosomoides polygyrus polygyrus. NCBI lineage: Eukaryota > Metazoa > Nematoda > Chromadorea > Rhabditida > Heligmosomidae > Heligmosomoides > Heligmosomoides polygyrus. The sequence continues at coordinate 94,306,551 of OX377203.1, read as the reverse complement.
ATCCTTCTCAACCTACGCGTCGAAGGACCCATGATCGTAAGCTCCCCTATCGGTAGGCATGTCTCTCTGACACCGATGAGAGCTTCGCTTGCATGGAACTCCGCTATTTGATCATCTTCTTTTTCGTCACTATCCACTTCTTGATTGTGGTAGTGATTGCTGAGTTGTTTGGCTACCTGTGTTGTGGAGTCCGGTTTGTCGATAACCTTAGCTCTCCCTTTTGTTCCCACAGGAGCTGGCCTGTCCTTACGCGCTATTGGTGGCGTACCGGGTACCGGTGCTGTTGTCTTGTTATCGGACTTGAAACAGCAGGACGTGTGGTGTCTTTCATGACATACGAAACAGACGCGCTTCCTGCACTCTGCCGTGTTGTGCTGTGGAGAAGCGCAAATGAAGCATAAGTTATGCTCCCGTAGGTAGTTGGCCCGCTCTTGGGGCGTTGCGTACCTAGTACATGCTGCGGCTTTGTGATCCTGACCGCAGTACATGCATGGGAAAGTTCTACGCGGAGATTGTCCCTTGGCCGGTCTCTCCTCACGTAGTCCTTGTTGTGTTGTGCTCCCCTCCTTTGAGGTAAATGGCACGATCTTCTCTTCGCTTGAGATGTACTTGTCCAATATGTCGAGAAGATTTTGCATTAGAAAGGGTTCCTCCATGGAACACTTTCTTTCTAGTATCTTCCTTTCTACGGGCTCGGGGAATTTAGACAAGACTTGCTTGATTAGCCATTGACTGTCTACTTGCTCCCCTTTATTCCGTAGTTGAGAGATGATGACGTGCAGTTGATCGATTAGCGCACGTTGTTCCTTAATGGCTGGAGAACACAACGTGGCCGACTCCAATCGCGCTATCAAATGGTGCATTAGTTCCTCCTGGTCTCCATTCTTCGCTTGGAGGAAGTCGACTGCCTTTTGGTAGTTGGTCTCTGTGATCTGGAATCACATTATCGCTTGAAGAGGCTCTCCCTTTAATGCGCTGAGGAGGTGGTTGAACTTGAAAAGCGCTGGTATGGGCCGTGAGTGGACGTTGGCATTGAACAGGATCCAGAAGTTATCCCAGTCCCATATGCTTCCTGTGAACTTCGGGATGGGGAATGTTGGTATGTCGATCTTCCTTGTTTCCTGGATTGTGTAGCCATGCCCGCTCTCCGACGCGGATGACTGAGGAGCGCTGGTGCTCCCATTCCATGTTCAGGATCGGATTCGACAGTGAAATTGTAAAGTTAAGTCGAATGCCGCGGAAAGAGTTGCTTCCGTCATGGTCCTGTATTCCTCGAAGTCATTTAACTCCGAGGCTGAAGCTCCACTAGCTGCCTTGTCCAATGCGCTTGCATACTCTTGTAGTGCTTCCTCAACCTTCTTTGTACAGATATCCATTGCCGCTGTCCTTCCTTGTGTGGTCCTGTAGTCCTCCTCGGTCGCGCTTCCTTGCTGACGTGCTTCCGCTGCTACTGTTTCCAATTTCTTGCAGTAGTTGGTAAGCTTCCTCTTGCACGTGCTAAGCTGGACTTCCATCGCACGGTTAATAAAAGCCAACAGAATACGGACTCATACAAAAGTGAAAGCGATGTTATCGAAAGATTGATGAAAGTACAGGTAAACTACTTTTATAATTAGTTTTCCTACGAGCGTTCCCTTTCCTTTGAAAGTTTACGCGCTTCCAAAAGTAACTTATCCTACAAGTGTTGAAGATGCAAGCACTCCCCTGGAGAAACTTGCTTCACAATTTTTCTCCAAGTTCAATTTCCCACCTGTTATGTTCGTTGTCCTCGGCGCTTCTAATGCTTTGGTCGATACACCAATTTCGAGGAGTGACTGCGGTGACACTGCAACTTGCTCGCCTAATCACTAGTGACGCCACGCGGTTCAACGTAGAAATATGCACGGCCACAACCGCAGCCTCGAAACCTCAAACTTGGGTAATTAAACCTTTACTGTAGCTAACATAACATGACAATTGCGAGTAACAACATAACAGTAAGACGTGAGATCGGTGGCATTAATGATAAAGATCACAGCAAATTATGATGACCCAGCTTCTCACAAGACTCGTCCCCGTGGACCGTGATAGACGATTACCCACGACAGAATCTCGCTTCCCAACGACGTTCGTCCCATTGTACTATTTGTTCCCTGTAAATGAACGAATGGATGACTCTCGCGCTTCCCTATCGGGTTCCCAGCTACTCCCAGCGCTCCCTCGCGTTAATCCCAGCTATGGAGATAGAGGAGAACCCCAGAGACCCTAACGGAGGAACAAGATAAGAAAGAGAAGACGGCGCCTTGACGAAGTCGACGACTGATGTCCATTGGGGCGCGCTCCCTCCACCGATACTCGCTTCCCGCCACGACGGCATGGACCTGAACGATTATCGATGGGTTACGTTTGCGATCACCACAAGCGCCTCGAAGGAGACGGCAATTCCGTCAACGTCGACGCGCTTCCCAACCGGAACCAATAAGACCGTGATCTAGGTCAAGAAGAAAGGAGTCGAAAAAGGGCGAATTAAGGCATCAAAGAAAGGTCGGCTTTGCTGACACCTATCATCTCTGGGTTCAATCCAAACGAGGGGATCTACCTTATAAGGGGACGTGTGTTCTACCCCTCCTTTTGGCCTGTTCACTTCCCAACCCTTCGGGCCTAGGGACCGCCAAACGTCTGGTTAGGGCCTTCGCCCCAAACCCCGAGAGTAGAACAACACTATCTTCTTCCATTCTGGTTTAGACTTTCTTTTATTAAGTAAAAAACTGGTTTTACTATATAGATTAGTGCAGCGGGATATGGTAGGGCAGAATCTTCACTGCTCCTCTGATGCCCATCCACCCTCTATTGAATGTACGCAATCTATTCTCAAAAATGTTCTCTACGTGGCGAGAAACAGATCATGAGGGTCCCAATACGGAGTGCTTAATCTGCAGAAACAATTCAAATTGACCGGTATTGGTCAAAGGCCAACGCCGTTTATGGTCTCTACCAATTCCTCTTCCCCCAATCCCCGCTGATACTTTCTTACCTGTGTGCTGGCAAAGAAACGGAGTGAGAGTCAAACACGCACATATGACACTGAGTCCCGACTCACGTGTCACCGCGTTGCCGCGACGTCTATGACACTTCTGCACCCGACACGCGTGTCACGACTTCTATGACCTGTCTTCAGAAATCCGACGCACATTGGACGATATTGAGGGAAAATACTACTGGTCTCCCTCCTTATAGTCCGCTCATCTCGTCGAATCTGTACCTCAGTAACAGAGGACGCAGGAACGTGATCTTCGACAGTAGGATTCCCAATACTCTCATTATTGTTTGGGTCAAGCTGGGCCTCCTGTGATGTGTGGGTAACCTTAGAAGTGAAGAGTCGTCCAGTAAGGATGTCTTTCTACCCCGATGAGCCCTGAAGAAGAGAAAGACGCAATCGAGAAGTGCCTCTCCGAAGTCCGTGCTACGGCCCAGCGCGCACATAGTAGGAAAGTCTGGCGAGGGCTTAGCAGGGTCAAGCGTGGGGTTCGATTTTTGCCGAAAATTTACGACCCCCCACCCCTCCCAAAGTGGATCTGGTACGACCCTCCTTGTGTAGACCACCGTTTTATTTCCTAATCCGCATTGAATTTTTTACCAATTTTAATGCGATTCTTGTACCCTTTAATAGATCCTTCTTTCCAGGTGCAGCTTCCACTGTGTCAGATTACTTCAAGAAAGAGTGTTACTGAGTAACTGTTTAATTAAGTAATTTGTTAGAAAAACGCTGGTAAAGGTTTTGTGTATGTAATCTTTTGATAATAATATTTTGTTTGTTTAGAGTTGAAAATAAAGCACTTTTGAGGGCAGTTGTGAAATTAATCACAACGAGTTCAACTTTTCAGGCTTTCCGAGCATCTCGTGGAAACGGCACATTTTTGTACGTGAAGGAGCAACATCTGCATTCGAAATTGTACTCTATACAATGCCGAATGTTAATTTCTACAATTTTCTATTTGAACCAGCGACATCTACGTCCTGAATCGTCTGTAAAATTTGAAGTGTCACTTGCTAAGGAAAACTAAGTGCTTTTCCTTCAAGATTTTTGGAAGCACTCTTCGAAGCGATGACCGAATGGCAACCGGAGGATGGACTTGTCACGAAACTAATTTCTCTCTTCTGCTGGAAAGAGCATCAGAAAGTGGAGTTGTAGAAAATAAAGTTTTAATCTGCATTTAACACACGGTAATAAAACCTATTTTTCTGAAATGATCCTCTGCATGAATAAACGCTCCGACTTGTATGCTTTGCTGAAAATTTTCGACACCGTTAATTACATGGAGGCCGCTATTTTTACAGCCTGCTTTTTAAAGCGTAGAACCCACACTTCTTACTGTTTTAAAAGCTCTGTGAATTTTTCAGAGATGTCGCACAAACCTCGAAATATGATAGGTTACGTGGAGCCATTGCGTTCTACGATATCACCGATCGCCACTGAAGGATGGACTTCTCGCGGCAAAAAATTTCTACCTTCTGGAGGAAGAGCATCAGAAAATGAAAACTGTGCCATCTTAGAGTTCAAGATGTGATTAACATACAATCAAAAACCAAGCTTCTTCGCAGCGATCTCTGATATGATCAGGGAGGATCGATTTGCAAATTCTCGTGTTTCATTAAAAATAATTTTTTTACCTGGAGCAGATCACGCACACAGTTGAAATCTTGCCACAAAAATTTGAAAGTCTTGTTCAATGCACAGTGTAAAAATCATGGTTTTCTGAAGCGAATAGACTGGATCGACCACTGGTCGATATGGCACCGACGTCATCGGAGCGACGAAATTCGACATTCACAAAAATGACTATAACTCGGTAAGTTTTCCACAATTTGTGAAATACAACGGTTTTTTAGAAACCAGAAGAAAAGAGCCTTTAAACGGTATAAAAATCTGTTTTCAAGAGCTAGATCTTCATACGCGGCGGAGGCCTTCGATTTTTGAGCGAAAACAATTGAAGTGATTTTGTATAAATAATTATACCCCGGTAAGTTTTTCGAATTTTGAAAGATTTAATAGCTTTTTGAAAACTAGAGAAAAAGCGCTTTTGAAACATATCTGTAAAAAACGCACCCGTGCTAAAATTGCCTCCATCCTGGAGGGGGTTAAGGGCAGGTCGCTCCACTATCCTACCAAGGGTACCGAAACCAAAGCCCGCGGACCTTGGCCCGCTCCGCCTCCGTGGCGTGTGCCAAGTCGGAGGTGTCAGAGCGGGCCAGGGGGTCCGCGTTACCTGCCTGGTCCAGGATCGCGACGAAGATGACGACATTGACGACAACGACGGCGACGGTGGACCACGAGACGAACCAAGGGGGCAACGGCGTCTGGACATCCGCAGGGCGACGACACTCGGCTAAGGCAAGCCAATTGCCAACGGCGGCGACGAAGGACGCGGCCATCCCCAGGCCTGGGGACGGCGGGTAGACTCGGTTGTCCACTCGACTGCTCCTGGCGACTGCACACACGAAGACTACCTGCCCGAGGGCTGAGGCACCCGTCATCTGCGTCCCTGGCTCGTTCCAGAACCTTCCGAGGCGCGAGGATGTGCTGGCTGGCGTGTTGATCCTGTTGGTCAAGGCGTTGACCACGGCGGCGGCATACGGTAGCGCACGACGGCAGTGGCTTGTCGTACGCAAGTCACGACAAATTTGTTTTGAATTTTTGGAAATTATGCATTTTGGGGGCGCGTGTAGCGTAGTCGCAGCCGGCTATTCGTGTACCCGACACCATATGGTTCGGATTTCCCGCCCAGGTCCACCAAGCCTCCCATCCCTTCGGGGTCGGAGAATTGCTACCAGACTTGTCTGGGAAGGATAAAACGCTGACTTCTTCATCAACTAGCCGATGAAGGCGTTCAATGGCCAAATACGCATTCAAATCGCGTCCATGATGTTGCGTAGAAGTAGAACGCTTGGCGCATCCCAAAGGGGAATGAGTCACGCCGTCCTCTAACCTTGTCCTTTAATGCATTTTGGAGCTAGAAATTTCTTGGCCGAGACCCCAAGCACGTCAACGCGCCCACAAAGACACTGGTCTTGCAAGATACGCCTATCCACACCTGGTGCTGCTTATCCTAAGACTTTCTTTGTCCGCCAGGAACAGTTGAGACGGAGAGAATGTTTTCGGCCGCTGGGCGTATTTTGAACGATTTTAGAAAAAAGTTAACGAAAATTTGGAAAGTCACGGTCCCCATGTTGCAGGAAATGGACTGGTCCCACGCAATAGGCACTCGAAAATCGTGCGTTCGACGACGTGTTAACATTCCACTGATAGGCTTTTAATTGTATTTTTACTAATTCTTTCTATACTTAGTGGGCTGGTGCCCTCATCGAGATTGCGTATACTCGTAGAACAGTCACACAAAAACGGTTTCGCAAAGAACTAGGAAGGGGATGGGAACTCCGGAATCTGCCTGATCGCACATTTTAAGATGTCTTGTTGGCGATTATTTTGATTAATAATTCCACACCTGTTTTTATTTCACACTCTGTAGATAATTTGTTGCTGAATGCTTATTTATTTTTCCGTGTTTGTTGATGTTGAATTGTTTATTTTACATTGCACTTGTACGCTCCATTCCTTGAACTTTAGTTGGGGTATAAGGTTTTCCTGGGTTTTTTCACTTGAAATAATGGTTTGCAGCTAACTGTATTTTTTAACGTAATTTGACGATTTACCGGAAATTTAACGAAAATTTTCCGTTGAAAATTTCGTTTAAAAAAATTAACGCACAGAATTTTGTAGGCACGCCTGTTTCCAACCCCACTAATAGAACAAGGATAAGGATAAAGGATAAAGGACGACGTTACTCAATCCCTTCTGGGATGCGCCAGCGCATTCTACTTCTACGGAGTAGAATGCGCTGGCGCATTACGGGTGCACGCGACAGTCGCGCCTCCTCCGACTGCGCTACACGCGCCCCTTATAGAACAAATACCACAAAAAGACTGAAGGGAAAACTGACTTTGGTAAGCATGAAGAACTATATGTAGCAATCAAACACGAGAAACGGCCTAGGAAGGCCAAAAACGAGAAACCAGAGATGTGCGGGCCCACGCAAATAAATTGGTCTAGGAACAAGAAAAATGCGAACAATTCTCGAAACACGTGGACGATAGCGATTGCCTATTTCAACTGAATCAACTAGAGGGCTTCCTTGGTGTCGCAACGATACTGCAAAAGCTCGTTCAAAGATCTCGTTCAAAATGCATCTACATGAAGAAGAATTAATACTTCAAAAATGGTGTGCAAAATGTCGTTAATGCAATTTAACGAAAATTTTCGTCGTTGAACTTCGCTGAAATTTTTTAACGAATAACGCCGGTAAAACCGGTAAATCGGCAAATCGTTAAACGCACACACCTGCTCTGGATCTCACAATAATCTAGGCAGCGGACGGTTGACATTGGGTCTACAGTAATCCTCACGCGCAATAAGTGCCTGTGGTGCAGTCACGTCCGAGATGGCGCCCGAGCTGACGCCTATATTGTATTCTATTCGTTTCGTGGCAGTAAACGCGTTATCAATGATAAAATGAATTCGTCGAGGCGCATATGAGCTGGTGTATGGCGTACCTCAACATTGTCGAGACAGCCTCATTGACACAGAAGGGAAGCAATGAGATGACAAGCCTTGGAACAGAAGGGCTTCGATGCAGTGAGTTTCTGAAGTCACGACTGGTCTGATGATCGTCCCAATCCATAAAGCAGGACCGCACTCTCATCTGATACTGATTTCTATGCAATAAAATTACAACCGCATGAAAAATATTTGGCGCTATGGTAGTTAGAGGACGGGGTCACCATAGCATACCTTGGGGTGCAGGTGTGACGAGTAGCTACATGCTGCGAATGTAAGTGCAGTCTTATCCCCTATTTTCGATTACAGATCCGTATTTTGTCAGCTTCCGTGTTGAGCAAGGGAGGAAACTCCAGAATGTGGGCGGAGTTTGACTAGGAATGACTCTAGATGTCCTCTAACATACTCATGGTGGTGACATGGCAGCTCCACCTCCTACAAACATTTTAGGAAAGGATCCTTGTCTAGCGGAAGGTTGAAGCCATCTGTATTGTGCACCACAGATTTCGCTCATGCAGTTCTCTTGATGACGACGTCACGTGTTAGCCTTGTGAAGACGTTGCGTGCGCTTCACTTCCAAACCAAAGAACCACTTATCAAGACCAATCCTCAAGAAAAGTGATGTCTGATGTTCCGTTCCAACTCATCTAGATTCGCTTCCAAACTAAAAACCACTTAGCAAGTCGAATTCCGGAGTCAAGTGATGTGTGATGCTTCGTTTCCACTCTTCTAGGTTAACTTCCAAACTAAAAACCAGTTAGTAAGTCGAATTCTGGAGACGAGTATGTGTGATGCTTTATTTCCACTTATTTAGGCTCACTTCCTAACTAAAATCCACTTAGGAAGTCGAATTCTGGAGACAAATGATGGTTGATGCTCCGTTTCGACTCATCCAGGTTCACTTCCTTTGGGCGTCATCTTCGGAGGTCCTCCTTGATTGCACCAGACACAAAGAAACGCCCGTGAAGGTTACGGTAGACCCGATGTCAACCGTCCGCTGCCTCCGTGCTTATCTCTCCCATGAAGTTCAACGCGCCCCATTGAGAAAAGCGCGCGCTGTTGCCACTCGATTACATGAGAACTGGTCCATGACTCATTCCGCCACGCGCGTGCGGCGTGAGTCAGATAGGAAGAGTGAGCCTCTGCGTCTTGGCTCCTTGCGAGTGCCCCGCCATCCGCCGTCTCCTCGAACAGCAGATTCACGGCGGAACAGTGTTCTTCACACCGCCCATACGAAGGGGCGGGGCAAGGGGCGCGCCCACCGCTTATTGAGGACCAGTTGTCCGAGTGCACAGGAACTAGGGCTGAGGCGGGATTACCGGCGCTGATGGCGGATGCTAGATTATCACATCTGTATTTGCCAGAGAAGATGGTATTGAGTGGAAAGTTATCGAGTGGTATATTAGGGGTAACGGTAGGATCCTAAGCTGACGGAGCGTGCTACTACCAAATAATAGCTTCTGAGCGCATTATAATCAGGATTCCGAAGAGTAAACCAACCCTCTACCAGTCCTTTGACCTGACGCAGTGTTCTGGAGGACTATTTGGTCGGTTTCCTGCGACTCGATATTTAGTTTGCTTCGACTGAGAGTTTTCCGAACAAGACCCACCCCCACGACACCGAGACGGAAACTTAAGCGATACCTTAACCGACTCCTGAAGAGTAAACGAACACTCCATCAGTCCTTTGGTCTGACGCAGTGTTCTGGAGGACTATTTGGTCGGTTTCCTGCGACTCGATATTTAGTTTGCTTCGACTGAGAGTTTTCCGAACAAGACCCACCCCCACGACACCGAGACGGAAACTTAAGCGATACCTTAACCGACTCCTGAAGAGTAAACGAACACTCCATCAGTCCTTTGGTCTGACGCAGTGTTCTGGAGGACTATTTGGTCGGTTTCCTGCGACTCGATATTTAGTTTGCTTCGACTGAGAGTTTTCCGAACAAGACCCACCCCCACGACACCGAGACGGAAACTTAAGCGATACCTTAACCGACTCCTGAAGAGTAAACGAACACTCCATCAGTCCTTTGGTCTGACGCAGTGTTCTGGAGGACTATTTGGTCGGTTTCCTGCGACTCGATATTTAGTTTGCTTCGACTGAGAGTTTTCCGAACAAGACCCACCCCCACGACACCGAGACGGAAACTTAAGCGATACCTTAACCGACTCCAGAAGAGTAAACGAACACTCCATCAGTCCTTTCGTCTGACGCAGTGTTCTGGAGGACTATTTGGTCGGTTTCCTGCGACTCGATATTTAGTTTGCTTCGACTGAGAGTTTTCCGAACAAGACCCACCCCCACGACACCGAGACGGAAACTTAAGCGATACCTTAACCGACTCCTGAAGAGTAAACGAACACTCCATCAGTCCTTTGGTCTGACGCAGTGTTCTGGAGGACTATTTGGTCGGTTTCCTGCGACTCGATATTTAGTTTGCTTCGACTGAGAGTTTTCCGAACAAGACCCACCCCCACGACACCGAGACGGAAACTTAAGCGATACCTTAACCGACTCCTGAAGAGTAAACGAACACTCCATCGGTCCTTTGGTCTGACGCAGTGTTCTGGAGGACTATTTGGTCGGTTTCCTGCGACTCGATATTTAGTTTGCTTCGACTGAGAGTTTTCCGAACAAGACCCACCCCCACGACACCGAGACGGAAACTTAAGCGATACCTTAACCGACTCCTGAAGAGTAAACGTAACGTTACAACCTTTACATAGAAAGAAAAATGACAGAAACAAGGGATAAAACAGCCTTCTATAATTTTATAAGATCACGTATAGGGAATAGCAATGATATCCCCAGTTTGTTGAAAGACAGTGGTGAACTGGCTTCGACAGAGAAAGAAAAAGCGGATTTATTAGGGGAAGTATTTCAAAAGGTCTTCAACAAGAGAAATACTTGCTCAGATAGTATGACATGCAATGATAGAGATGATCTTCCGCATTTTCCGAGAATGAGCAGTACCTTGTGGTTTCATAAGGACGAAATCATCGACATTCTATCTAAGTGGCCATCGTCTTCCTCAGTTTCTCCTGACTTTATCCCTCTTAGTTTTATTAAAAAAATCATCTATTATATAGCTTACCCTTTGGAGCATATATTTAACCTGAGTTATACTAGAGCTGAGGTGCCTGCTAGATGGAAACATGCATTCGTAACTCCTATTTACAAAAAAGCTCTGCGGTCTGATCCCAGAAATTACAGGCCAATCAGCATAACATCCATATTTGCGCGAACCTTTGAGAAGATACTCAAGAAACATATATTAATTCATCTTGAAGATCACAATATAATTTCGGAAAATCAATACGGCTTCCTCAAAGGAAGATCAGTCGAAATCGCCCTTCTTACCTCTCTTAATGACTGGACGAGGGCGCTAGAAGAAAGAAAGCGTACGGACGTTATATATTTTGATTTCGCAAAAGCTTTCGATAAGGTCTTGGTGAACAATCTGTTGGTTAAAATGGAAGCGGTAGGAATCCACCCTATGATTATATGTTGGGTAAAGCAATTTTTATCTGGCAGAACATATCAAGTTGGCATTAAGGGTCAGTTTTCGAAAGTGTTTTCCACGTATAGCGGAGTTCCTCAAGGAGCGGTGTTATCGCCAATCTTATTTTTACTGTACACCTACGAACTTCCGACCTATCTTACCAATCTGGGTGTCACCTGTAAAATGTACGCAGATGATGTGAAGGTTTACAAAAAAATTGTAGACACTTCTGATGAACTATCCCTTCAGTCCGCGATAAATTACATCTCCAATTGGGCAGAAAAGTGGGGTCTACCACTTGCACATGAAAAAACATGCTTTCTAACAATAGGATCTAAAAGACAGCCACAGTTCCTAACATACAGTATTAATGGTCAGGTTCTAAGCAATATAAAAGAAGCCCGCGATCTGGGATTCATCATAACGTCCAATCTATGCTTTTCACAGCACTGCAGACTTCTCGTTAAAAAGGCCGGCTACCGTATATATAACCTCTTTCGAGCTCTAAAGTCAAATCAACCAGAAATTTATATCCGAGCTTATAAAACATATGTGAGGCCAATTGTTGAATCGGGAATCACGGTATTCAATCCAACTAAGAGGAAAGATATCAAGCTTTTGGAAAGTGTTCAAAATAGCTTCACTAGAAAACTTATGATGAGATGCTTTTCAATGAACTACGATCAGATTCCACATGCTTCTCAAAGATCAGTCTTACTTGGCCTACCGTCGCTCGAGAATAGAAGAAAAGCAGCAGATCGTGTCATGATGTTCAAGATCATTAGCAACAAATTATCCGTTAACCCAACCGATTTCTTTGATGGCGCTCTGACGAGATCCGTAAGAGGAAAGCTTAAGCTTCGAGTTTCAGTTGCCAAAACTCGAGTCAGATCTGATTTTCTAACATACAGAACACTTGGTGATTTCAATCTGCTGCTAGGTAAATACGAAGACATGACAAGGTTATCTGTACAGGTCTGCAAAAGGTTTTCCACACCTTAAGCATTATATATATTGCGCAGTCAGTAGACACTTATTATGTCATCGAATTTAATGTGCATATGACTCATTCTTTCGTGTTTTGTTGTGTTGTGTATGTACAGTTTTTTTTTTGTGTTCCCTCATTCTTTAAACAAGACTGTTGTCTTTGTTTAAATAAATAAATAAATAAATAAAATAAATAAACGAACACAGGACGTAAGTACCGTTCTCAGCACAATGTAAGCGCCTAATAAGTTAGTTTCGCAGCTACATAGCCTGCTAAATAAAAACTAGAACCTTAGATTTTCTCGAGGCGGAATATTGAAGGTTTAAGGAAATTCGCTAAAGCCAATTTTAAAGGCGTATTCCTATGTCTCTGTAGTTGATCAACCTACGTGTAAGCACATAATTTTTTTCCTAGAACAGCCTAGAAGGTGCGGTCGTGTGTGCGAAATAAGGCGTCTATTTACCCGAAAGATGCTTTCAGTTTCGAGCGTGTACCCCTCCAAGAGGCTCTGAATGACGGTTGTGATGGGATTGAGTTCGGCGACAGTGTTTTGCTTATAGAGAAGACGTGAGCCTTTGACCGTGGAGCGGCACATGCTGTGACGGTCTCTAGCTGAGCTTTGACTTTTTCAGTGATACGGAGGACAACAGCTCACTCGTCAGTATAGGAACATACTCAAGGGAGCTAGATCGGGGCCAGTTCGTATCCGTTAAGAATGAAAATGTGACACTGTCATCTACTGTATTAATCCTGCCAAAGCGTTCGACAGGAGTAAGCAACTGTTTCAGTCAGTCCACAAGAATCTTCTCAGCAAAATTGCCAGCGGAGCAGTGAACGACAAGAAGTTTGAAGCATTTTGTACTCGGCAGTACAGTTGATGCAGCATCCTACTGTATTTCGATTACTGGGCGGTTAATGTTTTGAGCAGTGCAGCAAGTTAAAGAGCTCTGTAGATTGTTAAGGCATAATATTCCACCAACCTAAGCCAATTTTCTGAATTGTTACCTGTCGAGCCACATTCATAAAACATTCAATGTTCATGCTGAAGGTGCCGGAAAAAGTAGAGAGCAAAAGATCTCGATGGATTTTTTGAACAACTACAAACTATCTTTATTCTTCATTAGTTCTTCACTAATAGTGAATGTTATACTAAGGAACAATCCATCTTCTTCAAATTCGGTGCCGGGGTTCGGGGGGGGGGGGGGGGCTTGAAGCTTGCAATATGTTCTATGGAGTAGGCTTTCCTATTTCTAAACATCTATGAGCTACATTTTATTAATCCGGAAGATCTGCGTTCAGTTTGCAATTTCAACATCTGTGCAAATATAGCTCTGTTCGTAGCAAGCTTAATCACATTTTTTATTTACTTTTTTATTGTATTCGTCCAGCGCTCATCAACACCCTGGCGCGGCTCTTCGCACGCTACCTGTCGGAGTGCAAGGTTCCATCTCAGTGGAAGATCAGCAGGAATGTCTTGCTGTACAAGAAGAGAGACGTGCACGACATTGGCAACTATCGTCCGGTCTGCCTGGTGTCCGTCGTCTACAAGCTGTTCACTCGAGTCATCCTGAATAGGATCAGCAGAACGCTGGATACGATCGACCACACACACACACCATTACGAAGCTCATCGGAGTGTCGCGAGAGTACAAGATGCCGCTTTGCCTTACGTTCATCGACCTTAAGAAGGCATTCGACTCCGTCGAGACTGAAGCGGTCCTCGAAGCCCTGCACACTCAGGGCGTTCCTACTCAGTACATCAGAGTCCTTCGAGAGCTGTGCAGTGGATTCACGACCAAGGTCTCTCCATTCTACAACGACGTCGTCATCGACGTGAAAAGAGGGGCTCGACAAGGGGATACCATATCCCTGAAGCTCTTCAGCGCCACCCTCGAAAACGTCATGCGCGAACTAGAATGGGAAGACATGGGAGTGAAGGTCGACGGCCGGCAACTGCACCATCTTCGCTTCGCTGACGACATCGTGCTCATAACACCGAGCATCAGTCAGGCGGAACGAATGTTGGTCGACTTCGATCGTTTATGTAGGAACGTTGGACTGCAGCTGAATCTTACGAAGACGATGTTCATGAGGAACGGACAAGTTTCTGATGCCCCATTCTCGCTCAACGGAACGAACATCTCCGAATGCTCCAGCTATGTGTATCTGGGTCGCGAAGTCAACATGGCCAACGACCTAGCACCAGAGCTGAGCAGGAGGAAACGAGCGGCTTGGGGAGCTTTCAAGAGCGTCGAAGAAGTCGCGAAGAAGACGAAGAACGTCCGACTCCGTGCCCACCTATTTGACTCCACTGTTCTTCCTGCTCTAACATACGCCTCAGAGACCTGGGCTATACGAAAGCAGGATGAACACGCGATCAGCGTCGCGCAGCGTGGAATCGAGAGGACGATGCTCGGAGTGACACGACTCACGCAAGTGAGAGAAGGCCTCCGGAGCTCCGAGCTTCGCCGACGTTCGAAGATCAGAGACGCTGTCGCGTAGGCCAAGTTGTCGAAAATTAGGTGGGCCGGCCATGTAATGCGTTTCGCAGACACCCGCTGCACGAGAGCCGTCACCGACTGGATTCCGCGGGATGTCAACAGAACACCAGGACGCCCACCAACGCGTTGGTCGGACTTCTTCGTTAAAGACCTGAACGACCGATATGACGCTCTTCGTGTCCCTCGAGCGAGGGGGATCCATTGGACCATTCTGGCACGCGACAGGGACGAATGGAGACGCTGCTGGCACCCGCTCGAGCAAGTCGATGATCAACGGGACGACAGGTGATACAGGTGATCGTCCAACGTGAGTCGGACGTCGAGGCACGTGTGCCGGGATGCAGAAGACGTGTCACTGAAGTCGTGCCACGTGTGTCGGGGTGCAGAAGACCTGTCATTGACGTTGTGGCAACGTCGTGAAACGTGCGTCGGGACTCCACAAATGTGTCACAGACGTTATGAAACATGTGTTCGGATTTAGAAGACGGAACACAGACGTCGGATAACGTGCGTTCAGATCCAGATGACGTGCCACAGATCAGGCTTTGCACAGCATGCGTTGGATTTTCAAGAGGCCTTTTAGCTTCTTGGAACGAGCGTGCGCGTGCTTGACTCTCACTTCGTTTCTTTGCCGGTACATCAGTGAGATGGTATTGGGGGGGGGGGGGATGGGAGAGTGGAAGGTAGAATGACTACAGAATCGGAGGAGTATTACAGTTGTCCCACAGCAAAAGATGTCGACCGGTCGACCAATACCGATTGACTTTATTTGTGTTTCTGCAAATTAAGCAGCTCGGATAGAGACTCTCACAATCTGCTCCTCGTCACGTAAAGAATGGATACTTCGGAGAATAAATCGCTACATATGATAGAGAGCGGATAAGTCGTTTTGCAGCCGCTAGGTCGCTGAATTGTTAGAGGAAGTCGTTTACTCTTTAACATCGTCGAATTATCATTTAACTTCACCACAGGCCCTGTCGCGTCCTATGGGGCGGGAAGTGTTGTTCGGAAAACAATTTCTGTTGAAGCAGCCGAACCGTTTACTTTTGAAAATGATTGCTAATATATTTCAGCTTCATCGCAGGCCCTGTCGCAGTTCTGGGTGGGGATCTTTGTCCGAAAGACTTTCTGTTGAAGCAGACAAAAGGTCAAGTCGCAGGGTATCGACCAACTAGCCCCCCACATTACTACCTAAAACCTAAGGATTGGTAGAGGGAGTCGCTTACTCTTTGAAAGGTCTGTTAAGGTATCGCTTAACTTCATCACATGTCATATAGCGGATAAACCAACGCAATCCGAAGTCTACTCCACTGTTAAATGCCTGGCAAACGGATTATTTTATGTATTTGTTGTGAGCTGAGGCGCGTTGTTTGAAATTCCCTTTTCTGTTGAAGGAAACGAAATGTCGAGTCTCGCAGGATACCGAAGGAGTCAGCGCACAAAATTGAGCACATATTACCCTATCCCTGATTAATTGTGCTCTACTTAAACAAGTTATTTGGACTTCTTCCAACCGTGGGCCTCTTCGAAGATCAGTACTTTGATTCCTAGCATTTGGCGCCTCTTACGTCTGCCAAGAGGCGCCTACAGCATCTCTTGAGGGCAGCCAATGGTAGGTGCGAAGGACCGTAAAAGGTGCGAGGAGCGGCACAGGTCACGACACAGGTCTGATGAACGCACAGGACCAGCGAGCAATTACTCCAATCCAGGGACCAATGTCTAACTGAGGGATCAATATGGCACTGTGAGCAACTCTAGAGTGGAGGGGAGGGGCACCCTGCCAAATGATCAGAACGCCAAGAGTCAAAAAACTTCTAAAATAAGAACGTTAAGCACGTTCACACCTAAATTAGAAATGCAGAGGAATATAGTTCGCTGCTTTCAGGGTAGGGCTTAGAGTTTAGTAAGACATCCGGTATGGATCTCCTCTCTAGGTTTGAACTTGGCACTGCTGCTTTAAAAAATATCACAGCTCAAATTAAAAGGTGAAACTAGAATAAATGGGTACCAAGGTAGTGGATCTCTTCATAAGACAAATACTTCTGCATCGTTTTGCTTATCAAAAAAGATCTGTGCAGTCAAATATGCACAGAATCCTCAGTGAAATAGCAAACGAATGCAGTGGATATGGAGAAGCGATTATGAAAGCGTTCACAACCAGGACATGTTACTTTTAGAAAGCGTTTTCTAACTTACCGTTTTTCATACGCTCACAATGGCGTTGCATTAGTAGTCGAATTAATATAACAGGAGGATAGTAGTCGTAGTAGTAGCTGCAGAGCTCATTAATCTTGCGGCAGCATTAGTTGCAGGGAGAAGAGAAATGTTCCACTTTGCGACGTCTAATTAATACAGGCAGTGTGCGCCGTCAACTGATCCAAATGGGCGGGGCAAAAGGGGGCGGAGGCGGGGACTCTGCGGGCGGAGACCTCTCCGGTGTGAAAACCGGGCTCCCCCCCAGATTCACGTGAATAGAACGTGAGGACGGTCGGAACCGTAGGGAGAGTTGGTGGTGTCGCAACGAGTCGACAATTTAACGAGTATTGGTTGTGTTACAACTGTTTTATTGATATGCAAAAGAAAAAGGGAATTGAAGTGATTTAGCTCGAGGCCTGCGTGCAGTATGCGCTTGGTTTTTCCTAATTTCAAGTATGCAGTGACCCGCTTACCACATAAAGTTTATCTTCAATGTCACAGTGGTAATACCAATAATACCATGAGCAGGAAAATAAAAACGAAACAAATATCACCAATGTGCTAATCTAGCGGCAAGTACATCGAGCTGGTCCTTGCATTCTCTTGTAGTAGGTGGCCGGCCTGCAGTTCTCAGAAGTTGGAGAAACCTCCAGAGCTCGGTGAGCACTTCCACTTGTCGTTGTTGCTCATCAGTCCTGATGTGCCGTGGTGCAACTTCACCTTGACGAAGTTTTATGCCTAATCCTAATACTATAAGATGGTGTGCGCTATGATTTAGCAATCAGCTGGACTTAACTGACCTCACACACAGCATTCGTCTCATAGGGATGCGGTGAGATAGTAGGGTTGATTCCAAAACGCTGCTTGGATTAGCAATTTCACTCTGCTTGGCCGTTTTGTGGCATGTAACTGCAAGGTCTGAAGTGCCTGTCATACTTCCCTTGAGAGCGCAGTGACACTGTGTCAAAGCTGTGCATTAGTCTTCATTCAGTTACTCTCACAGTAGCCTCAACAGAGGTGTAATGGGGCTCTGAAGATCTGCAGCTACATTAGATGTCCTCAATGTTCGTTACAGGTGTTTATGCTGATTTGATCAATCGGTCCACTACTTATAAGGTCTATTATTGGACGCGCTGGTCTCTCAGCTGTTGTCGCTATTTGACTATGCTCATTCCGTCTTTGAATCATCTCCACTACTGGTAGTCTCGCACCCAACTTGCACGCACGTGGCCTCAACGGGAGAGTTGTAGATAGTGCGCTCATGAGTGAGAGGCCTGTCGGTTAGCCAGAAGTAGAGTGTATGTCCAATTACATGGAGTGTGTATGTCCAATTACATGAGAGGTACATGTTGGGTGTGAGGAGCGGCATACGCTAAAGACACGAGCGGGATGCATGTGAGGCGCGAGAGGGCGCGAGACATGGCTGCAGAAAACCCGCGCGCCACGTTGGCACCTTGCCCATGGACCAGTTCTCCGGCAACGTTGCCACTCGGTGATATTTTCTTTTCCTTTCAGAGATTCTCACTTTATTCTATAATTGTTGTGGATCTTAGTATAAGGAGTTTAGGGCTTCATAAACCAATGTGTGACGGTTTCCTTGAGAAACTTCTGTCAGTGATCTTAACCTCTTTCTTTGTGGAGCATTTAACGGTTCCTTTCGATGTGTCAGATTTAGGTCTGAGAGCTAGAAATTTGAGTGAGATTTACAACATGTATTCGGCGATATATTCAAAAAATATTTTTGTCCGTATTGAACATTGTAACTGTAAATACCGAAAATAGGGTTGGGGGGGGGGTCTCCATATAGAGCGGACCCCCCATCCTATTTGCGCCCTGTAAATCATTATTTAACTATTATTTGATCATGACTCGGTAAGCGGTTTCTTCTCTTCACGAATTGCACTTTTGCACTCTATGCCTTTGTGGTCTTCGCCTAATTTCGCAAAGCTATTGTCTTCGTTCTGAACCGCATTTCCAGTATCCAGTGCTGCCTCCTGTTATCTATTCAAATTTCTTCGTACATTTCGTTTTCAGACAGCTCAGGTGGGCTTCACGATGATTTCCGTCGGCAGAGTTGTGTCCCGATTGCTTTCGAATCCTGCAACAGGCGTACAGGTAACTTTCTGAATTCCACCTAAGCACGTTCACTCTTCTTTCGCCTAGCATCAGTGAGTGTAGTAAGTGTAGGCAGCGACAAACAGACGCAGCAGTTGACATACACACAGTTGCTTCTCGTGTATTACATATATGGGATTCTGGGGGGGAGCCCGGTTTTCACACCGGAGAGGTCTCCGCCCGCAGAGTCTCCGCCTCCGCCCCTTTTGCCCCGCCCATTTGGATCAGTTGACGGCGCACACTGCCTGTATTAATTAGACGTCGCAAAGTGGAACATTTCTCTTCTCCCTGCAACTAATGCTGCCGCAAGATTAATGAGCTCTGCAGCTACTACTACGACTACTATCCTGCTGTTATATTAATTCGACTACTAATGCAACGCCATTGTGAGCGTATGAAAAACGGTAAGTTAGAAAACGAAAACTTTCTAAAAGTAACATGTCCTGGTTATGAAGGCTTTCATAATCGCTTCTCCATATCCACTGCATTCGTTTGCTATTTCACTGAGGATTCTGTGCATATTTGACTGCACAGATCTTTTTTGATGAGCAAAACGATGCAGAAGTATTTGTCTTTTGAAGAGGTCCACTACCTTGGTACCCATTTATTATAGTTTCACCTTTTAATTTGAGCTGTGATATTTTTTAAAGCAGCAGTGCAAAGTTCAAACCTAGAGAGGAGATCCATACTGGATGTCTTACTAAACTCTGAGCCCTACCCTGAAAGCAGCGAACTATATTCCTCTGCATTTCTAATTTAGGTGTGAGCGTGCTTAACGTTCTTATTTTAGAAGTTTTTGAACTCTTGGCGTTCTGATCATTCGGCAGCGTGCCCGTCCCCTTCACTCTAGAGTTGCTCACAGTGCCATATTGGTCCCTCATTTAGACATTGGTCCCTGGATTGGAGTAATTGCTCGCTGGTCCTGTGCGTTCATCAGATGTCTTGACCTGTGCCGCTCCTCGCACCTTTTACGGTCCTTCGCACCTACCATTGGCTGCCCTCAAGAGATGCTGTAGGCGCCTCTTGGCAGACGTAGGAGGCGCCAAATGCTAGGAATCAAAGTACTGATCTTCGAAGAGGCCCGCGGTTGGAAGAAGTCCAAATAACTTGTTTGAGTAGAGCACAATTAATCAGGGATGGGGAAATATGTGCTCAATTTTGTGCGCTGACTCCTTCGGTATCCTGCGAGACTCGACCTTTCGTTTCCTTCAACAGAAAAGGGAATTTCGAACAACGCGCCTCAGCTCACAACAAACAGATAAAATAATCCGTTTGCCAGGCATTTAACAGTGGAGTAGACTTCGGATTGCGTTGGTTTATCCGCTTTATGACATGTGATGAAGTTAAGCGATACCTTAACAGACCTTTTAAAGAGTAAGCGACTCCCTCTACCAATCCTTAGGTTTTAGGTAGTAATGTGGGGGACTAGTTGGTCGATACCCTGCAACTTGACCTTTTGTCTGCTTCAACAGAAAGTCTTTCGGACAAAGATCCCCACTCTGAACTGCGACAGGGCCTGCGATGAAGCTAAAATATATTAGCAAACATTTTTAAAAGTAAACGATTCGGCTGCTTCAACAGAAATTGTTTTCCGAACAACACTTCCCCGCCCCATAGGACGCGACAGGGCCTATGGTGAAGTTAAATGATAATTCGACAATGTTAAAGAGTAAACGACTTCCTCTACCAATTCAGCAACCTAGCGGCTGCAAAACGACTTATCCGCTCTCTATGATATGTATCGATTTATTCTCCGAAGTATCCATTCTTTACGTGACGAGGAGCAGATTGTGAGAGTCTCTATCCGAACTGCTTAATCTGCAGAAACACAAATAAAATCAATCGGTATTGGTCGACCAGTCGACATCTTTTGCTGTGGGACAACTGTAATACTCCTCCGATTCTGTAGTCATTCTACCTTCCACTCTCCTATCTCCCTCCAATATCATCTTACCAATGTACCGGCAGAGAAACGAAGTGAGAGTCAAGCACGCGCATGCTCGTGCAAGAAGCTAAAAGGCCTTTTGAAAATCCAACGCATGCTGTGCAAAGTCTGATCTGTGGCACGTCATCTGGATCTGAACGCACGTTATACGACGTCTGTGTTTCGTCTTCTAAATCCGAACACATGTGTCATAACGTCTGTGACACATTTGTGGAGTCCCGACGCACGTTTCACGACGTTGCCACAACGTCTATGACAGGTCTTCTGCATCCCGGCACATGTGCCTCGACGTCCGACTCACGTTGGACGATCACCTGTATCACCTGTCGTCCCGTTGATCATCGACTTGCTCGAGCGGGCGCTAGCAGCCTCTCCATTCGTCCCTGTCGCGTGCCAGAGTGCTCCAATGGATCCTCCTCGCTCGAGGGACACGAAGAGTGTCATAGCGGTCGTTCAGGGCTTTCACGAAGAAGTCCGACCAACGCGTTGGTGGGCGTCCTGGTGTTCTCTTGACATCCCGCGGAATCCAGTCGGTGACGGTCCTCGTGCAGCGGGTGTCTGCGAAGCGCATTACGTGGCCGGCCCACCTAATTTTCGACAACTTGGCCCACGCGACAGCGTCTCTGATCTTCGAACGTCGGCGAAGCTCGGAAGTCCGCAGGCCTTCTCTCACTTGCGTGAGTCGTGTCACTCCGAGCATCGTCCTCTCGATTCCACGCTCTGCGACGCTGATCCCGCTTTCATAGGGACCAGGTCTCTGAGGCGTATGTTAGTGTAGGAAAAACAGTGTAGTCGAATAGGTGGACATGGAGTCGGACGTCCTTCGTCCTCTTCACGACTTCTTCGACGCTCTTGAAAGCTCCCCAAGCCGCTCGTTTCCTCCTGCCCAGCTCTGGCACTTGGTAGTTGGCCATGTTGACTTCGCGAGCTTGACACACCTAGCTGGGCATTAGGGGATGCTCGTTCCGCTGAGCGTAACGGTGCATCAGAATCTCGCTCGTTTCAGTAGAAAAATGTACTCCATTTTTGCGTGGTCCTTGAATCAACCAATTTAGTTATCTCGAAACTTCACTATGGAATCGCTCCGCCGCACAAGGCAATATCTTCTAAACATCGAATATGCAGAAAAGTGTAAAATACTGCTTCCTTGCGCAGAATCGGGACAAGGAAGGTCTTGTCTGTGCAACAGTGTGATTCCATAGTGAAGCTTCGAGGTTCCGAACTCGGTAGTCTAAAGGGCTTTGCAGAAATGGAACCTAGTTTTGTACTTTATGAGCGAGAGGATTCTCGCTTAGGTATCCGTTCCTCCGAAACTACGGTGGACAACGCAGACGGGTTTTTTCCGGTTGTAAGTTTATCAAAAACTGCGTTTTTTTTTGTTCGGAAAACTCTCAGTCGAAGCAAACTAAAAGTTGAGTCGCAGGAAACCGACCAAATAGTCCCCCAGAACAATGCGTCAGATAAAAGGACTGATGGAGGGTTCATTTACTCTTCAGGAGTCCGTTAAGGTATCGCTTAAGTTCCTGTCTCGGTGTCGTGGGGTGGGTTTTGTTCGGAAAACTCTCACTCGAAGCAAACTAAAAGTTGAGTCGCAGGAAACCGACCAAATAGTCCCCCAGAACAATGCGTCAGATAAAGGGACTGATGGAGGGTTCATTTACTCTTCAGGAGTCGGTTAAGGTATCGCTTAAGTTCCTGTCTCGGTGTCGTGGGGTGGGTCTTGTTCGGAAAACTCTCAGTCGAAGCAAACTAAAAGTTGAGTCGCAGGAAACCGACCAAATAGTCCCCCAGAACAATGCTTCAGATAAAAGGACTGATGGAGAGCTCATTTACTCTTCAGGAGTCGGTTAAGGTATCGCTTAAGTTCCTGTCTCGGTGTCGTGGGGTGGGTCTTGTTCGGAAAACTCTCAGTCGAAGCAAACTAAAAGTCGAGTCGCAGGAAACCGACCAAATAGTCCCCCAGAACAATGCGTCAGATAAAAGGACTGATGGAGGGTTCATTTACTCTTCAGGAGTCGGTTAAGGTATCGCTTAAGTTCCTGTCTCGGTGTCGTGGGGTGGGTCTTGTTCGGAAAACTCTCTGTCGAAGCAAACTAAAAGTCGAGTCGCAGGAAACCGACCAAATAGTCCCCCAGAACAATGCTTCAGATAAAAGGACTGATGGAGAGCTCATTTACTCTTCAGGAGTCGGTTAAGGTATCGCTTAAGTTCCTGTCTCGGTGTCGTGGGGTGGGTCTTGTTCGGAAAACTCTCAGTCGAAGCAAACTAAAAGTCGAGTCGCAGGAAACCGACCAAATAGTCCCCCAGAACAATGCGTCAGATAAAAGGACTGATGGAGAGCTCATTTACTCTTCAGGAGTCGGTTAAGGTATCGCTTAAGTTCCTGTCTCGGTGTCGTGGGGTGGGTCTTGTTCGGAAAACTCTCAGTCGAAGCAAACTAAAAGTCGAGTCGCAGGAAACCGACCAAATAGTCCCCCAGAACAATGCTTCAGATAAAAGGACTGATGGAGGGTTCATTTACTCTTCAGGAGTCGGTTAAGGTATCGCTTAAGTTCCTGTCTCGGTGTCGTGGGGTGGGTCTTGTTCGGAAAACTCTCTGTCGAAGCAAACTAAAAGTCGAGTCGCAGGAAACCGACCAAATAGTCCCCCAGAACAATGCTTCAGATAAAAGGACTGATGGAGAGCTCATTTACTCTTCAGGAGTCGGTTAAGGTATCGCTTAAGTTCCTGTCTCGGTGTCGTGGGGTGGGTCTTGTTCGGAAAACTCTCAGTCGAAGCAAACTAAAAGTCGAGTCGCAGGAAACCGACCAAATAGTCCCCCAGAACAATGCTTCAGATAAAAGGACTGATGGAGAGCTCATTTACTCTTCAGGAGTCGGTTAAGGTATCGCTTAAGTTCCTGTCTCGGTGTCGTGGGGTGGGTCTTGTTCGGAAAACTCTCAGTCGAAGCAAACTAAAAGTCGAGTCGCAGGAAACCGACCAAATAGTCCCCCAGAACAATGCGTCAGATAAAAGGACTGATGGAGGGTTCATTTACTCTTCAGGAGTCGGTTAAGGTATCGCTTAAGTTCCTGTCTCGGTGTCGTGGGGTGGGTCTTGTTCGGAAAACTCTCTGTCGAAGCAAACTAAAAGTCGAGTCGCAGGAAACCGACCAAATAGTCCCCCAGAACAATGCTTCAGATAAAAGGACTGATGGAGAGCTCATTTACTCTTCAGGAGTCGGTTAAGGTATCGCTTAAGTTCCTGTCTCGGTGTCGTGGGGTGGGTCTTGTTCGGAAAACTCTCAGTCGAAGCAAACTAAAAGTCGAGTCGCAGGAAACCGACCAAATAGTCCCCCAGAACAATGCGTCAGATAAAAGGACTGATGGAGAGCTCATTTACTCTTCAGGAGTCGGTTAAGGTATCGCTTAAGTTCCTGTCTCGGTGTCGTGGGGTGGGTCTTGTTCGGAAAACTCTCAGTCGAAGCAAACTAAAAGTCGAGTCGCAGGAAACCGACCAAATAGTCCCCCAGAACAATGCGTCAGATAAAAGGACTGATGGAGGGTTCATTTACTCTTCAGGAGTCGGTTAAGGTATCGCTTAAGTTCCTGTCTCGGTGTCGTGGGGTGGGTCTTGTTCGGAAAACTCTCTGTCGAAGCAAACTAAAAGTCGAGTCGCAGGAAACCGACCAAATAGTCCCCCAGAACAATGCTTCAGATAAAAGGACTGATGGAGAGCTCATTTACTCTTCAGGAGTCGGTTAAGGTATCGCTTAAGTTCCTGTCTCGGTGTCGTGGGGTGGGTCTTGTTCGGAAAACTCTCAGTCGAAGCAAACTAAAAGTCGAGTCGCAGGAAACCGACCAAATAGTCCCCCAGAACAATGCTTCAGATAAAAGGACTGATGGAGGGTTGTTTACTCTTCGGAATCCTGACTATAATGCGCTCAGAAGCTATTATATGGTAGTAGGACGCTCCGACAGCTTAGGATCCTACCGTTACCCCTAATATACCACTCGATAACTTTCCACTCAATACCGTCTTCTCTAGCAAATACGGATGTGATAATCTAGCATCCGCCATCAGCGCCGGTAATCCCGCCTCAGCCCTAGTTCTTGAGCACTCGGACAACTGGTACTCAATAAGCGGTGGGCGCGCCCCTTGCCCCGCCCCTTCGTATGGGCGGTGTGAAGAACACTGTTCCGCCGGGATTCTGCCACCTAGATCGAAGTATCTAATCTGCAGAAAAATGGATAGAATTAGCCGAGGCGCAAGTATAATGAGGGATTCAGCCTCATTCTTTCCACTAAGTGCGAGAAATTCGTCGAAAATGTAAACATGTGAGTACCACTGCAGGAGGACATCTAAGTCAGCTTTACGTAGGGTGCCAAAGATGAAAGGGATACGTAGTGGACTCCTCTTACAAGGAAAGGGTCTGAGGTGTATGTCTGAACAGGGGAGCGAGTCATATAGGAGGAATCCTCACCCCTCAGTTAGTATAAAAATGTGTTCATTTTTTGCCAATTCGTTAAACCCAAGGAGTAGGGAGTCTTTGAAGTCGCAATGTAATACGGCGCATCACGTGTTTGGGTGCACGCCCGTGATGCCTCTTTCGGCAAGCGGGTAGGAGCGCAGTGGAAGTGGGGTTGCTTCATGCGAGGAAGGTCAGTGGTTTGGTTCTTTTGCACTGGTGCATTTCTACATTTCGACTGACTGGTTGAGATTTGGGGAATTCTGACGTCTATCCATTTTCAGACCTTTTCTGCGCATTTTCCAGCTGTACGCTGTGGAGAGTATCTTTCTTGAGACTTGTTCACTAGACCGGATTTTTAACCATAACGTCTTCGTCAACTTCAAGTTGACGTGCTTCGAAGTCGTTGAGTATGCTGGCCATCCATTCGGCCAGCTTGTTTTCTTCCCTCGAAGGTCCCTTGTCTAAAGGTGGGCCACATTTCAGCGTGAGCAAGTGGATCACCACTCGAGCGCGGCGGATATTGTTGGTGTTGGGTTTTAGAAAACCTTCAGCAGACCTCTGATTTCCAGGTGACAGGCAGACATGAGGGAAAAAGTGTATCGATGCCGTTTGCTTGATTTGCGGGATCCGCACACCTCGTTTCTCATTTTAACCACCTCCGACATCACAACGTGGTCTTCTTTGAACATCCGAGAAGGATGGTTTTTCCCGAGGCCTTTGGTCCATGCATGGAAATAGACTATGAGGAGCCTGTAGCCTTTATACGCTACCCCTAAGGTGCCCAGTGGTGCTTCATGCACTTTGTACCTGTGTATCACTGGTGTTGAACATTTGTACATCACCATGTTGAATACCACAACGTACCGCTGGAAAAATGCGCAGAAAATGTCAGAAAATGGTATCCACGTCAGTATTCCCCAAATCTCAACCAGTCGGTTGAAACGCAGAAATGCAGCAGCGCAGAAGAAGCAAACCCCCGACCATCCTCGCATGAAGCAATGTCACTTCCACTGCGCTGCGAGCCGCTTGCCGGCAGAGGCGTACAAGACCCCCAAACTCGTAAAAAACTCAATAAAAAAAAAAACTAAAACTCGCGCCGTATTCGATTGTAACTTCAAGGTCCTGCTACTCCTTGGGTTTAACGACTTGGTAAAAAATAAGCACATTTTTACGAATTGAGCGGTGGGGATTCTGCCTATATGACTCGCTCCCGCCGTTCAGACATATGCTTCAGACCCTTCCCTTGTGAGTGTCCTAACCGAAGGTGTGTGTTCATCGGTCCCATGATAGTGCGTCATAATTAGCTCCTTAAACACAACTTGTTATGATCCTTAACAACGTTGTAGAATGATGTCTTCTTTAGGTAGCTTGTTCATCATCCGGTGCAATGTTCAACGGGGTCATTCCGACAGAGGCAATAGAGAAGCGCTATACTCTCAGCAGTGGCCCAGGTGGACAGAATGTGCAGAAGAACGCTACTAAGGTGAATTCGGTTGTCTCCTATTCTTTAGAATGATGCTATCACGACTGCTGAACTATGTACGCAGTTAGGGTTACATAAAAAAAGAAAACCATAATTATTTTCCAAGAAGATCACTGCAGTGTTGTGCTTAGGTATACTATTCCTTAGTTCAGGTTGAAATCAGGTTTAAACTTCAAGATGCCAACTGGTTGGCGAAGGAACTGAAAGATGGCTTGGCGAAGCGTCTCGCGAATCGGATAAACGCTAAAGGAGAGGTGAGTTTCTTTAGATGTCTTTTAGTAGACTTTATCCGAAATCTTCCTGGGAAGAATGAAAGGTTCTTTTCGGGCTAGTATCCGAATATTACATATGCACTAGGCAGTTACGGGTCATTGAGTTTTTCCTTATTCTGTTGCGAGCACGGGTCATTGTACCGTGATTGGGCGATTCCAACTCTGGCAGCATTGAGCACTAACCCGAACGATAACAAAAAAACGAGAGCTTAAATGTCCGCTAACATACGCAGGTCGTTCTATAAGGCTAAAACGGATTCAAATGGCCTAACAGTACCCTGTAATAGTAGGATGAGTAGCGCTTGTCAAATTCTTATTCCAATTTCAATGGATCGGACTAGTTTGAAGTCTAACGGCAGGGTAAAGAATAAAGCAGAAAGGTCGCCAGATCCGCTATAAATTCTATTTTTCTGAGTATCCTAGAGACGACTGCTTGGCCCATACAATGACTTGCAATGACGATGAACAAGTCAGTATTTCATCCTTCCCAGCTAAGTCTGCTGTCAATTCATCGATCCCGGAAGGATGGAAGACACGGGTTGAACCATGCAGGACCTGAAACAAGAACCTCGACTCGGGGCGAAAGCGACAACCGATGCCTCTAACTACGTCCTGCGCCGTCACTACTGTGATAAGTTAGGGGGCAAACTCGACTGTATGAACTCACAGGGGGCGAAGTGTAAATGTGAACGAATTCGTTGCACATTCAGACCAGGGTGCACTTTTAACGGTTAACGATTTAACGATTTAATAGCATTTTTCGTTAAAATCCGGCTTAACGACTTAACGGAAATTTTCAGGAATTTAATGGATTTTTTAACGGACCGTCTTCTCAATAAGTTGATCGTTTTTCTTAGTCCTCGAGAAGATATTGCGTTGAAATGCCCAATATTTTTAGGCTTGACGTATGGGCTTGCTCCCGTAACGTCAGTCACAGCGCGCTGATCCTTTTTATTTGCATTTCCGTGCTAGTTTTCGTACCTTCTATGGCGCATTTGAATTTCTAGAAGCAATGCGTTTGAAAAACGGAGCTAGAAAAGTTCCTTACCGAACCTCCGAGCGCGCCAACGAATCCACCAACCATGAAATGTTGGTCCGTCCTTTTCGTAAGATCTGCCTATCCCTCCCTGGAACTGCTTATTCTGAAATACATTTGTTCGTCATTTGGAACAGTCGAAACATGTTTCGGCTGCTGGACGTATTTTATCAAGAAACGATTCTGAAAAACTTTCCTGAACGCCAGCATTCCACTGATAGGTTTTTAATCGCATTTTTTTCAGTTCCTTCGGCGAGAATAGGCTCGAAGGGGGTACCCTTGTAGGACAGCCCTATACAACTTTTTGTTTTATACGGAGACAAAAGTTTTATACACCACTGTATTGTGTTCTACGCCAATAATGAGCTGATCTAGGCCATTTCTGATATCACTGGCAATACATGGCCTTCTCGCTAGGGCAATTATCCACCATGTGCAAGATGAGCTCCTCTGTAGCCTATTCGCGCAGTTTCTTCGGTGCTTAGCGGGCTGCTGCCCGCATCGAGATTGTACACGCTCGTAGAACAGTTACACAAAACGGTTTCGCAGAGAGCTAGGAAGGGGGGAGGGGACTCCGGGGTCCGCCTGATTTAATTTTAACCCTAATTCGCTGCTGAAAGCTGGTTTACTTTGCTGCTCACTCTTTGTTGGTAGTGAATTGTTTATTTTGTACATGGGGTTACACTGGGGTATGTAACATTGCGTTCGTTGAATTTTAGTTTTTCACCTGTTGAAGTGGGAAGATAAGACATTTTTCTTGTTTTTTTTCAATTGAAATAATAGTTCACAGCTAATAGCTAAATTGTGTTTTAACGAAATTTAACAATTTACCGGAATTTTAACGAAAAATTTCCGTTAAAAATTCGTTCAAGAAATTTAACGCCCAGAACTTGTGCGCACCCCTGATTCAGACGTTTCGGATTTGTTCTCATTTGAAAGTGCCACCTTCCGCTATGTCATGGTATTGCAAAAGTTCGTTCCATCTAGCCTTAACTCCACTGAAACCTGCTCATTCAGAAAAGGAGCTCATTTTACCTATATTTGCTTATGATCTCTTGTTTAGCTGATAATCGAGAGCGATCGCACGCGTGAGAGGCATCTGAATCTGGCTGACTGCTTCGACAAGCTGCGATCTACCATATATGACGTCGAGAGAAGCCTTAACTCGCGCTTGGAAACAGAGGAGGACACGGAGATCATTCGGAAGGTAAGCGGGAACTCGGATTGATCTCGTCATCCAGCAAGAGCAATGATTTCAGAGGGCCCAAGTTGCTGCACAGCATCGCTTAGCGGAGAAAAGACGAGCTGCCGAAAATCGACGGCTTAGAGACATACGAGTTTAGTAGATCTGTCATTTCCAGAATTCTTTGAGGTGATTAGAGTAAACCTATATAAATATCTGTTCATAATTGTTATGGTTATGATAAATGTTCGTAACTAAGTTGCACCTTACCAAATCGACACCGAAGTGGTGGTAGTTATTGTAACTATCACTATATATGAGGTCAGTTAGAGATTGATCCTTTTCTTAACGAATAGTGATAGGCAGGATAGATGTGCTCGATCGAATATATTTGAATAGCTATTCGATTCTTTATGTTGGTTTGATCGTAGCCAAATCCAAGACGATAGTGCTTTATTCGGCCAATGTTTCGGCTTTTTGCCTTCGTCAGAGCCCAGAAAATCAAAGACCAAAGTGATCCAACCAGTCCCATCTGCCTTTCCAGGGTTCAAGGCAAGGCAAAGGTGACAAATCACCAGCATCCTATCTTACTCGTTGGGTTCCTACGTTTACGTGCTCCATCGCACTTGTAAATGTGACCTTCTGGTTGCCTTGTACCCGGGAAAGGCAGTTGGGACTGATTGGTTCACTTTGGTCTTTGATCTTCCAGGCCTGACGAAGGCGAGAAACCGAGGCGTTAGCCGAATAAAGCATTACTGTCTAGGATTTGCCTACAGTGAAACCACCACAAGGAGTTCAGCTTACTATGCCAAGAGTCACGGACACTCGAACTTGGTCAGTTATTCGGTTCTCCGAAGCTTCTTGAATTAAAGTTTCTTTCTTCTCCTTCTTTTCGACCTGTCTGTCCTCGTAAAGGAGACGAAAAAGTGCATGTTACCTGCGGAAAACGTTTAAAAAGCGTAGCTTCGGCAATGGCAAGGTTAGACAAGGTACAGAATTGGCGTAAGTACTAGGCTGCGTCACACGACTTCTGTCTCGCCTTCACAGTCTCGATCAATTCGACGCACCTACCTGGAGCATTCAGGTACATTCGTTCACTTGAGCGTGAATAGGTCATCAGAAGTCCGTTCGCTGCTCAAGAACATCATCCCCGTGAGATTCAGCAGGTTCTCCACACATTAGTCGGCCGGTATTTGCGGTCCGCTTGACTCATGAGCACGAATAGAAATATGGTCATGGGTAACTGTAATATATAAAGTAATCGACTGCGCAATGTACTCACTCTTACAAATTTAACAAGGGTAGAATTCAGACCGAAGGGACAGCATCAATCTTCTTTGAATTACTAAAATCCCTTGCAAAGATCTGGCCTTTCGGCAACGACAAAAAGATTTTGTCCATTTGTTCACCTGCATCACAACCCGAAAAGAGAAGACCTCAAGAGTTCCGAGCTTGTTCGAAGATCAGTGATGCTGTACGTCGAAAATTAGGTGGGCCAGCCACGTAATGCGCTTCGCAGACACCCGCTGTACGAGAGCCGTCATCGAATGGATTCTGCGGGATCAGGACGCCCTCCAACCCGTCAGTCGGACTTCTTCGTGAAAGCCCTGAACGAACTATATGAGCCTCTTCGTGTCCCTCGAGTGGGTAGTATCCATTGGTGCACTTTGGCACGCGACAGGAACGAATGGAGACGCTGCTGGCGCTCGCTCGAGCAAGTCGATGATCAACGGGACGAAAGGTGATACAGGTGATCACAACCTGCGGCTGCACCTCCGCATACCCGCGAGGAGTTATTTGCCTTTATTCCGAATCTGGTTGAATCCCCTCCCTGAAAAAAAAAGCTTCGGAGCTGAATCAAGGAACAGCAAGCGAGTGCAACGCGCCACTGTTATGAGCACCGTGTCGCCGGCGAAGCATAGTAGTTACCGGGCGTCGATCACCACTCCAATTTCTTCTCATTTCTCGTCGTCCTCTGAATTTTAGAGGACGACGTATAGGGGCTTCGTCGGTGCATCTGCGTCCTATTGCTCGATTCAGCAGCTACGCTTTTTTCTAGATAGTAGGTGTCTGCAGGTGAACAAACCGACAAGATCCTCTTCGTCGTAGCTGAATCACCAGATCGTTATCATATTACATTTGAATGACTCAACAACTCAAAGAAGAACCATGCTGTTCCTTTGATTTTAGTGGTATTTTTTATTGAATTTTAGGAGTAGGGGGCGACGAAGGCGATTAGTATAATAGTGACCTTTGACCATTTTTTTCTGGCGACAATTCGTGCTCATAACGCACATTGGCAGCCGACGGAAAAGCAAGCGTTTTACCCTTCCCAGACAAGCCTGGTACCAGCCTGGTATTCATCTACGCGGAGGGATCGCAGGGGTAGTTGGGCAGAGCGGGACCCGAACGAGGAATCTCGTTCCACAGTGTACGTGACTCTTTCAAATGCGCTACCACGCACCCATGAACCATTCAATGAAGGATGGAGGTCGACATTACTCAATCTCTTTGAGAGATGCGCCACGCATTGTACTTCTAGAGGCAAATTGAATGCGCGTTTGGCATACAGTACAATAAGTAGCAGTAGTCGGCCGGCGAAAAAATATTTTATCCTTCCCAGGGACGTCTGGTACCAATTCATCAACCTCGGAGAGATAGCAGGCTTGGTCGGGACCAGAACCAATTACATTGATTGAGAAGACAAGCGACTCCTTCGACTGTGCTACCCTGCGGCCATGAGTCATATAGCAGTATGGTACAAATTTTGAAGAGAACCCTGTCCGAGACGGCGTACTAACCTGTACTAAACCCTAATGCTCTCGCAGTTCCGCCCATCCACTTAGCCACCGCCTCCGCCTCTGAACTGCCAACCATCTAACGTGAGAGTGAAACGTCACTTTTCGCCGCAAACTGGTTCCTCAACGTAGCAGGCCGACATCGGGAATCGCCGAGAATAGAAGTTTAAATCGGCTTAACGGGCAGTATTTCCATGAATCTCCGAAAAAAGAAATAGCATCACTTGTCATTCGTGTCTACGATGTCAAATCGAAGCCGAGGAAATTCCTCTGGAAACACTATTTTTACATGCAGAATCCGATTATGCTGCCGTAGAACTCGACGCTCAGCGTTAATAGTCACAACTCCGCCTTTAATTGCGAGACTGATTAATACTCAAAGAACGGTATCCCATCAACCAGGTTGAATATGGAATATATGGTATCATTCGATGTTGAGGCGAATAAGAACTTAAGGAGCTATAGGTAGCCCATGAAAGTTTAAATCCAATAGAGCTTTCAAATCGAAATCCTACACTATGTTTTAGAGGCCGGCAAGATATAGGAGCATCGACAGATCTGCCTTTGCATTCAGTTCTCCTTTTAACATTCTTTTTTTTTTTGTTGAGATGAACAAAAATGACTCTGTATCCCCCGGTATTGGAATAAGCAGTGGGCAGTCAGTGCACCGAAACAGCAGTACATAAATAGCCATGCCATACCGACTCAGCTTTATATTGCTTTTATCTCATTTTTGGTATGTTCGAGTGGTTGTTCAGAATTTGGGGATCTACGTTGGAAAAATTAGTGTAGAAACTTAACTGTAACGCACAGGCTCTATTCAAAGTAGACTGCCGTTCAAAGGGACAGATAAAGGCAGGTCAGTGGAAAAGTACCTGGCTGAAACGACATCGGGCGTAAGAAAAATAAGAGTTTGCTTAGTCTGTACTCTCGCCAAATTGAGGATTCTACAGCAACTCGTGGATTCTTTCTGTGCTGAAAAAAGAGCGAATATTTTGCAACAGGCATTATAAACGGCGAATCATTTAAGGGCTTTTGCTACAACAATAAAAAACAAGGACTGTATCACCCGTCGTCTCCTTGATCATAGAGTTGCTCGAGCGGGCATCAGCAATGTCTGCTTTCGTCCCTGCCGCATGCCAGAGTGCTCCAATGGATCTTCATCTCTCGAAGGACACCAAGAGTGTCATAGCGTTCGCTCAAAGCTTTCAGGAATAAATCCAGCCAACGCATCAGTGAGAGCCTTGGTGTTCTCCTGTCGTCCCGCGGAATCCAGTCGGTGGCAGCGCTCGTCCAGTGGGTGTCCGCGAAGCGCATTACCTGTTCGGCCCATCTAATTTTCGACGACTTTACCCATGCGACAGCGTCTCTGGTCTTCAAACTCCACGAATCTCACAACTCCGGAAGCCTTCCTTTTTGGGTTGCTTTGCAGCTGAAGAAATGGACAAAATCTTTTTGTGGAACTCGGAACAGAAGATCTTTATCACATTACATTCTAGTCACAAGGGCATTTCAGCAACTCAAGGAAGTTCCATGCTGTCCCTTTGTTTCCTTCAGTCTAAATTCTGTTCTTGTTAAAAATTCTAAGAATGAAAACGTGGCGAAAACAATTAGCATCGCCCTCTCGATTCCACGCTGCGCGACGCTGATCGCGTGTTCATCCTGCTTTCGTATAGCCCAGGTCTCTGAGGCGTATGTTAGGGCAGGAAGAACAGTGGAGTCGAATAGGTGGGCACGGAGTCGGACGTTCTTCGTCTTCTTCGCGACTTCTTCGACGCTCTTGAAAGCCCACCAATCCGCTCGTTTCCTCCTGCTCAGCTCTGGCGCCAGGTCAGTTGGCCATATTGACTTCGCCACCCAGATAGACGGCGCTGGAGCATTCGGAGATGTTCGTTCCGTTGAGCGAGAATGGGACATCTGCAATCCAACGCTCCCACATATACGGTCGAAGTCGGCCAGCATTCGCTCCGCATTGCTGATGCTCGGTGTTATGAGCACGATGTCGTCAGCGAAGTAAAGATTTCTTTCTGGACAGGTCTAACGCTCCAAATACGAACACAACCGTCCAAAAACCGCAGAATTTGGTGATTATAACTCGATTTGATTCAGCGTAATATCCACAGATATCGTTTACACTGTGCTTCTTCCTAAAAATTTTCAGAAAGCTTCCAAAGGAGAAGTGTAGCATTGTTCTTGAGGAATTCCCCTAAGCTCTACTTGCCCAACTGATCACAGCTAGAAGATTCCTACCAGGCTTCTCCTGGACACAAATGCGCCACACTGGTGAGCTTCATTCATCTTCGATCAATAAGTAATGTGGTTAACCTTGAAGGAAATTACAAGTGCTCGAAATCAAAGACGAAAACGGCGAAAACTTTCTGTTCGACCAAATAGTACAATGACCTTCGGAATGGTAATATGCGACCCATCCCTGAGTAGGAAACAGCCTTTCGAACTCCTGTGTAAAAGGCAGTCACAGTAAGGTGTAATTACCACGTCCAGCGGATGCAGACGGCCTCGTATTCAATGCCCTACTGGTTACTGCTATGAGTGCACCAGTCACATGCGCTAACGCATACATGTTGCTCTCCGGGCTGAATGAGGAAGAACAGGAGGCGGAATCACGTGCGAGTCGTCGATGTCCGTCCGCTGTGTCCGTAAACAGACTCCCCCACGCGCGAGGGGAGCCCGGCCCGACCTGGTGGCGGGTGGCAAATAAAAGGCGGGCTGTCTGGCCGTAGTGAACGACTGCGTCTCTCTGCATCGTACAGACGAACGGACTGTCGAAGTCAGCTGCTTCTGGGCTGACCGTTTCTACATCAAGCATTGGTCTACGCTACAGCACAGGTGGGCTTCTGATTTTCATGGGAGCCGAGGCGGCATTGTGGGAAATTGGTGGGCCAGTCCATATCGTTTGTGTGCTAGTTCGAAGGTTCTGCAAGGTTCCAGCTGACTCTAGCATCTTCTCAGATATACCTAAATGGGCAATTATTCGGGAAAATTGGTGGCCTTTTCGGGCTTGAGAATCCAGATCTATGTCTCAGTTCCATTAGAATGAGCAATCCGTAACGAGTTGCATCATCCTGGTTGCGTCATGCTTGCGAGAACGAATTCTGCCCAGTGAGTCAGCGTACGGATAGTTCTGCCCCGTTCTAGCCCTCTGTTAAGATAGTTCCTCATAAGGAAATACGAAGCGCATTTCGTGATAGCAATGAAATGGCCTACTGGGACCAGTTTCCTTTTCGCAGAATCGAGTCCATTCGCTAGTGGAGCTATTTTTTTACATATTGGCGTGGCACATTCTCTTGTTTTGGAACAAAAAAATGGTCGTTTTCCTGCCCTTTAAAACAAGCTTCAAGCCATTATTTTTCCTCAAAAAACGAGAATTTTATAAAATTTCAAACGTCGATTTTTCTCAATCAAGTTTGAAGCTCAGCAATGTCTATGGAATTACAAGCTAGAATACGAATTTTAGAATCTACCGTGGTCAGGAAGGGCAACTGTTAAGTGTCTGTTTCGTTTGTCATTTCTTGCCACAACCACGTTGCCTGAATTTAAATGTACGCCCTCCCAACCATAGCTGAAGCTTTCGTTGAAATGTAAGCAATGGTTTAGTGATCCAAACCATCACATGTTCCCCTCCGATTAGGATAGATCCCGAATTTTACGCTACAGACGATTTTTTGGTGCTATCGCAGTGAGCTGAAGTCAGCTTGTACCATCGACATGGAATCAAAAGTAACCGTCGCTGAACAAGAGGCTATAGAAAGACAACTGATTTGGTGGAACCAGTTCTCTAAAACTAGATCCTGTGCTTTGAACTGGGCGCCAGCCGCGCTCCCGAATAGAGGTTCTTGGTTCAGATCACTACCACGCTGCCAAGCCTTCCATCGCTCCGAGGTCGTGCGTCTGGAAAGGTTGTTAAAACGCTGACCTCTCCATCGCCTGGACGCCGAAACTCATTAAACAGCCAAATAAGGATAAGAAGGATAAAGGACGGCGTTACTCAATCCTTTTTGGGATGCGTCACGCATGCTACTTCTACGGGATGTCGTGGAGGCGATTTGAGTGCGCGTTTGGCCATGCAATGACTTGCGGTGGCCAGCCGATGAACAAGTCTGCGCGTTATCCTACCCAGACAAGTCTGGTACTAATTTACCGACCCCGGAGGGATGAAAGGCTTGGTTGGCCTGGACGGGAAATTCGAACCAGGAACCCGGTACCGGGCGCAGGCGACAGTCCGCGCATCCTCCGACTGCGCTACACGCGCCCAAACAGCCGAATACCGCACGATATCCCGTTAAAGTACGATGTGTGGCGCACTCCAAACAGGGACTGTCTAACCATGTCCTTTACCCTATGTTATTCATCCAGAACTTCTTTGTTGTGATGAAAAACGGAGTACCACACCTCACTAGTTGGTCGCGTTTTCTTCAACCTTCTTTCATAGTTTTTAATCTCATTGCTTGTGATTCTGTCGGCGATTGATTTCTGTGTTTGCATTGCTCTGCTGTTCTTCTTTGCCGCTCATTTTTTAAAGATATTTGCTGTTCATTATCATACTTTGTCCGGGATTCGCGCACAGTCTAGCTTTATCCGAAGAATCGTGTTTCATTTAAAAATTTGTATTTTAGTTTCTTTTTACTGCATACTACTTTTTATCCGTTGGCTTTTACCTGAGTTTGCAACTATTCAGTCTTTATTTATTTATTTATTTATTTATTTATTTATTTATGAATACGTCAAAGGACGTGCCACATAAGGGAAAAACAGAAGCAACAGCAGAAAGCAGACGAACGATCACAGCTAATCTTAGCGGATTTTCCATGGAAACAAGCGTCGTCCACCTATCAGTAAGTAAACACTGACAACAAGAACTCCAAAAAAACAAGAAAAAGGGGAGGTGCTTAGTGCGGAAGAAAGGGTAGGAAGGTAAAAAAAAAATAAGCGCCTGATTTTTAAAGACCTGAGCGGAGTTTAAGGCCTCCGTTAGAAGTTGGTACATAGGCAGCCGGCTTAAATAAATTAGATAAACCAGCCGTTGACCGGCAGCTCGAATATCGGCGAGGGCCAACGAAGAGCATGTCCCTAGACAGTCCTATAAAGTAAGCTTTCAATAGTATGTGAACAATTCCAAGCGGACCATACTATGTATTGGAACATGACACCTGTGGCCCTATGGAACGCCTTACACAAGTTACCTAACACGTAATTTCAAAATAGCTCGTAAGCCTAGAAGATTCAGCAACGCCCGGTAGATAGCTGCCAATCGAATTAATATCAGGATGTTTCAACTCCGTAAAAAAAAACTAAAATACTAGATTAACAGGCCTTCAGCACTAAGCACCCTGAGAATAACTGGGCTAGTCCGATGGTGAGTATAGCAGTCCTAAATTATCTTAACAAAAAAGGGAGACTGTCTGGTCACACTTGAATCCATGGAAAATTTACAGATCTTCCAATGATGATAGTCTTCAAACTTTCAAGAACTTTAGCGGTGGGTATGTAAAACGCTAACGCAACGAAGAAACAAAAACAAGGAAGAAAAGATTAATGCATACATCATTAGCAACTAAAACGTTCTCCTCTACGGAACACTCGGAACCTACGAAGACTTAGAAAGCATCGAAAAAGAAAAAAACTACAGAAATAGGCTCGAGCAATCATTGTTTTTACGACCTACCTTTGTCAGTTTTTGTTCTACACTTTATTTCAGCTTCATTTCCTGAACATTGTTACGGGATCTCCAATCGCAACTGTTACTTTTAATTATAATTTTAAACAAGGTGATCTTCATCTTATTTCCTTTTCTTTTTTTTTATCTCGACGTGTTAGTTGATTAGCTTGTTCTTCAAGTTGTTTCGACCTTTCCCGACACAAATCGTCTGTTTGTGTATAGTTCTAAACGATTTTTTTCTTTTTCCGCACGGCAGCATTGAAAAACAACTGTAGTTTTTTATGCGTTCTGGAATGTGGACTACAGACTTAACACGTGCTCCACATCTAACAAGAAAAGCTACCTCCAACCTCCGTCGCCTTTCTCGTTCCGTTGATCATCGAATTTCTTGAACGGGCACCAATCATGTCTACATTTCTATTCGTCTCTGTCGCGTGCCAGAGTAGTCCGGTGGGTCCTCGCTCTCGACACACGAAGAATATCATATCGTTTGTTGGAAGCCTTCACAAAGAATGCCCAACGCGTTCGCGTCCTGGGGCCGGATTCATCAAAGTTACTGCAGTAACTTTAACGGAGAATTGTAAGCGAAAAGCTCAGATAAAGCGGCTTATCGCTCACCATATCGCTCGATAAGTCGCGTTATCTGAGCCTTTGCTTACAATTCTCCGTTAAAGTCACTGCAGTAACTTTGATGAATCCGGCCCCTGGTGTTCCTTTGACATCCTGCAAGACATAGACAGTTATGGCTCCAACCTAGAGGCTGTCAATGAATGGTACTGCACGGGTGGTCCATCTAATTTTCGACGATTTGGCCTAGGAGACAGCGCCTCTGATAATCTAGCTAGAAGAAGCTGAGCTCTCTTCCCTTGAAGAGTGTCAGCTCTTTACGTTCGCTCGAGTCGTAAAGCCTGGAGTTTGCCACGCAACCACTCTAAGCTTTAAGAATGAACTATTAGCATGGAGTTTTGTGTAGAAAATTTCAAAATTTGTTGACCATTTCACAACCCCAGCTATTCTATATGAATCAATCCGTCCTCAGTGCGTCCGTCACGTGTTTGGAAGTAAATACTTGATCGATAATGTATGGAGATTTGGCTAAGGGACATAACGGTTAACGGTTGATGGGTTCCATAAAGTTCTAGCAGAATCAATCGGTCTATGAAGCCCATGCTGGATTTTCCATAAATCAATAGATGTGGCGCATTCCGATTAAGCTTCTTTCGCGCCTGCACCAAATGCTCGGTCAGTTGTGAAGAGAGCTCGTATTTTCTAGAATAAAGAAAAAGAGAGCTAGTATAAAGACGGCGTTAATCAACCGCTTTTGGGATGCTCTACGCATTCAGCTTCGATGGTATGTGGTAGCATTCACAAGGAGAGCCTCCAAAGTGGCGGTGAGCTTTTGCGGTGCAATTTTTATAGGATGTAAGCTCCCGTGTGGGGAGACCAAAACCATAGTTACTTTTTTCAGAATGCTCCTCTGTGGTCGAAAAAAGCGTGTGGACGCGTGAAGTGCATCACTCCCTGACGCCACGCACTAGATGTGGTCGGTGGCGCAGTGGTAGTGTTGTAGCTTCACAGAAGCAAGGTCGTGGGTTCGATTTCCCCTTGTACTGGTGTTTTTGAATTTTTCGATTTATCGTCACTGGGACCCTTTATCCCCATTTCCAACACATTTTTGATCAAAAACATGGCAACACTTGTTTACGTTATTGGGGGGGGGGGAGGTGGCCACAAATCTGGCGCCACTTTCTGACTTGCTTAACCTTGAAGTCAAAAATCCTCACCTTTCCACTTTCAAAGAGCTCGGTGAACGTAAACGACATTTGTTGCCGTGTTTTTCTCCAAAAATATGTTTGAAATGAGGAGAAGGCGTCCCACTGACGATAAATCAAAAAATTCAAAAACACCAGTACAAGGGGGAATCGAACCCACGACCATGCTTCTGTGAAGCTACAACATTGCCATTACGCTAACCGACCACATTGGGCCGGGTGGCAGTAGGGCGTCATGAACTTCGCGCCTATTCGTCCACACGCTTTTTTCGACCACTGGGCATTTTGAAAAAAGCAACTATGGTTTTGAACTCCACACACGGGACCCCACATCCTATAAAAATTGCATCGCGAAACCTCACCACCAGTTTGGAGGCTCTCCTTGTCTGTGCTGTATCCTTCTCAGACCAGCCTCGTACCAGCTCACCGTCACAGGAGGGATGAAGACTTGGCCTCTGCTGGAAATCTGAACCAAGGACCTAGAGTCGGGTGCATGCAGCAAGCAGTTTCCCCTCGCAGTGCGCTATCGCGTGCCCATTGTGCTATTCCGCTTCCCTATTGTACTGATTATTATTAGAGACACGTAACTGGGAAGCATTGTAGGTAACCCCTAATTCGGGACGACTCTCCATCCATGCCTCCCACTCCTCCCAGTCCATTAAATGTCTCGATTCAAAGCTGGCGATTGGCAATTTTCGACGAGAAATCAATTCCCTCGTTCGTTACTACGCTCTACTGCCGACGCCGATCATCACTGCCGCTAATTGCGACTGATCGATGGTGTTCGTCGGTAGCTTCGAACTGCTTGACGGCGCCACATGGCACTGCTCCACGGCAATCGTTGACCGCTGTGAGCGTTTGCGCATGGAAAGGCGAAAGGCCGATGTTAATCAATTCCTTTGAGGGATGCGCCAGGCATCTGCTTTCACCAAATGTCCTGGAGGGAGGTTGAATAAGTATTTGACCTATACAATGTTCTGGCTTCCAGTCGATGGGTCAGTGCTTTATCATCCTTTGAGACGGCGACTTCGAAGGGATAGGAAGTTTGATTGGCCTGTAAGGGGTAGTACCAAGGACCTCGATTCGCTGTGCACGCGACGACCTGCTTCTCCCCGGAGTGCGCTAGAAGACGCCCTGTCTGAAGAGAAAGAAGCAGGAAATCTAAGGTTTTGGTAAGCGGATAAATGGCAAAGGCCGCCGTTCGTCAAAACTTTTTGGGATGCCCGACGCATTCTGCTTCTATGGGCTATCGTGGAGGCGATGTGAATGCATATTTGGCCTATGCAATGACTTCTGGTAGCCAACCGATGGGAAACCCAGTGTTTTATCCTTACCAGATGAGTCCGCTGCCAACTCACCGACCTCAGAAGGATGAATGGGCTGGTTTGCCTGGGTTGGAAGTCCGAACCAGGAACCTGTAATTGGGTGCACGCGACAGTTGGCGCCTCCTCCGACTGCGCAACCACGTCCTCAGACTTCGATACGGCCTAATGCATCCTCTTTTGAATAAATCAACGGCGATGCTGCGATGAAGTGAACGTTCAGACCTAAGAATACGGTGAGTCTGAAGAGGGAGCTTTTCATATTAATGACGGCTGCTCTCAATTTCCTTCTACGATCGTTGGGCGATGGCTTTGTGCATCAGCTCAGGCAACTAAAGTGCAGCGAAGCATGCAGTCTCCCTCTTCTTTTTTCGTAGCTGTGCTGCGGCTCTGCAGCAGTTTGCAGGAGCTGAGTGCATGGTTGCCTTTTGGGCAAAAAAAATTGCCGTTTGCATCCTGCGCAAAGAGATGAGAAAAAATGTCGGCTTTGATTGATTTCCTTATTGGACGAGCAAAGTAGAACGTTTTTCTCTCGTAAACGCTGCTACCTACTGGACGACCTCAGAGGGATGGAAACCTTGGACTGCGAGAATGCACGATTTTCCGAGTTGAATTTTCCACCGGGTGCGTGGCACCGCAACCAGTGTCCTTGTCTGGGTACTCAAACCACACGTACCATCCATGCGGACTCGGTGAATTCGCCCCATGCTTGTTGGAAAAGGATGAAGTCATTGTCTGCGCCAAATAAAGGACAAGGAGGTCGGTGTTAGTCAATCACTTGTGGAATGCGCCACGCATTCTATAATGCTTCTGTCGTGAAGGCAGTTTGATTGCGTAATTGGCAGATAAATACAATGACCCCGGTGGCTAGCCAGTGGGCAAGTCAGTGTTTTAACCTTCGCAGACAAATATGGCGCCCCTTTACTACAGAGAGATGGAAGGCTTATATGGCCTGGGCGTGAACTGAACTTCATAAGTTCTATTTGAGGCAGTATCTACATGAACCGCCATCTCTTGGGGACTGCACCGCACGCTTACCTTTACATATATGGCCCTTTAGCCACTGAATGTAATACTTACATGTACATGCCTCCTGAGACAATTCCATGAAGGCTTTTGCTTTAGTGTTCCCTTTAGGTGAAGCAGCTTAAAAAAACGGCCGAAGTCTGGAAACGGCCCGAGGTACCTGGTGAGTAAAATCTGCTCGATCGCTGAGTTGACTATGCTTTATACATT
Source organism: Heligmosomoides polygyrus polygyrus (assembly GCA_947396885.1). NCBI lineage: Eukaryota > Metazoa > Nematoda > Chromadorea > Rhabditida > Heligmosomidae > Heligmosomoides > Heligmosomoides polygyrus. The sequence goes on along the minus strand of OX377203.1, from coordinate 94,264,480 downwards.
CGATCCGATCGAAAATCTTCGGATAATTGGATGATTTGGATAACGGCGATTTTGCGGGCTCAGATTTTGGGATGATTCGGATCGCGAATTCGACCGAATCTTCGGATAATTGGATGACTCAAATAACGGCAATTTTGCGGACCCCGGAATTTTTGGATGATTCGGCTAGGGTTACCCGAATCGGAAATCCGAAAAGGATTCATTCGGATCCAACGTAGACTATGCTTACCATGGAAAAGCGGAAACCCTACCTATTCACTGCTTTTCAATGCTTGGCTTATTCATAGCTTGAATCGGTTTGAAGATACGGTCTCAGACAATTTCAAACCAGGTGTGACGAAGCCGGCCAGCAGAACTCTGGTGACTTAATTTCCAGAAAGAAGCTAGGAGAGGATTTGGAGCAGAGGTCGATCTTGTTTGAAGTAACAACCCTATACTCTTAGGGGCGGTAAATCAATGAGGCCTACCATTCTTAAGAATTTCAGCTCACCTACCAAATCCGAAGTTTCTGGGTCACCTGTGAATTGGAAACAGTGGCATAAGGTGAGTCCTGCGAAGAGGTCCTTGTCGTTCGAATCGGTCCTTATAAGCATAATCATATCGGGCGTTGCTACCTTGCAATCGTTGGGGCCTGTCCCGCCTATTCGGAAGATACGGCGGATCCGCCGGCCTCACTGGTGGTGCGTCACGACCCTCACCGGCGCAATGGAGGCTGAGGACGGCGGTAGAAGCAGACCTAATCCCACAACCACTGCCCTTCCCGAGAAATTCATAGATTCTGAGAGTAGTCGTAAGCACCTAATTAGTCGCCTGAACACCTGTCACTTCCACCTTACCGTAATTCCTTCGATGTTTGACTTCTTGGCTTCGAACCAGGTGCTACCGTGGTCTCGTGGTGTCGGCGTAGAATGGACTTCTCAAGGTCATTCGATCCTTAATTTACCCAGGCCGTAGCGGTTCGCTCGTCTTGCTGAATGCATGATATTTGATACCTTACCCCACCCAGCTGTCATGCGATACTGCGATACCCTCATTTTGAAGCTGGTAGATAGCGCAGGGTGCTGCCTTGTTCATAGCCCTTTTTGGGGCACTTCCCATAGCTAGGCTTCTTTTTCAGCGTCAGTCGCAGGATAATTGCCAGGAGTTCTCCAGATGGCGTGAAACTGCCGTCCTCAGACGGAGAATTCCCAGAGAAGTGCTTCATCGTGTATCGATCGGGTCCCACGCTGAGTGTGGGCTAGTCCGTCGGTGCGCCGCCAGCCGACGACATCGTGCTTCGTGGCCGGGCCCGCTTCTCCCGTCGTCGTCAGGCCACCCTGGTGACGACGACGGATCGAAACGTGCGAATATCCACCCTCATAGGCCCCATCCAGTCGTCTGAGGAGTTTTTCCTCGACAGAACGGCCGACGACCGTTCCCACAATTCGGCGCCGTGTCAGCTGACTCTGCTGACCCCCGCTATCAGTGAGCGCAATCGCACCGGGTGGTCTTTTCCTACGGAGTTGTCTTGTATCGGAATCCTTTTTATGCGCATCTCGTGTCATTGTCAGCGTTGTATGGTTTGGTAGTATGGTTTGTACGACGCGAAATTCTGAGCCGGATTCTGCTTCAAAGTGCTCCGAATCCGTTTGTTATGGTACGCGACCTACGTTTTCTGCTTCTGTGATTTCCTAGTCGGTAGGGGCAACCACAAATTGCCAATGGCGTACGTCATCCCATTTCGCATAACCACATTCTCTGAATTTAAATGACAGCCCTGCATCGTAGAGCCGTAGTTGAAACTCTCCTAGAAACTCAAGGCATGGAACGGAGGCAGTCACTGTGTGCTCTCCTCCGATTAGGATAGATATCGCTATTGTAGCTAATATATTTCTGCAAAGGTGCACATGTAGTAGTCGGGGGAGGCGTCGTCTCTCGCTGGCACTTCGAATCTATGTTTACTTATTGTCTTACTTATTGGTTGCTCCTCGATCAACCGAGCCTTCCATTCGTCCGGGGTCGATGAACTGGGACTACCCAGAAAACCTTTATCCAACCCCGTAGAAATAGAATGCGCGGCGCATTCCACAAAGTGATTAACACGGCATCTATCTGTGTTATCCTTCATCCATAAAAGGATTAATAATAAACTTTTAGAAGAGACTGATCATATTCATAGGAACCTCGGTTTTCGTTCTGTAGTCTTCGTTTTAGATGGTTATTTTCCTTTTTCGGCGTTAACCTTTTTGGTAGGGCGGTCGGAGGAAGCGCCGGTTATCGCGTGTTCTCTATTCCAGGTTCTTGGTTCGGAATTTTCGCCCAGGCCAACTAAGCCTTCCGTTCTTCTGGGGTCGGTGAATTGAACCAGACTTGTCCGAAAAGGATAAAACACTGACTTGTCCATCGGCTGGCCACTACACATTGGATCCGAATGAATGATTTTGCAGGGTTACTTGATGTTTTTGTTACTTTCCCTTTGTAAGCGATTTTACATAACAGGAACTGTGCGGTAGGGTAATATTATGCTGAGTAGCTATGCTTTGGAGCAACAATCTTTCTTGCTCTGTCTTAGGTACCTACCCAGGCGTTCGCACCCTATTCGTATTCCCGTCTGCGATGTTCGAATTGCTCTTGGTGATACTTGGCTCCCCTTGCATGGCTGTTTACACTTTTCAATGGCATATTCGTCTTTGCGGAATAAGTTGCAGTGGCGGGGTATGCAACGACAACTTCTCTCATGTCTCACGATTAGTTATAGCTGTAAAGTCAGGCTCGTTTATTATATGGAAAAGTGGCATAAATCATGCACATTTCTTAATAGGATGACGGACAGTCACGGACAAGCAGGCCGGCAGCAATCGTCACTCGCTGGTTCCTGATGTTCATTCATCACACGGATATATTCAACGATTTTTGCACAGAATTGTAGCTGGCGGTGAAGAATAGTGTTTGTACGGTCAACCAGGTTCTAGTGCCTGAGTCGCACTAGAAGCCTGGTTGAAAGCAAAGAAAAGAAGGTGCCAAAAGTGCTCATCCTTGTCGACCTAGCTCTGCTCCATTTTGATGACCTGAAAATTAGCAAAAATTTAAACGGCCGAAGAACAAATCATACAATAATGGTAGAACAAGAAATGCACTTTCGAGTGTCATATCACTCGTCATATAAAACGGAGCAAGACAGACAGAACAAGGAGAATGAGTTGTTGGTGAAGATGATTTTTCTCTTTTTAGAATTTTGTTGATATTCGACAGAAATCAGCATGTGCCAATAAACGCAACATGAATTCTGATAGAGCAAGACATTCTCTTTCGAACGACATATAACACCGAGCAAAAAATCCTACCACAGAGCAGGAGTTTTGGTAAAAGTTCAGACGGAAAAGTCGGACATCTCAATTTGATGACCTAAAAATCAATAAAGGACAAATGAGCAAATAGGACCAACATGTATTCTTGTAGTGCAGAACATTGTCTTCCAAATGCTATAAAAAACTGCGCAAAAAATTACAAACCTAAGCGGAGAGAACAAGTGCGCCAATGGTTACTTTTTCACTTTTTCACTTTTCACTTCAACGACCTAAAAATTGACAAAGTTCAGGATGAAAAAAGAAATGCAGCACATTTTCTGATAGAGCAAATCATTCTCTTTGGAAAGCTGTGCAGCGCTTGGCAAGAGACCGCCGACGAAATCTGCAGTGAATCGTTGAAAAAACGGCAAGAATTTACGGGACCACCTGATACATAGCGCTATGCAGTACTCTACAAGTGCCACGGGTTCCATGTCCTGTTATCATGGGTTAGCACTTCTACGGCCCCATTTGCCTCATTCTTACATGGCCTACTTCTATGCTACCTTTGAACATGGTTGTTCGTTGGCACTCTCTGCTGGCTCTTAGAATGGAATCGTGTTTAGCGATACATCCCGCTTCCTCCTGCGCCCTATTTCGACTCGTATTTGTGGCATCGGGTCCAGATTTCACTTACTAACGTTCTCAGATCTCACTCCGTGGCAACATCCCCACATTGCAGTTTATCTGCCGGAGTTTGGTGTTTGCCCATTTTCCTTCTATGCTTGGGTAGTTGAGGTATTGCTTCCATGAAGTGCCTTTATCATCACTTTGATTATTTCTCATATCTGTTCTTTTTTCCTGCCTTCTCGTTTATCCTTTACTTGGTTCTGTTAGTCTACAGTTTGTTTTACCGTTTTCCTTCTCATTTATCCATGTGTTTTGCACGTCTTCTTAGACGTATCATTCATAAATAAATAAATAAATATCCTATTCGGATCCGAACCAAATATCCGAGGCGCGCAAAATCGCTCTTATCTGGATCAGCCAAAAATCCGGATTCTGCGAAATTAGTTTTATCCGAATCATTCAATTAGCCGAAGATTTTCGACCGGACCAATGTATAGTGGCCACCGAAAGTCATTGTGTAGGCCAAATACGCATCCGAAATGCAGTAAAAGTGGAAGGCGTGACGCATCTCAAAAGGAACTGACTTTTACCCGAATTTTCTGGTACAACATTCTCATTCATATGCTCTAGCGCAGTAAGTTCGATGTACTTTTTGAAATATAACGATAAGGATAACTTATTACGCTAAACAATCCCCTTCCGGGATGTGCCATGCATTCCATTTCTAGGTGATTTCATTGAGACACTTTAAACGGGTGCTCGGCCTAGTACAGTGAGTTCCAGCGGCCGCCCGATGGTCAAGTCAGTGTTTTATCCTTCCGAGACAAGTCTGATACCAATTGAACCCAGCAGGGTTGGAAGACTTGACTGATATGGGCAGGACCCGAACCAAGAACCTTACCAGACCGGGTGCATGTGGCAGCCATCTCCACGTTCATCTGCGCTACCACGCGTCCCGCCAAAGTGTATAAGAAAATGAAAACAAATGAGGTGCGGACCTAGCCCACTCCGTGGCAATGTACCTAACCCTTATCACTGCCAGGCTGTTGCCCTCGCTTCGCACCCGTCTTTCCTGTGAAATGTCGTTTGTGTGACACGCGGCGGCTGAGCTGCTCGGAGAGGCGTTTCATCAGCGAAATGAGTTCGGCCGCGGTGCAATTGGGGCCTCACAACGGCCAACGTCGTCGTCCTCGTGGTCGCCCATTGAGGAGTGCCTTTATTGAAGGCCTCGGCGACTACGTTGACCTTTTCCGCCGCTGAAACATCCGCACTTAATGGCCATTGTCCTCGCTGGTGGCGTTTCTGCGTACACAACCTCGGCCAATGCTGACCGTGCCCGACGTCTGGCCAGTCTAGGCCACTTCCTTGTTGACCGCTTTTTCCTAGCGAGCAGTCTTCAGGTTGTTTAGGCTTCCGCCCGGAGCTGGCTGTTTATTCCTTCCAGAGGGGATCTCGACGTTTGTCATTTCAGGGGGCTCAGATGTTTATTCCGGGCTGTGAGAGTTTATATAACCGGCTCGAGAGGCTCTACCGGCCATGGCTAACTGCTGCGTGTGATTCATCCTTCTTCCTAATTGTCCGTTTCACCGGTTTTATGGCTATTTCTTCAAGTCGCTCTGTGTAACGTCGGCGTCGTGCCCTCTTTCTGTTCTTCTTTGAAAACGAAAGCACCTGTTCCATCATGCCGGCTGTCTTAAGATATTCTATTTGTCAAGACTTCTGAACTTACTGAATCGTTCTCTGAACGACGAGCTGTTGCTGCTGAATACATGCCCCGTTCCCATGATACCCGTCGAAATCGCATCCCTACGCCCTGCCTAAGGCCTCGTGCATACTTCCCGTCGCCGCGATTGAATCGCGGCGATGAGTTTTGCAGAGCGACGCGAAAGAATTTGAATTTCTCTGTGCTCGTCGCATCGCCCATCGCTCTGCAAGGGAGCGCGACGGCGATCCGTCCAGGACCAACACTAAACACCGCGCGCGGCGCGGGAAAGTATGCCATGCCCGCGATGGGCGCGGGAAGCCATCGCACATGCGGACCGTCACAGTTGCAGGAGTCGCGGCGAAGCTTCCTTTGACTATTCGATCGCGTGCGGCGGAACGGCCATGAACTGAGCGCCGCGATGGCATCGCGACGATGGAAGTATGCCCCGGCCTTAGATGCTGTAATAGTCTTGATTTCCTTATCGTTGTACAGAATTTTCATATATTGCGTATTCATATTGCGTTAAATAATACGAGCTTTAGCTTTTACTAAAAAAATGCCGGCTGTCGCCTGCACCTGATACCAGGTTACTGGTTCGTGTTTCCCGCCCAGGCCAACCAAGCCTTCCATCCCTACGGGGTCGGTGAATTGGTACCAGACATGTCTGGGAAGGATAAAGCGCTGACTTGTTCATCGGCTGGCCACCGCAAGTCATTGTATGGCCAAATACGCACTCAAATCGCCTCCACGTCATCCCGCAGAAGTAGAATGCGTGGCGCATCCCAAAGGGGATTGAATAACGCCGTTCTTTATCCTTTATCCTCTATAACTTTTGAATGCGCATTTGGCCATGCAATGAATTGCGGTGGCCAGTCCATGAGCAGCGCTTGGTTCTTCCCAGCCAGTTCTGGTGCCAATTCATCGACTCCAGAGGGATGGACGACTTGGTTGTCCTGGGCGGGAAATCCGAACCAAGCACTTGGTATCGAGTGCACGCGACAGCCGGCACCTCCTCCGACTGCGCTACACGTGTCCTCACCCTTTCAACATAATGTTAAATAAATAATGGTTCCATTACAACATTCGTTTTATTTTACTCGAGCGAAAGGTAGCTGAACTCTTCCAGTTCTTTTTATGTTTTATCATTGTATTATTATTTGGTTGTTGTTTTCTTTGCAATAATTAAGTATACTGATTTGCACTTTAGAGGTGTGCGGTTCTTTAGCAAAAATTCCACTATACAGCCGAAGATTATTCTTCAAATAAGAGGGTATCTGCTGCTTAGAGGTGAAGAAAGAAATACTGATTGCCGTTGATAGATGGCGAACAGCACTGCACAAGCTTCGTTCCGTTGTATTTGTTAGGGGCGTGGGACTACTTCGAGCTTCTCTATCGGCGAGCACCTGTTTTCTATTAGAATTTTATCACTATCATGTATTCTATGAAGACACACGTCATTCGATATGATCTGAGGTACGGTTGAACACCAAGCAGAAGCACGGCTTTCTGAGTCATTCAATTGCCGAAAGGTCTGAAAACTATTCACTTCTCCTGAATACACTATTACAATTATTTTTTGATTTTATAGCAATCAATTTTTCATTTTTATTAATTTTAATTAATTTTATATTTATACTTATTTTTTTACTTTATACAACGTATAGCACCTGTTCATTTTCCCAACAGTTTTTTGTAAAGCATTTTTACGCTTTCACTGAACGCGCAAAAACGTCGCTCCCAGAGGTGTTAGCGTGGCAGAATAAAAGAGATTTCGGCGCAAATAGGCTTGAGGGATCACCATGTAGGGCTACTCTATACAACATTCGCGCAAATAGGGTGGGGGGGGGGGGGGTGGTCACCTTATAAAAGGTGTCACCAACACAAGAAAACGAGACAAGGCACAATGATAGTAAAGAGCACAAACAAACAATGCTGTAGCTCCGTTCCGTCGGCGGAGGAGAGCACAGATTTAGGCCTATGTTATACTTCGGCGACGCTGTGTTGCCCGGGATGTTACGCACTGCGTAGCAGCCCGCGTAACACTGTCGCCGACAACAGCGTCGCCGAAGTATAACATAGGCATTGGGCAGGGGAAGGGACTCCAGGGTGTGGCTCAAGTGACGCACCCGTATTAAAATTGCCTACATCCTGAAGTTCCCTCCCTTGTCCAATTAGGAAGCACATAAGACGCGGATCCATAATCGAAACGAAGAGATAAGACACCATTTACATTCGCTTTATGTAGCTACTCGCCACGCCGGCCCGCCGCGCCATGCTATGGGTCTGTTCATACTTCGCGACAAAAGCGTCAAAAGCGACAAGAGCGACAAGAGCGACGGGGGCGATGGATGTAGTGTGGTGTACGTAAATAATTACGCATTTCACACTACATTCGTCGCGGACAGAGTGTGAAGTACGCAATTATTTACGTACACCACACTATGTCCGTCGCCCCAGTCGCCCTTGTCGCTCTTGTCGCTCCAGTCGCTCTTGTCGCCCTTGTCGCTCTTGTCGCGAGGTATGAACAGGCCTATGGTGACCCCCCCCGGACCCTATTTGTGCCACAACGTTTTGTGCTCTACGAAACTGGACTTTTTCCAGCACTGGTGCGCTCTACGATCAACTGAGGTAGGCCATATTCGATGTAATTGGGTATAGATGTGCCTTCTCACAAGGTGGATAACCACTGAGTACATGGTGACCCCCCGAGCTGTTAGATGCTCTGGAAAACTCTCCTAAATGCAGGAGTTGTACAAACCTGACGGTACTCAAGACTTGTTCATTTTTCTTTTATTTCTTCTTTCTAGCTACAACCAAGGTTAAGAAGCTCGCGTCCTGGGGGACAGTTTCCCTTAGACTATACAAATCCAATTATAAACTTATTAACAGTTAACTAGCTAGTGCTGGGCTGCATCAAAAAAGCCCAAAAGATCCCATCAAGTACAGACTGGTACTCAGCTGACGCGCTCGGATGAGAATCCTTGCTCCGACGAATTTGCGTCATATTGATCGGACTTTTAGTCAGCTCGGCTCATTTTTTCGGGGTACTTATTTTTGCCGTTTTTACGCAAGTTTATAAGAGGGTTCATCTTGTATCTTTCCCATTCATCTGTTGTGAGCCACAGCAAGTTTAGGCGTTTTTCGAGAGTTTTGATTTGTGCGCAGTCGTGCTTAGCCTTTCCATTTCAGTGAAATTCTCTGGACGTTATAAAGCTTGAAAAGGGTGGGCTTTCTTCTCTAGAGCTGCACATTTTCTAATTGGAATGCTTTCTTTCGCTCTCACATGACTCGAGATCGCTTAGAATGACGCGGTTGGCGAAGATCGTTCGCGTAATTCGAAGTACGAAGTCGTTCCTTCTTCTGCGATTCATTCAAGATTGAAATCGCCGGCGCAATGTGGCTCGGGGGGGGGGGTCACCCCACTACACAACGGTTTGCGCTTTTTGAAACCGGAATTTTTTTGCAGCACTGGTGTGTTCTACCCCTACAGTGAACTGAGGTAGGACATTTCCAATGTAATTTCACACACACGTATCCTTTACTAAGGCGGACAACAACTGAGTAGGACGGGTGACCCCCCCCCCCCTGAGCCACATTGCGCCAAATCGGCAATAGGATCTGCGGAGCCTTACAAATCTGGGCACAAATAGAGTCGGAAGGGGGGGGGGGGAGTCACCCCTACCTAGTGGTTGTACGTGTTGGTAAGAAGGCACGTGCATCAGAAATGGCTTTCTCAGTTCACTGTAGGAGTAGAACACTCCATTGCTACAAAAAAAATTCGGTTTAAAAAGCACATAGGGCTGTTCTACATGATAACCCCCCCCCCCCACCCTTCCCCAACCCTATTTGTGCCCAAATATGTTTGAAAGTTCAGATAGCTCAGTTTAGTAGTGGGTATCCTGAAGGTGAACCACTTAGCTGCAAGCATAAAGCGGGTCCGCTCTGTATCGTTTCCATAACTGGTAGCTTTTCCCCTAGCCGCAGCAAGCTTAGATGTAATCCTACAGTTATTATGTTCACACGGCTGTGCTCAAAGATTTTGTTTGAAATGTTTTTGGACAAACTCTATGGTTTTCATTAAGGAAAATTAAGGTGGACCCGTACTTGGCTTGCGCGCTCACTTGGTCATATTTTAGGCCGTCTAGACGCCCCTTTAAAGGAATCTAACAGCTGCTAACCTGGGAAATAGCACACATTAAACGATGACACCCCTTCTGTTGGCTCGATCTGGTTTTGGTTGTGACACTTTTGAACTGGTTGTGACACTTTAAAGGCCTTCTTGAACAATGCGATGAATCGTGGTAAACAGTTGGTTGCTTCATCCGACGCAACATAGTATGGAGGGATAAAGACAAAAAGGTGTCATAAAACAAGAGCATGAGCATGAAAAAGCGCAAATGAATGCGCTGGACGTGTTAGGGACGAGTGAGGTGTGCTCTGTTGTGGTGACGACTTCTCTTGCTCATTTTTCTTACTATAAAGGATCTAGGGCGTGTGTCGCGAGTCGAAGAAGGTGCTCTCTCTCGTACACTTGATACCAGGTTCCTGGTCGGATGTCCGCTAGGCCAACCAAGCCTTCCATCCCTCCAGGGTCGGTAGCTTAGTACCAGATTGGTCTAGTAAGAGTAAGACGCTGTCTTGTTAATCGGCTGGACGCCGCAAGTGATCGTATAGGCGAAATTCGCATTCAAATCGCTCGCTTTCACGACATCACGTAGAAGTAGAATGCGTGACGCATCTCAAAAGGGACTGTGTAACGCCGTTCTTTATCCTTTTTTATCCTTATAAAGAATCCAACGGAATCCTTAAGCTTTAAGGGATCATCGTAATGGCGCGACATGTTGTTCATCAGTGAGCTGTACATCGGAGATATACAAATCCCGAAACCTTCCATGAGGGTGTGCCTTCCCCTCCTGTACCCGCATAGCGCCAATAAAATTTTGGTAAGGAGAGTCTACTTATCGATGCCTAGATCATTCCTGCTTGAAGTTAGTAGGACAGCATGCGGCCCAGCAGAGCGGTCCAGTTTTTCTTGTTCTATCATTTGATCCCGTTAGGATTGCCCTTTGATGCAATCCTAATGGGGGGGGGTGGTCAATAAAGTTATTTGGTGTCGCTTTGGCTCCTCAACACTCTCTGCTCTGACGTGCATGCAGGGTTTCGTAAATCACGGCATAAATGGCTATTTGATCCACATCCTGGAGCTCCTTCCATTCTCGATCTGCAAGCTGAAGAGCAGAGAATGAAGCAGTATGTAGCACCATTTAGGATTTGCACGTACTCTCCTATTAAGCCAAACGTAGCAACTACACCTATTTGTTTTCTGTAGATGTGCTTACTTTCATTTCTTTTTCATTCCGTTTCCATTGCTAACAAAGTAAGCAACGGTGTTTGTCTAGATAAATGCCTGAGTCAGTCAGGATGCCGAGTTTCATTGAGAGTTGAGCTGTTACAGTTTTAACAAGATTAGTCAGCCTGGCCCGCTCCTACTTGAAAATCACGTAGCAGCACCTTTTCTCCGGTTATTTTAGTGTAATGCTGTTGGTCAGGCTTATACTCAACTGTTTTCTATTCTATTTCAACGTTTTCCTTACACCTCTCCTCCTCCCTCGGTCAGTATTGCGCTCTTTATCCTACCCAAAAAAAGTCCGCTTCCGATTCCACGTCTCTACATCGTTGAAAGGCTTGATTCCTCGGTGGCCGTTGATCGTAAAGAATTAGCTGGAACGTTAGCCGCGGTTTTTGCCTAGTAGTTCGTAAGGCGGTGATTTGCTTTCTGACAGCTGTCGGCTTTTTCACGTCTGGGCGGATTTATTGCATTCATGTTGATCCTCCTGTCTTGCTTGACAAAGCTGTTGCCATGACTACAGCAGTATGTGTCGTCTGTCGCTACTTAGCTCATCAGTCAGCAGTTTCGTGTTAGCGTTATGACAGGCAGCCGCCGAGGTGGTGAGCCCATCGCCAGCGAGCCAACGAACCCCCACCCCTTGGCTCTTATCTTATCGCCGTGTATGTTCTCAGAAAATGGTGGCTACAGGTCCTAATTAGGGTGTAATTTTGGTCAAAGCATGACTTCGCCGGCTTCAACGTGCTACTCATCTTTGAGCGCTGAGTGTGTCTGCTCTCACCCTAATTTACCTCTCATGTATGTATAGTTATCGTGTTCTCCATCATCGTCTTGGACCTTTCTCCTTCAGCTCCATCAAGATGTTCTTCTACTCCACCTTCTTCTTGGTTCTTCAACTTACCAGGAACTACCTGAACGTTGGGCTGGTACGACGGATTCGTGTGTATGGAAAGAAGCGCATCTGCGTTAGGCCTATGTTATACCCCCTTCGCCGCAACAGCGCCGCCGAAGTATAACATAGGCCTTAGAAATAGCAGCATACGTGTGGACTCGAGTCTTTCACTGAGCAAAGCTACAGCTAGCTCAGCTCCTCGCGCCTGAGCTGGCGATTGGTTGGTCGAGTGGATGAGGTCGTGAAATGTCTAGGATGGGGTCGAACGTTTGGATCCGCACACTGTGCTTCTACTTTGCATGTCTACAACGCTTTCATAAGGAGTAGCTTGCGTATCATTTTCTAATTTCCGTCTTTGAAAAAATTATGGTATCAGCGCTTCACATCAAGCTCTGTGTGTCATCCAGATACAGTTAGGGCCTGTTTATACTTCGCAACAGGAGCGACAAGGCAGCGCTACAGGAGGCACACCCGCCCCCTGCTGGGGGGGGGGGAGGGGCGTGTCTTCAGGAGGTACACCGCTACTCTGCGGACCGGAAACTTTTGTTTTGCGTGTCAAAGGTTTCGTAAAGCAGCCGTTAGACTCTCGGTGAAGCCTAGGGGGTTGGGGTGGGTGAGCAAGGAGGATGAGAGGAAGATCGCACGCCTCCAGCGGGGGGCGGGTTTACCTCCTGACCGTCCCCCGAGCGACAAGAGCAACTAGAGCGACTGGGGCGACGGATGTAGTGTGGTGTACGTAAATAATTGCGTACTCCACACTCCGTCCGCGACGAATGTAGTGTCAAATGCGTAATTATTTATGTACACCACACTACATCCGTCGTCCCAGTCGCTCCAGTCGATCTTGTCGCTCTTGTCGCGAAGTATGAACATGCCCTTAGTAGAGCATTTCGAGGTTAATCATTTAAGAACAATGCGTTTTTTCGCCTGTCCATCACGCTAGAAATTCTTGTTGATAATACTGAGTGAAGAAACCATGTCATCTATTAATTGGCTAAGTGTAAAGTGTACTGACACTGACCGTTTGGATAGCATTGTCCGACATTGTCGCAAGGAGTTAAGCTGCATTACTTCAGCGGTGAAATAGTAGAATTACATAAAATATCAAGAACGGTCGTATGAGAGTCCCAAGTTAGTGTGAGATTCGCCTCATCTGCGAACCAAGGACTGGAGGAATATATGTCCTAATGCCCTCTTTGGCAAAGTCACAATCTTAGGAATCTCAAACCTAAAACGGACAGGATAGGTATGAAAGTGTCTTCATACTAGGAGACGATATCAGGCAATAGACTCTGCTCGAACACGAAAAGTTCTGCAGGGGAATCTTAAAGCATCGTTCATTTTCGATGATGGTAAGATTCAGTGGTATAGTATGAGATCCCTTGTCCCTTTACCGGTTGAACGGTATCTGGCTTGCTTTTGCTAAATGGAAAACGCTCACGACCTTGTCTTCCTTTCTTCCCGGCCGATGCACCATGAGAAATTTGTGCGTGGTTCGTTGCCATGCAGTGTGTGCAGGCAAACGACCCCACCAATTTAATCCTCAAATTTGGGTAATTAAACCACAAGCAAAAATAATTGATATGAGACATAAATGACCATAAAAAGCTATTGATCGGAAGAGATCCGCGGGAAAAAGATGCTATCCCTAGACCCAGGGCAGTTTTCAGTATTATAGAGAGAAAGGCGGCGCTATCAGTTACCGTCGAAAAGCACATGTTTTATTTCTCCGCGCAGATTTTTTTGGCTTTGAGAAGGCGGTTCTGCGATACACGCATAGCTACAGGGCACTACTGTTCGAGTGCAGAAATCCATGTTAACACTCACTGCCCACTTGTTGTGGCAAGGCAGTCATGGCAGTGGGTCAGGCTAGGAGTAGATTCAGCGGGACACAATAACAGTTGTGCTTAACGAAAGCGAAATTATTGACCGCTTTGAGATACATTCGTGAGTAGGCTCTGCTTTCACCCGCCATCCATCGCAAGTAAAATTTCATTGGGTTTTTCCTCTGGTTTGTTCCGTTGTGCATTAAATGCGGTTTTTGATTCAATGTTATGCTGATGCGTATTAGGAATTCCATTGAGTCTCGTGGGATTTACATAGTTCAGAGGAAGTTCTCCACTAGGCGAAAGTTCGTTCACTTCGGCTAAAAGTCGGTTTTATAAAGATGAGCTGTTCACCTATTAGGTTTCTGAAAAAGCTCCAATCGGTTTTCTCATCTTTCTCTGTAAATCTCTCCTGGGGTATTAGGACAACTTACCAACTGTGATAAAAGGTCTTGAAAGGGTGTTTACCTAGGACATATTAAGGTGTGTTTATCATTGCGAAGCAATCATAAAGATAAAGATCATAAAGATGAGCTGTTCACCTATTAGGTTTTTGAAAAAGCCCCAACCGGTTTTCTCATCTTTCTCTGTAAATCTCTCCTGGGGTATTAGGACAACTTACCAAGTGTGATAAATGGTGCTCAAAACAATCTCCGAACTCTCGTCTGCTATGAGCTCGTACAAGCCATTGATCGCCAACTGCTGTCCCCAGCATCTGCACTTCGTTGAAGTAGGCTATCCAAGTGCATGGCTCGTCATTTGTACCTGCGCATGCGATTGCTGAACTTGGTCGGGAAGTTCTGGCTAAGTTAATTGTTACTTATTCGTTATTTACCACCGTTGAAGTATCATTTCCGTGTTGAGGAATTCAATGATCAAACTGAGGTCGTCAACTTTTTCGACTGCCAGCTGAAATCTCCGGTCCGAAATATACTGAACCACTGGCGCACAGTGCTTTCTCTAACACCATTAGGCCCCACACTTGGTGTGTTGAGGAATTCAATGATCAAACTGGGGTCGTCATCTTTTTTCGACTGCCAGCCGCCGCAATTCTGGGTCAATGAAATCGAAATAACTCGCTTTAGGAGTTTGCGTTCGTTGCTATATTATGCATGCGACCATGATATCTCATATAAGCAGGATGTGGGCCAAGTTGTGGAAAGATCTGTTAGCATCAACCTTTTGATCTCCATTCCCCCTGGCCAGCTAGGCTTTCCCTTACATCGCGGTTGGTAAAGTTGCAACAGAAGTGTTTGGAAGGAGTAGGAAACTTGTCAATCGCCAAATCAGCTCAGTTTTTAGTAGACCATGTGCCCATGCGTTTCTCCTCCATGATATGCCACACAGGAGTGGAAGAGTACCATGCTTGTAGCATCGCACACTGATCAGCGCCGGCCTTTATCCGTTATCCTCCATAAATTGAACTCTAACAATTGCTCTTTGTCGTCCTTCATTGAGCAGCTATCCATAGTCGGTATCTGTCACATGAGGGCTGGAGCCAAAGTAGAGGTCGCGTGACCGTCTGATTGCTACCGGGCCGTACAGCGCCATGACGTCAGTCTCTGCCGAGCGCATCCTGTGGCGGAGGATTTCGAAAACTCCCGTGGCCTCGTTGTACGGGATACTTTCGAAACGTTGACCAGTAATGACTACGTGCTCTCACGAAGCGGTTGCTACTATGGGTAGGTGTTTTGAATGGTTCTAAATTCAGTTTTCGTTTCCGTTTATCAATCCCTTCGTGGAATTCTCCGCGCATTCTAAGTGTAAGATATCGTGGAAGTAATTCGAAAGCGTATCTGGCCTATACAATGACTTGTGGTGTCCTTGCGATACTTAGCGCTTTATTCTTAAGCAAGTCTGGTACCAATTTACCTACTCCGGGCGGATGGAAGGTTTGGCTGGCCAGGAAGGGACCCGAACCAAGAACATTGATTCGTGGTCCGCGCGATAGTTCAGGTCTTGCCTCCTCGGTCTGGGCTACCACACGGCTTGCACTAATTCAGGGAATTTTTTCTTAATGATAAAATACACAAGATGTAACTAGTTGGCGTTAGCGTTGCTATGAATGTTGACGGCTCGCTTCCGTGCACCCCTTGCTCGAGTTACTGACCTGGTCCGAGAGGGACAATGCACTGATTTGTCTATAGATTAGCTCTAGAAAATCATTGTACAAGTAACCACTAAGTAACCACTGCCAAAGAGTGCCTCCACGATATTATGTAGAAGTGGAGCG
Source organism: Heligmosomoides polygyrus polygyrus (assembly GCA_947396885.1). Lineage (NCBI taxonomy): Eukaryota > Metazoa > Nematoda > Chromadorea > Rhabditida > Heligmosomidae > Heligmosomoides > Heligmosomoides polygyrus. Next base: position 94,248,581 of record OX377203.1, on the reverse strand, counting down.
TTTTTTGAAGACCTGGATCACGTTTAGTTTTTACGTTGCACTCTTTGATTGTTATTGTAAGCCCTAATACGATAACAAAGACCTTTGAACATCGAATTGAAGAAGTGTTATTTTATGCTCCAGTTAAATTGTGGTGAGTTCAGAAGGCAGAAAATAGCAATATTCTCATGTTTGCTTTCACTAAACCTCTGTCGTTAAGCCTTCAGTGTTTAAGTCACTGACTAGCGACTATATCAGGGCTTTAAGTGATTGTAGTGTTCTTTGTTTCTTCCATCAAGTTATACAAATCTCTATTGAGTTGCAAATCGCTTTAAAATAGATGTGCGCCTTGATTGTGGAGGGGAGGGCAACGTGTCAGTATCAATGCACCCTTGCTGTTTGGCATGCACCGGTCGTTCCTTCTGCACTATCCCTGTGATTCTTTGTTTCGCTTGGTGGATCGTGTTTCCTGTGCCGGGCAGTTCTCGTGATGTGCCTATTTCACGTCAAATCGGACATTTCCAAAGCTATTTGGGAATTTCCCAGAATAAATATTTTCAATCAATTTGAAATTAAATTTAACGTCTTTTAGCTTTAGTAGAGCGTCTTCGAGATTAGAGTAGGCACCATGGAAGTAGCAATGAATTGCGTTTTATTAAATTTTAGTTTTTCGAAAATTTTTGTGCTCGTTCATTCATTTATTTCAAAAAAATCATAGCTTAACGTCATCGCATTAGGACACTTGAACGATTCGGTCCATTTGGCGAGTGATCTTTTTCATCTGCCAACTTATCTTAAGCATATGATTAAAATTATCCTATCATTCCACGATTGTAATTGTTTATTTTGTTTGGTCGCTTCGTTTGTTCTAACTGGTTTAATCATTTCCCTTCGTTTTGTCCCATTGCGTTCTTTCTGTTGTTGTTGAGCCATGGATCACTTAAATTTAGCGTGCCCTCCATAGGCGCATAAATAAATAAATAAATTTATAATTCATCTATCTGATTTCCCTTCCCCAGAAAGGAGTGGATCTATGGCTAATAAAACCAGGTCGGAATGGATTTTGAGCGCGAAACTTGGATTGGAGCATGGTTTCCCTCGCGCGAACACTTAACACTGAAGCACGCAGATCTTCATATGTTGTCTCTGAGTGCACTATAACTGCTTAATCGGAGAAGTCCGCCTCGGAGTTCTGAGCTCTTCAATCGCAGAACCAGGGAAGGGAGTCCGTTGTGTGGTCAATCCAAGCTGCTCGTGTGGAAACTGCTTTCGTCGTCCAGGCGGAGTCCGCAGCTGGGTTCTGCAAAAGTGCATACAGCTGGAAAAATGTGCGTAGAACACCAGAAAATTGTGTAGACGTCAAAACTCCCCAGATCTCACCCAGTCAGTTGATATGCAAAAATCCTGGAACACAGGAGAACCGAACCCCTGACCTATTTCGCATGAAGCAACGACACCATCCACTGCGCCACTATCCGCCGCGTCTAACAGACCGATGCGCATCGATCGAATGCTCACGTGTGCGGCGCGTCGCACAAGTGTGCTCCAATTCCAACGAGTTCCTTTGCCATGCATCTATTCCGATCTGGTTCTAGTGGTTTTTAGCAATTCATCCCAGAAAGTGACACAGTCATTGTTTGAAATTTTGCATTAACAAAAATTATGAAGGAGATTAGTTGTACTCTTATTTTAAAAACTGTGTCACTGATAACGCAACAATTTTCGAGCAGATCACATCATTCCTCCGTAGTGCACGTCGCTGTTTATCTGATAGTTAGTAGGTAAGCTCTTTGCTTGGAACCGCGGAATTAGAGGATTTTTTTGCAGTTGTCTCTTCTATACCGCTAATTCTTACATTTGCAATTGATCCTTTTAATATTAGCGTTTGGGTACACCTTCGATGTATTGAGTAAATAAATAAATAATGTTCAACAGCACGCAGTCAACGTTTTCATCATCAATCAAACAGCAGTCTACCGATGTACTTGGAGAACGTTAAAGATAAAAAGGACGACGTTATTCAATCCTCTTTGGGATGCGCCACGCATTCTACTTCTACGGGAAGTCGTGGAGGCGTGTTGAATGCGTATTTGGCCATACAATGACTTGCCATGGCCAGCCGATGTGGAAGTCAGTGCTTTATCCTTCCCAGACAAGTCTGGTACCAATTCACCGACCCCGGAGGATGAAAGGCTTGGTTGGCCTGGGCGGGAAATCCGAACCAGGAACCTGGTATCAGGTGCAGGCAACAGCGGCGCCTCCTCCGACTGTACTCCACGCGCCCCTAGGAGAACGTTACACCAAAGAATTGAACCTTTACGAATATTCAAGTAGAGTATTCACTTTCTTCGGACACTATACAGACAGCTAATAAATTTTCGAAGAAACTCAACGTTTGTTTTTATTGAGTGTTTATTTTGGCCGTCTTAAAGGGTCTCTAGCCCGCACAGTTTGATCTCATAAGTCTTCAATTTGATATCAGATTCATAAAAGCAAGCTGCCTAGCGGTATAGGGCAGCATGTATAGCGCAAAGTGAATGTTTTTCCTTAAAAACTGGAATCGCTTTGTGAAGGTGAATTGATGGCTCGGATTACAACCACAGTCTCATTTGTTTTTTCGTGCCTTTCGTGGTACTTTCCTGTTCTTCTTGGTAGAACTGTTCTTATATTTCTCACGCTGCGAGGTCTCCAAGTAAACAGGAAATGCAGTTCTGTGTTAGCATTGATTGGCTGGAAAATTTCGCTGAAATTGCGATGGAGTGACCTGCGTACTGTTAAGGAGATTTACCTGCCTTTATACAGCACCTTGTGTCTTTCTATAAGACCGCCGCTTCGTAGTTTGCCTCATGCTCGTGGTGAAGTTTTCCGAATCGCTCTTTACGTCAGTGTAACATTTTTTCTGAAAAAAAAAAACTAGACCTAGGCCTTTGGTTCTATTCAGTCTCACTCTTCTTCGATTGCCGAGTTCTTCTTTCTTAGCGTGCCGAACAGTTCTTCAGTAGATCTATCCCCACTGATAACCTAATTTTAGTCTCGTAGGTTATTTGCAGTGCAAACACTCTTATCGTTGGCCTCGTGACTAGTGCTGCCGCCACAGGTTCTCTGTTATAGGTGTGCTATCCTCTGCCTAAAGTACGATCGTTTCAGGGTTATCAGCGGTTTCTGGCTCAGGCTACTTGGCGCGCGGTGATTCTATGGAGGATGGCGGCTCGTCAACGAATACCTTTCTCGTATCGTTGCGCGAGCGTGAACGCGTCTTCTATGCCGCTGGCCGACTGCCTGCCAGATTGCCCCAGGTTGGTGCTGTTCGCCATGTATTTTGCTAGAAGAAGAAATAGTGCCCACTTATGGGTCCAAGTGGAAGGAAGGGGTGGGGGTACCATTACATTGAATGTAGTGCGATCCTACATGCGTTATTATATTGAATTGATTTTCTTTAAACCTCAAATGACTGGTATCGAGAACATAAGCTGTTACAACGATGTTTTGTTTCTTTTTGCGTTGTTTGACTGGCTCCACACGAGGTTATACAGATCTTTATTGGCTAACGTTTCGGCGGTGTCGCCTTCTTCAGAGCCTGAAAGGAAGGATCAAGTCAAGATGTGACTACCGCGTCAGACGTCGCCTCAACCTTAGAAATTCAAGACTACCTTTCGATCACGTGGTCAATAGAGAGATCGAGACTCTACCTTACAGGAAGCTAGACGGGCAAATCGGTCGGTAGCAGGGCCGTTTTCGAGACACAGGATGTTTTGTTTCGTTTCTATATTGTATTGTGTGCCGTTTAACTCGATAGTATATTTTTGTCATTTAATTACTACTTTATTCCAAGCACGTAAATCATTAGAAGGAGATGATAATAATGACAAGTTATTAAACCAGGTTGAATACTCAGGAACAATTCCGAAAAAAAAAACACAGGAACAAGGAGATCGGAAATCACAGGTTGCAACTTGAAACATATTTTAATAGCAAGAAAGTGTCCTGTAAGAGGTTTTTCCACAGCATCTGTTTGTATTTAGAAGTGCATTATGAGTAATAGAAGATCTTTTGTACCGAGTTAAATACACGTTGTGTTATCGTTTTACAAATTTTGTTGGTTTGGCTGAAAATTTCGCTATTCTTATAGAATGGCCTTCATCGACTGGAATAGAACCGGTCCATTAGTAAAGAATAATAGACCAGGTTTATCCTAAAAATTGCCAAATGGAGATCAGGCTTGGAGCTTGTGGCTTGAAGAGCTTTGTAACACTAGCTGTGGTTTTCCTCGACGGTTTCTCCAAAGCATCAAGTCCTAATGAGGTCATGTATTGCCTCCTAAAGCCCTTTCTTCACTTCGTGCCTCTATTAAGAGCTGTTGTCACGTTTCTGTACTGAGAACCTTCTCTCCTCTTCCCTTGGCCCTATTCTTAGCATTTTTATCTCGTTCCTTACATGGTAGAGCTGTGGGAGACAATGTAGCCTTCTGCCCTCCCTAATGCTAAAATCTGAGTACAGGCATAATTCCTCACCTTTCTTTCAGGGTGACGGTGTGATCGGATGGCCGTGTCGCGACCGCGAGGCGGCATGGATCTGCTCGGCTGCGCGACGACTCGGTCTCGACGTCGACTCGTTCACGCTGGCTGTGGCGCTTCTCGATCGAGTCATCTGTGGCACGAGAGTTCCGACTAAGTGAGTTGATAAGGTTTTGCTGAATGTGTAGCTTTTGTGCTTCCGTCATAGATCTGCGGAGTCGTCTACGAAACGAACAGAGTAAATGGTTAATTGCGTGATGTTGGGAAGGTTTCGCTTCCACATCGAGATAATTCTGACATTTCGCTCCTTAAATAAGGTTGATATAGTTGACAGATGTGTAGATCATCTGGGAAACGATCGAGTATTGCCCCATGTATTGTTTTCTCTTCAACAAGTCCAACAAGGCCCATAAATTTGTTACGCTACTACAGTGTGAAGGGCGGTGTAGATGTGAATGGTTGAAGTTATTGCCCGTGAATTAAGCATGACCTTATCGAAGGCACTGATAAGTGGCGTGCTGGACAGGGAAGTGTTTTTGCCGGTGTTGGTTTATGGTATGGTCGTATGGTGCGATAAAAAGACCAGACTGGGAATGGTGCGAAGTCTTTTGAACAAAAAGAGCGGGGATTGCTTGTATAGATGTTTAGTAGAGGAGTGTTAAAGCTAAAAGATAGGCCTAGCGTGCTCCAGAAGTATTTTAGTATCCTCGTTTAGCTCTATATTTGTTCTATTTTCACTGACAGTGTGAAGAATTCGGCTACATTGAACCTGACAGATGTCCTAAAAATGCCAGGGTCAGGTGGGGACCTCTGGACTGCAAAAATCGAGCTATTAGGCTGTCGCAAAATTGATCTCCGTTTCGAGGTATATATAAATAAATAAGATTTTTACCCTAAATCATTCCGTCGGCCGGCAGTGGTGAATAGAGGAGGACCGCTCCTGTTGCAGGACAACGCAAGGCCACACACTTCACAAATCACTCGGCAAATGACCCATTTAGGTACTGAAGTTCTCCCTCTCTCCATACTCACCCGACCTTTCCCCAACTATTTCTTTTTTCGAGCTCTTGATTCTCATTTGCGTCAGAAATAATTCACTAATTTGGTCGATGTTGAATCTGCCCTCATTGATTTCGTTAATTGCTGTGATCACAGGTTTTACTGTAAACGATTAGATTCATTACCTGTTCGTTGGCAAAAATGCATAGCTTCTGGTGGTCTTTACTTCGATTATGTTTAAGCGGAGTTATAGCAGTCTGAATAAGCGGTCCGTTTCGGCGATTAATTTTGCGACAGCCTAATATTTCCAAATAATGCATGTGCGAGCGGTGCCTGGCTGACAAGTATATGACCGACCCTTGACTTCATTTGAGTCGGAATAGGATTCAGGCGAAAGATCCATCTTTTATTTACATACCTCTGAACCATCAGAGGCCTCTGCATCATTTTTTTCACATCGCATCTTCGCTGCCATTTGTCACTTTCGTAGCTATCTCGTATGTCTTGTTCGCATGATGTGGAGAAGATTGAAGTTGCGTAGTGCCCATCCCCAAAATTAATGAAAGAGTCCATTTATCTTGATCTATGCCCGACATTTTTTCTACAAGCGTCGTTGGGTGAAATCCAGGAGGTCGTGAAGTTGTGGAAGAATTAAAGCTTGGAATCCCTTAGAGAAACGAGCAACTTCTCTAAGACATTCTATGCTGGCGATAGGATTGTTTGGCTGTTTCGCAAATTTAGAAGCTGTTTCGATCTTTAGGGAGTCAAGCCTAGCGCGGCAAAACTGTTGATTACAGCATAACCTTCGTATTTTGGATTACCTGATAATGTCATTTGATCACTTCTTCTGAAAAAATAGTAGCATCCTATTGTTTCGTATCCATACACATCATTCATGGAAAGTGACGAGGATTCGTTTGTCTACTGATTCATTCGTGGTGTTTAAACAGCACTTCGGCGGTGAAATTCGTATGGATTTTCGCTCCTAATATATGCTGACGTGAAGTGGTTGAGAAGCAAGGGGGATTAGCGCAAGGTTCCCTGGGGTTCTAAGATGGATCAAAGATTCCAAAAATCCTTGAGGAGCTTATAAGTCTGAATGGTCCCACACGGTGTGGAGGTGGCGTTCGATCAAACAACGACGGTGGAATAGAGCACCCTACCCGGTAAGGGTTGTGGGTTCGAGTCCCGCCCGGCGCTAGAGATTTGGTTGCAACGAAACATTGTTATAACAGCTTGCAACCTCAGTGACGCCCCCTAGGGGCTTAAGGAAAACGACTTTAATACTTGAGGTGCTTAATTTATAATGCTTTATCTTGTGACGATCAATTAACTCTAATCCAGTAGATGTTAAAACGGCCAAGGTTCCCAATAGGTGAAAGTCCAAAGCAGAGCCATTGTGGAACGAGGCGTGCGATGCTCCGCTATGTTGGCGTTACATGTGTGGCTTCCGGTAACTGACCATGTAGTGTAGAATGCTCTATTGATCTGGGCACTGAATCAAAGCCGGCTGATTCCTAAAGAGGGTAAGTGGTCGCTAAAGTCCACCCAAGGGGGCCTGTGTACTGTTTAATGCCTTTGTATAGCTTAACATCTTGATGTTACCCGGCTACTGCCCAACCAACTTTAGGCCTTACTAGAAAGTTCGACGCTCATGTAGGACTATAGTGCACAGCTGTGGCGAGTGTGCTTCTAAAACCCGGTCAACTGTGGGAGAATACGATCTCAGACACTCACAGCGGTCAAGTGAAAGGCCAACTATAGTTCTCCAATGAAACTGACCAGTAGTTGAACAGTATTCTTCCTAAAAGTCAATGAACTTGGTATGACGGAAGTTCGAAACGTACTTCTCGGCATCTTTTAACCCGCTTCAAATTCCCCGCTCAAAGTGACTGGTTCGACAGTTGATGAAACTCCGTTCACCTGCCCGGCGTACGAAGAGGGTTGGGTTGAGTATGCCAACAAACTGTTACTCTATTGAAATCCTGTCGAACTACTATATCATCTATTGACGAATTCTACACTACCAGTTACCCTTCTGGACGCGTGTAGCGCAGTCGAAAGAGGTGTCGACTGTCGCGTGCACTCGACACTAGGTTCTTGGATTTCTCGCCCAGACCAACTAAGACTTCCACCCCTCAGGGGTCGACGAATTGGTTCCAGACTTGTCCAGGGAGGACAAATCGCGGACTTGTTCATCGGCTAGCCACCGCAAGTCATTGTATGGCCAAATACGCATACAAATCGCCTCCACCACATCCCGCACAAGTAGGATGCGTGGCGTATCCCAAAAGGGATTGCAGTAACGTCGCCCTTTATGCTTTTGTTCTTTTCACTCTTCCACTTCACCGCTGTTGATCGCTACGGGCCTCAGAATTATCCTAGCTACACCTGTGCTTCATCGCATTACACAAGCACGGAAAGCTCTATTCTTCTAACTCCATCGGTTTCAGGTACGTGAACTGCGTGGCTGCCGCGTGTTTGTCGTTAGCGAAGAAGCTGTGTGAAGACCACGAAGAAGACGCGTCTCTGTATCTACAGAGGCTGCGACTCTCCTATAGTGCTAGAGAGCTGAAGCGTATGGAACTGCGTATACTGGGTAAGTTGCTGCAGCATCGAAGAGATGGCACCTATAAGCATCCGAATTGCAGACCTACTCGGCTGGGATGCGCATCTGCCCTCGTTTGACCGCTTTCTCGTTGCGCTGCTGAAGTCGATGGGTGGCGAGTGGTTGATGTCGCCGTTGAGGTTGGTCTTCTTCTTGAATTTTTTCTCCCAAGTCTTTCTTAAGAGTGCCGCTTTCAGAGTGCACGTGGAGTCGATTGTGTGCGACTCATCGGTGATGTCGCAGTTCGCGCCGTCGACGATAGCCCTAGCCGTTGTGAGTCTTCTCGTCGAGGCGACCAGCAAGCAATGGATGCCGGCAATCCAGTCGCAGATCCGACTGTGCAAGGTAAGGAGCTTGGATTCTGATTCAGCCTTGACTGTCGGATATGGGTTGTACTTGAGCCACAGTGTGCCGCAAAAACCTGAAAAACATCGATATCGATCAGGCCGCGCGGAAGACCAATATCGACGGCATTCTTTCTGCTGCACTATACCGCGTCTTAAGTATAAACTGCGCCTAGTCCGTGTCCTTTAATGCTCCCAAAGTGGCTCAAGCACTCAATTAACAGTTTCCCCTTGCAGACCGATCCATGCGAGCTTCTTCGCTGCCGGGAACGACTTTCAGTCGTCTGGTCACGCACGCTGGTCCCGTCACTGTCGCCTTTCGAGCTGCTGTCACCAGCGCCCGATCCACCGACAATAGTGTCGACAACGTCCTGCCGCGGTCCATCGGTGGTTGTCACGGCTAGTCCAAGTGGAAACACCACGACTACCAGCACTGTTTCCGATGTGATCACCTCACCCTGTGCGCCGCAACCCACACCGTGTTGAAAGGTTGGTTTGGAAATTGCGCTGTTGTAGGGTAGGGTATGAACCACTAGGTCGTGTTTATACTCCATTCGACACGTGAGTGTCATGATGAGGATTACCAATATCGATTAGGCCGCAGGGCATGTGTATAAATATTGGAGCTCTATTGTACTTTACGGACTCCAGAGGACGAAGAGAGGTCGGAATTTGTTCACTCAAACTTCGCCCAGGGGTTATTTGGGGTGCTGATCACGAATCTGACATCCGTTTTTTGAAATGACGGCCGATTACGGTAGGTTACGGTAGGTACCCGGTACGTACCGGTGACCGGTGAAGGCTGTCGAGGTCGTAATCACCGATTTCGCCCAAACTCCGGCTAGGGGGCTATTTGGGGGCTGATCACTAATCTAGCACCCATTTTTCGTTTTTCGCAGGAGTACGGTATGTGCGGGTGACTAAGGCTGCCAAGGTCATGGTCACCGATTTCGCCCAAACTTCGGCTGTAGGGGTTATCTGTGGTGCTACGGCTTCGGCTGTAGGGGTTATCTGTGGGTGAGCACAGCATTCAGGCGGTCCCGCAGCGATCGCCTGAAAATTCGCAGATCTGCTGAAACCATTTTTGCGGGAAACTTTTCGATAGGCGAAGGCTTAATCGAGAGATAGCAATCTGAGCATCATGGCCCTCCAGGCACTGTTCCACAACCGCCGCCAGGAAGAACTGCGCGACTTCAGGCTGAAGGACGTCTTTGACAAGCTAAACGTGGACGCAGGCGATTTCCAGGAATGGCTTAGAAGGATGGGATTGCTCGCAATCGGTGACCATGACCCTGGCAGCCTTAGTCACCCGCATCTACCGTAACCTACCGTACTCCAGCGTGAAACGAAAAACGGATGTCATATTCATGATCAGCACCCCAAATAACCACCCTAGGCGAATTTTTTTTTTGATCCCTCGTCCTCTGGAGTCCGTAAAGTGCGTTAGTGCCAATATTGGTAATTATTATGATGCGACGCACAGCGAATGGAGTATAGACGGGGCCTTACATGTGCTTTATTCAAGCCATCCTGATCCGCTTAGCAAAACAAATTGTACGGTGATTCATCGTGCTGCTCACGATTGGGCGCCCAAGATGGGATTTATACTTTAGTCGTCGTCAGCGTCGCCTTATGAATGTTGCCAATATCGACCACCTGCGTCGACTAGTCGGTATTTGTAGCTCTCATAACGTGGTACTGTGCATGTGTCTAAAGTATAAACGCTGCCTTTAGGGCACAGTTTGTACTAAGGGTTCGCTTGGACGACAATGTGAAAATCGTCTGTATTGATTAGGCAGCGCATCCAGTCGATAACAGTTTCTTTAAGCTACACGTCGCGCAGCGGCAGAAGTATATAGCATTTTCTCGTCGAATTGGACGCTTTCAAATCAAATTGAACACTTATAAGCAGGCTCGACGCTTTTGAATTCAAAATGAACTCCTCCCGAATAAAGAACGAACAGCTTTATTCACATTAAAATAGGAACACTTTGAAACATTTAGAATAACTTTTGTACAAGGAAAATTTAATTTAGTATTTTTCAAAATTTTTTTCACCCGCTCGGACGGAAGCGAACGCATTGGAATTTTATGTTTTTTCATTATTTTTTCAAGGAAAAATAGCGAATTAAGATTTGTCGTAATGCGCAGAAAGGCGTCGATCATTTAGTATATAAAAGGAAGAGGTCGTGCCATGAACTCGACAAGATCGTTGCGACTTTTATTTGATTGGTAGTGTAAATGGAAATGCTGCTTACTTAAAATATCGATGCGTGGATACGTGTTTTTATAACTGTTCTTGTTCTGCCGTCTACATCTGTGTTACTCAACGTGAATAGAATTTTGCTATCGATCAAATAAAAATCTAATAATAATAATAATAGTCAAATAAAAATAAGTCGGACTTGGGCGGTTCTACACAAATAAAAATCGCTCCGGTCTAGCTGAGCGGGCGGCGGGATCTCTTCTTTTAACGCAGTAAATGATTACTGTCTTTCTGCGATGTAGGACAAGTTTTATTTCATTATTTTTCCTTGAAAAATTAGTTTTTCTAAAATTTCAAACGGCGCACTCACTTGTTGAGACAGCTGAAATTTAAAAAAATTTCAAAAAAAAAAGATAAATATAAAGATAAAGAACGGGGTTAGTCAATTCTTTTTGGGTTGCGCCACGCATTGTACTTCAACAGGGTGTCGTGGGGGTGATTCGAATGCGTATTTGGCTATGCAATGACTTACGGTGGCCAGATGAACAAGTCAGCGCCTTATCCTTCCCAGACAAGACTGGTGCCATTTCACCGATCCTGAAGGGATGGAAGGCTTAATTGGTAGGGTCGGGAAATCTGAACCAGGACCTGGAATCGAGTACACACGACAGCCGGCATCTCCGATTGACCAGGAGACTATCTCAACGGTAGGTCGGAATGGCCCAAGTGTTGCATATGGGAATGGAATGGCCCAAGTGTTGCATATGGGGAGAATCGCCTCTCTCTGGGAAACTACAAAATGCAAGTATCCCGACCCCAACACAACTCTGCGCAGAGTTAAGGACGACGGAAGTTGGGCCGTTGGCGGCGTTAACTCTCTGCCTGCACGCTGCGGGAAGGCTCAAGTTGGTTGAAACCAGCGATGACGACGGTGGCGCAGTGGGTGAAGGGACGACGCAATCCCAATGATCGCTGTTTCCAGCCAACTTGAGCCCGCCCTCCGCGTGCAGGCAGAGGACTAACATCGATGACGGCCCAACTTCCGTCGTCCCTAACTGCGCAGAGTTGTATTGGGGTCGAGATGCTTGCATTCTGCTGTTTCTCAGAGAGAGACTGTTCTGCCCATATACAACGTTCGGACCGTTCCGACCCACCGTTGAGATAGTCTCCTGGTGAACCACGCGCGCCTTAAAATTGCTCTGCCGTCTGTGTGACTCCACGTAAACAGGTTTTCTGCATAAAATAAAACTTGCTACAATCTAGTCGAGTGCATGAGGGGATCTCTTCCTTTAACAAATTAAATCATTTCTGCCTTCCTACGATTTAAGGCAAGTTTTAATCCATTATTTTTTCGTGAAGAATAAAATATCATAAAATTTCAATCAGGGCACTCACTTATTGAGGCAGCTGAAGTTTGGAAACTCAGAGAAATACTACTAAATTCTCCTTGAACACAGAGTTGTTCTAGCCGTCTGTGCGCAGAATCTTTATTTTAACGTGGAAGAAGCTGATATTGATTTGGAGGTTATTCAGCGTGATTTCAAAAGCGTCCACCTTGCTTAGAGGGACCTCCACTTTGACGTGCGAGTGCTATGTACAATTTTCAGATGAAATTCAACGTTTTTCAAATCAAATTCAACGACCTTCGAGTCAAATTTCACGTCTTCTTTGCAAGCTGTACGTTTCAATGTTTGCTTCTTCTCTTCTCTTCCAGCATGTCAAAAAAGGCTATCCAACGAAATTAAGAACTATTTCGTATCCTATACTATTAGAACTTTTAGAAAATTAGAAGGATTTTTAAGGAAGAAATTTAGAACTGAAGGCTATCCAACATAAAAGGAAAGAAAATTAGATTAGGGATTCTAGTAGAATTAATTTTCAAGGAAGAAAATTAGAACTGAAGGCTATCCAACGAAAATTACGACGGAAGGCTATCCAACAGAAAAAGGCTATTTAACGAAAATTAAAACTATTTCATCTTCTCTACTATTATTAGAACTATTAGAAAATGTAGAACGATTTTTTAAGGAAAAAATTAGAACCATTTCGCCTTTCCGTTTGTGCGAGTTGATAATGCTTCGTGCAGTGTTCTCATTGACACTAGCAATCTGAGCAGCTTCGTATGTGGTCCTTCCGTCGACGAACACCAACTTGACCAAGATCTCCTTCTGACTCCGAGACACTCGACTGTATCGCCCCCGTCGCTGGCTTTGTTGAACGTCTTGTTGATCATTGCTCATGTTGCCTGCAGACTATAGTTGTGCCCGAATGAATATTCAAGCACTCGAGTTCGAATAATTCCATTCGAATTCGAGTACTCGTATTCGAACGTTCGAAAAAACGCGATTTTCGAATGTATTCGAATTCGAATGCTCGAAAAAATACGATTTTCGAATGTATTCGAATTCGAATGCTCGAAATTCGTCGCTGTTCGAATATATTCGGTTATTCTATTTTTTTTTTTTTTTGGGAGAGCACAACTATACTGCAGACATGGCAGAACGCCCAATGACAAGAAAAAGTGGAGAGGTTCGTTTATGTGATACGAGGAAGATTCCAGTAGAACGTTGAATTTGATTTGAAAAACGCTGCATTTGGTCTGAAAAACGTTGAGTTTCAGCTGAAAATGGCTTAAAAGCATCCCGATGATGAGATGCACTGAACGCGACATTTTCTTGTGATTTCTCGAGTTTTGCATCTGATTTCTTGCGTTTCAGAATTCTCTGTTGCCGTCTCTGATTTCGACGATGGTGTGCGTCGTGGTTTGCTGTTATGCCGTTCGTGGAAATATGCGCGCGATCGATATTTGCCAGATGTGCTTAGTGGTATTTTCAAGTCTGAACGCTAACCTCGAACTAACCTCCCTGCTCCCTCCCGACCTGTATCCCCTCTTGCTTCCCGTTGGAAGTCTCTGTGAATAGTACATTGTCAGCGGCAGGTCCGTGAAACTAGTGGGAAGTGGATGAAGTGCTGCCTGCTTGCCTGACCGTCCTTCGTCCACCTCTGGCTGTCTGCCCCTCTTCCCGCTTCATAGCTGTCTATAAAGGCGATCTGTGTGAGTCGTCCTTCACTCCGTTAGGGGTCGTTTAGTGTGTGCGCGACGCGCGACGCGGTGTTATGGTAGGATCCCGTAGCGATTCATCGCGTCGCGCGATCGATATGGGAGCCTACCATAACATCGCGTTGCGCGTCGCGTGCACTCTAAACGATCCTTTAGGCCCCGTTTATACTTCGATGAGCGACGCGATCGATCAATTTGGCCACTTTGCATGCCATCGCGTCGCTCAGCGTCGGAAGTATGAACGGGGCCTTGAAGTATTGACTACCCCGTCCTCGTTCCCCCGCCCCTCCTCAGATCTGGGTGATGTCGTGTTCGTTCTCCTTCTTCTTTTCATGTTGCAAACATGACCGGCGTCATTTCTGTAAGTGTACATATGTGGGCGCGTGTGTGTGAGTTTAGTAGTCTAGGACGTTAAGGGTGTAAAACTGTTGTGGCTGGACTAACTCATGTTACTAACCTCTCTGGTATCTGTGTATTTTATTGTGTATTTTGTAATGTATGTGTGTGTGTTGTTATTATAGTGTTTTTAAGATTCAATCTGTAAAAAATCGCCAAAAAATTGTGTTTCGTTGTAGCTGATGTGTTGGAGTGTGTCATCGTTTAGTTACTAGTTAGTGACACGAGACTCTCTTCATCCTTCTTCCCCATGCCCCCGTTCCTCCCTAATGCACTCTGGCAGTGCGTTTGTGTGTGATTTCTCGAGCGGACGAGTTTCTGTGAATAAACTGTTGATCTGTACTGCTATCTGTACACAGCATGGAAGGCCGAATACAGCGTCTGCCAACAGTCCACTATACAGGGTGTGTCAAAATAGTGTATGCACTGCTCAAACTATTAGGGGGGGGGGGGCAAAAGTAATGAAACACCCCATGTCGTGTCCATATTATACCTTTGTCCTTTTCGAATTTCGAATAGTCGAATTTCGAATAAATTCGAATTTCGAATATTCGATTATTCGAATATTCGAGAAAGTCCAATATTCGAATTATTCGATTATTCGAATATTCGAGAAAGTCCAATATTCGAATTATTCGATTATTCGAATATTCGGGAAAGTCCAATATTCGAATTATTCGATTATTCGAATATTCGAGAAAGTCCAATATTCGAATTATTCGTTTATTCGAATATTCGAAAGTGGCCAATATTCGAATATTCGTTTATTCGAATATTCGAAGGGTTCGAATATCGAATATTCGAATAGTCGAATATTCGAATATTCTTTATCAATCTCTTAACAAGTTAGTGGCACTCTTCTTCGAAAACCAGGGGAGTCTGACCTTATGATAAAAAACGATGTTTGAGTTTCGCGCGTCGCTCAAAGTGCGCCGAATTGTGTGTACGTTATCTGACAAGAAAAGTCAATGAACTTCCCGTGGAGATTTCCAAAATGACCTATTGCTTGTTATAAGGGTGTGTCTAAGAAGCACCGTAGTGGTCTCCAAATGTCCTGCGGGCATCTGGGTAGGTCAAAAATTACAAAAAACTGTAGCACTTCAGTGCTGGCTGATAAGGCGAAAGTGACGCCTTGAATGGCCTTGAAATACTCAGAAATTAACACGCAGATGCTATAGAGCTTTAATTATAGTTAGATGTTAGAAATCTGACATGTTATTAGGTCAAATGAATCATTCACTGCAGTCGGGGCGTGGATAGCGGGGAGAGGTCCAGGTTCGAATCCAGGAGAGTTGTTGACGGATTGCTGTGCGTTTTGGTAAATGTAGAACATATTCTCATTTTAACCATATTTACGAACATGATCGAAATGTGTTGCTTCAGTCCATCTCTGGGATATGCTGATCAGTCTTCGGGTTCCTATAGAGAACGTTTCTCTTGTAAATTTTACTAATTTTAGCATCTCTTATAAAATGCATCATTTTTGACCCACTCCGTAGTATTCTACTCCGTAGTATTCGTAGCATTTGCATATAACACCAAATACAGTACTAACAACTAAATTAATTAGTCACCTTCTTCACTGACGAGCCTCGGGGTGACTGATTATAAACATGTTTTGTATGAAGGCAGAGGCGAAACAAGACATGTTTAGTGTTGTTGTTACCATTGTTTTAGTTATTACTTGTTTTAGTTGTTGCTTGTTTTCCACTTGTGTTTGTTATAGTACAGAGTGATTTAGAGTTCATGTATACCCCAGGTTATTTCTAATTCTACTTCGTTGTTTAGACATTGAATTTAAAACTGTTTGAGTATTAATATTTACATATATGATTAACTTATTCTATTGGTCTTCTTGCAGCCTATTCTTTCTCGGTCACTCTCCCGCACTGACAGGGGGGGGCTTTGCAAACGTAGGTACTTGTATTAATCCCCATGACTTCGTAAGTAGATAATAAAATTTCGTAAAAATGTTGTCCTGAGGGTTGACTGAGGTTCTGATCACGAAGCTGGCAAACACGTTCGGTGTTACCGTCAACCACAATAGGCGACGGTGAGTATGTGCGAGAAAAGGTGCAGAATAACCGGCCGCGTTGTACTATTGTGACTCCAAAAGTGGAGTGGAGGTCGATAATTTTTTCGCCCAAACATCGCCTGTACTGTTATTTTGGATGCTGAGCACGAATATGGTATCCAATTTCGACAATTTGGCCGCTTACGATATTTCATAGTGTGTGTTCGTGAGTAAGGATGGGGTTGTCATGACCACTGATTTCGTCCTTTCCTCGCCTTAGGAAATTATTTAGGCTGCTGCCACGAATCTGTCATTTCTTTTTCTAAATTATCCATTTTTCGTGCACTACTTTCCATCTCAAAGTCGAAGACTGGAAAGCAAGTCTGATCACATATGTAGGTGAAGAAAGCGATTCTATGTACTCAAACTGATAAACTTGATCACTCATGAAAATGTGGAATCACGCGATCACGCGAAAACGTTTACTAGATTTGCGATCAGCACCTCAATTAGCCTTCTAGACGACGTTTGGGCGAAACCTGCTTTCGATCTCCGTGGGAGTACAAGTCCCTAAACCTTCGATTAGTAGAGAGTGGTGGGGAGGCGATGGGCAGCAGGTGTGTGCGTTAAATTTTTTCGGTAAATTTTTAACGACCACTTTTTAACGAAAAATTTTTGCGTTAAAAAGGTAAATTCGGTAAATTCGTTAAATAAATGTCCCTTAGCTGCATTCAGTTTTAAACCACTGGGGTGCCTCTTGGACAATCCCCCACAGCGCTCAATAGGTCACTTATAAGATTCCCACAGGAAGTTCATTGACCTCCCTTGTGAGTTGACGCGAAGTAAGCGCTGCAAGCGCGGCCCTCCGCTGTGCACCTGCTTCCTTGTAAACGGCCGTCGAGCGTGCTGTGGCCATTCACGTGAATCGCAAGTGATTAGGGTTATGCCTGTACAAAGATATTTTTACCTTCAGTATACTACGGGAGAATCTTCGTTTTGTATTTCTACCCCAGATACAACAAGGGAACGATTAGAGCCGAAGGGGCTGCGGTAGAGAGGTAGAACTTTCAGGGGCCTAGAAAGCTCCTGCTCTTGCAGTAAAGACGTTGAAGAAGAGAGGAAGAGCAATGGATATGGAGTACAAGAGCCAGTCATACTCCGTTTCCTATGAAAGTGAGCCATCCCCATTTTCGCTCTAACACTGTCCAAGTCGTAGTGTCTTGTCAGATTAGATTCTAACGCGGGTCCGTTTCTCTTCAACGGAGCTAGAACACAAACTGAATGCCATTCATGAGACTCCAGTGCGCCCTTTCTGCACCAGATCGCCTTGGTGTCATTTCTCCGCCCATCATAATCATTCTTTTACCACCTGGAAGCTTCGCTATAACATAAGGAAAGATAGCAACCTATAGAGAAAGACCTATAACAGTCTAGCTCTGCCTACCCAAGGTGTTTCTCTCTTCTCGGTGCACGAATTCTTAGGGAAGCAACGCGTGCTTCCCTAAGAATTCGTGCACCGAGAAGAGAGAAATTATACCGCTGTTATTGTCCTTTGGTCTCGTAAAGGAAATGGATGGAGCATCCATCCATTTTCTTCACAGTGGGTAATAAAAAATAATAAAATGTCAACCACTGGGTGACGACAGTAAATAATAGTGTTCATTTGATTATTCGAATATTCGACTATTCGAAATTCGATTATTCGAAATTCGACTTTTTGAAAATCGAATATTATTCGATCATTCGAAATTCGAAATTTTGAAAATCGAATAATATTCGATCATTCGAAATTCGAAATTTTGAAAATCGAATATTATTCGATCATTCGAAATTCGAAATTTTGAAAATCGAATATTATTCGATCATTCGAAATTCGAAATTTTGAAAATCGAATATTATTCGATCATTCGAAATTCGAAATTTTGAAAATCGAATATTATTCGATCATTCGAAATTCGAAATTTTTTCCCAAGGACAAAGGTATAGTCCATATATCTCGTGGCTGGAGTCTGGTTTCGTGCTTATTGTATTTGTATGTTTGTATACTACTTACTGAAGGCCACCTGAAAAGTTACCACTTCCGCCCCTTCCAGAAGCATGCCGAATCCCCAGTCTGTCTCATGCCGAAACGCGGTCTGACGAGTCGACCTGTGTCGCGCAAATCTCGCCCAATTCCCAACCCCGAGCAGCCTGGGCTCAATATTCACGCAAGATGAGAAGCACGTCTTCTACCTTAACCTTGCCAAGCAGCGAGTCTGGGTGAGGTGAGGCCTGGTGACCTGTTACCGACCTTCGTTCGGCGAGATGCTCACGGCGAGAAGCACCTTTGGAGCTTTTGGGTCTGCGCCCATGGATCGATTTACCGGAAGCTATTTCCCAAGAGCACTACGATGAACTCCAAGGTCATGGTGAACAAAATAGAAGAGATGGGCCGGTGACTCGCTCTTATTCATTCGCAGCGCTTCAAGAAGGTTCTCCTCTTCGACAACGCTGCACCCCATCGGGAACAAGTAACCACAGATAAGCTTAGCCAGCTGGGCAACGTTCACATGCCTCATCCACCGTGTTCGCCGGACATCTCCCTATGCGACTACCACTACTTCTGGAGCCTACAGGACTTCATGGTCGGAAGGGACACAAAAACCCAAGCAGTGCTTGACAACCATATCGAGCAGTTGATCAACACCAGGCCCAAGCAGTTCTGGAAGGATGGCATCAGGAAGTTGGCTGAGCGATGGCAGCAAGGTCATTGCCCTTAATGGCAAATACATTCCTCAGCATCGTTGAGTTGTAAATGAGTTATAAAGAGATAAATATTTTTTTTTCAATTTGTCTCATTGCTTTTGGCCCCCCCCCCCTCCTAACATTATATTGGGCTGACCAAAAAGTCTCGCGACACTACGTTACTGCCTGTTAAATTTGTTACAGCTCTTACAGTATCCTATGTGGTGACGTCACAGTACATTCTCGAAGCTTCCTCAAGTATACTGTATAAGGCCTCGTTGAGTTCGAATACAGGCGCAGTGTCGACGACAAGCAGCAGCACCCTACAACCTATCGTCTACTACGAATTTCTGCAAGGCCATTCCGCAAGGACTGCGGCCTCCAACATCTGCGCTGCATTCAAGTAGGAAGTCATTCTCTATTCCACAGTGGCCCGTTGGTATCAGCGCTCCAAGGCAGAAGATATCTCTCTCGAAGATCGATCTCGTTCAGGACGCCCCTCTGTTGGGCTGAGAAGGCATGCTTTACTGGGAGTTGCTGGATAGTGAGACCACATTCACAGCATCTGTCTACGCTGCCCAGCTCCACAGCCTGGCCGATGCCGTGCGCCAAAAACATCCAGAAGTGAAAAATGTCTACCTGCTGCGCGACAATGCGCGTCCTCATGTCGCAAAAGTGAGGGGAACAAAACGAGGAACACACAACGCGTTTGGATAAAGTATTAGGTTGTCCCATTAGATCCCGCCGGCTTTTTTCAACGATTCATTGCGGGTTTCGCCGGCGGTCTCTTGCATAGAGCTGCATAGCTTTCGAAAGAGAATGATTTGCTCTATCAGAGCAAATATTGAATTTCTTTTTTCATCCTGAATTTTGTCAACTTTTAGGTTGATAAAGTGAAAAGTGAACAAGTGAAAAGTGGCCATCTGCAGCAGTTGCTTCTCTCTGCTTAGGTTTGGAATTTTTGCGGAGCGGTTCATAGCAGATAGAAGACAATATTCTGTGCTACAAGAATACGTGTTGGTCTTATTTGCTGATTTTGATTTTAGGTCATCAAATTGGGACGTCCGACTTTTCCGCCCGAACTTTACCGACAGCTCCTGCTCTGTGGTGGACGTTTTTGCTTGGTGTTATATGTCGTTCAGAAGAGGATGTCTTGCTCAATAAGAATTTGTGTCGCGTTTATTGGCTCACGCTGATTTCTGTTGAATGTGAATACAACTGAACAAGTAGAAGGAGTTGTTGGTGAAGGTGATTTTTCTCTTTTTGGAATTTTGTTGATATTCGATAGAAATCAGCATGAGCCAATTAACGCAATTTCTTATTATGCAAGACATCCTCTTCCGAACAACATAAAACGTCGAGCAAAAAATTCCAACCACAGAGCACGAGCTGTCGGTAAAAATTCGGGCGGAAAAGTCGGACGTCCTAATTGGATGGGTTAAAAATCAATAAAGGACAAGTGAGCAAATAGGACCAACGTATTCTTGTAGTACAGAACATTGTCTTCCAAATGCTATGAAAACTGTGCAAAAAATCCAAACCTAAGCGGAGAGAAGCGACTGCTCAGATGGCCATTTTTTCACTTTTTCGCTTTTCACTTTAGCAATCTAAAAATTGACAAAATTCAGAATGAAAAAAGGAATGCAGTACATGGTTTGGTAGAGCAAATCATTCTCTTTCGAATGCTGTATAGCGCTGTGCAAGGGACTGCCCGCGAAATCCGCAATGAATCGTTGAAAAACACAGTGGGGACTTACGGGACAACCAGATATCCAACCGCGATAAACCTGACGTTGGGCATTCTCGAGAAAATCACATTCTTCAGCTGTAGGCAGAGCTCAGAAAAGTGACCGAATTGATGAGTTCCACGCAGATAAGGTATTTGCCTACAAAAATACTACTTAAAAGACTGCGTTCGATATCTTCACAGAGACGCCACACACTTTACTGGATGTCGTAGAGGCAATTTTAATGCGTATTTGGCGTGTACAACGACTTTCGGTGGCTAACCGACGAACAAATCAGTGCTTTATCCTTCCAAGATAAGTTTAGTACCAGTTCATTTCCCTCAGAGGATAGAAGGGTTGGTTGGCCTTGGCGGGAAACCCGAACCAGGAACCTGGAATCGGCTAATCGCAGCTTGTGCCTCCTCCGCTGCGCTACTGCTATTGTATATATAGCCATAAATCTCTCGAAGCTTCCAAAAAGGTTTAGCACAGTGTAGTCGAGGTTAGACGCAGTATGGTAGCGATCGATATGGTAGCGCTATCGATCTGCCACGATCGAGCGATGTGAAGTCGAAGAACCTGTCTTCGAAGGAGACGCACAGCCTTGTCACGGCGTCATCGCGTCGTTTCGGCCGCATTCTTCTCGGTCAGTCTAACTCGTCTGCCTACGGGCTGCTTGCTGAACCTCTTCCTGAGTTCTCTGCGGTGATCGCCAATAGCTAGTGGTTGTCCTCTGTAGTGGAAATCCAGTTTCCAAACTGCTTAATCTCTTCCTTCTTGCTTGAGCTGGTCTCTTTGGGCCTATTACAAGAACAGACCGATTTTTCCTTTTCTGGGATTGGATTTCGCTCATTTTCTGCAGCTGAGCGCAGAACACGTTCGAGTCTACCATGGCACCGGTAGGAACCAATTCCCAGAATACTCGGCCATTGATATCCCACCAGAAGGAAAGCAACTCCTTTTCGTCGTGATCAAGAGGTTCCGGCTGTGGTTGGGGCAACTCGTCGAAGTCCACCCAGTGCTTGCGACGCACCAAATTGTCGTAGGCGCAATACTTTTCATCCATCGTGATGATCCAAGCAAATGTACCGCGACGGTTGAGGAGAGAAGTGCAGATATCAACAGGCTCCCGTCAAGACGTCAATGCATATGGTACAATTCGAGACAACTTTGTGACGTTGCCTGAAGACCGAAGGGCATCGTGTACTGTGACATAGGAGTATTTGTAAATTTTGAAAGTTCACGTACAGAAAGACCAGGCCCAGCGCCTCAGGTGGCGGTACGAGCTGTCTGTTCTGCCTATATGGTCGACCTGTTCGTCGGGAATCCTCGAGCGATTCGTCACCGTTGTCGAGCTTATGGTACCAACTGAAGCACGTTACCCGAGAGAGGGCTTGCTCCTTCATTGTCCCCAGTAGAAAGCGATGGGCCTCGTTCGCGGATCGACCGGAATGGTACTGTAGAAGGAGAGCTGGTCGTTCAGCATCCTCTTGTTGTCCATTGCGAAGGCACCACTGGGAACAGGAGACGATATGTCGCACATGCTGTTGGCAGTAACATATACAGGACATAAGACACAAATCTCCTAAGTCCGCCCGCTCATGACTTCAGCTGCCCAAGTGTTTTGAATCTTACCATGCAATTAGTCTAAAAACTTTCCGGACAACCTAATATTTTAGAAGTTGGTAAACGTATTCCTGCAGTCTGTAATGTGAAGGCTATCCGCTGACCACTTCTTCACCACTGTGACGTGGGGCGTAAAAGGCGAGGCGGATGTGAGAGTTTTAATGGTGTTTGTTGTTCGCATTCCCATTTTTTTTCGTGATCTAAAGTGTGGAATTAATCTCATCCTTACTCCGCTGATCGTTTTCCCGTCAGATCCTCAGCATCGTCTTTTGTCGTTTTTCTGAAACTGCATACGCTTAGGTCTGATAGTGCTAGCGCTTCACCATGTATTTATTTAGCTAGCAACAGGCGGCTCGAGTCAGAAGGTCGTGGCTCTCAACGTCTGGTCCTTTTCAGTGAGCGTATGCCAACACCATCAGATGGAACTCTTGTGACGGATCAATGCTCGGTGTCCTACATGACACCGTGGGCGACCGTGGTCGCTCTGACGTGCTGCTACCTTCTGGCGATTCTGTGGATTTGCAAGAGTAGGTGCCTTACTTAACAATTGTCGTGTGCCTTCGGAAGAGCGGTTTCTTGTTGACGTCCTCTTCTGATCGGCATACACGGTTTGGGACTTGGGATTCGACTCCGCTGTCTTAGGACAGTCCACGCTTCCACTTCATCGGTGCTGAGGTGTGGCAGTCAGAGTTCCTTGGTTCAGTAAGTGGAGACATATATGCTTCCAAACAGTCTACGCGACAGGGCGTACAGCCAGAATATGTTGCGCATCTCAGACTCGTTGGTTTAGGAATTCATCAGGAACCATATTCATCAAGCTCTTACCGCCCACTAACGGTGAAAGTACCGACAAACCCCTGATATGACATTTCTCAACATCAGGTTTGGCGGTACATATTTCCACCGTTAGAGGGCGGTAAGCGGTTGATGAATCTGGCCCTGGGTTTTTCAGTTTTCGCTTTATTCCTGAATTTGTTCTTTCCTACCCAAGTCTTCTCCAAACTATTTTTGCGTACATTCTGCGTACTATCTTCGAGAATGAGATGCAGGTCACCTATTCAGATGACAAGAAGATGTGTCTACCGGTGCCGGATAGCCTCTTCCCGTATCAGAAGCAGTTGAAGCAATTAAAGCGAGGTATATACTTCAAGATATTGATTGACTCAGGCCTTTTAAGACATACAGAGTTGCAGAACTGTCGCGATATCTCGTCGAAGACAACTGCATCGAGATCTTTGGCACCCCTTTGGCGCACACTGCTCAAGGGACTCTGTTTCGTGGCACCATCGTGCCGCGAGTGAAGCATCGAACGACGGAACGAGTACCGGTAGCTGTGAAGGTGAGTTTAAAGGGACGACTAGCACAAATGTTCCGCCCTCTGTAGGGGCGGGGCCAAGGATAGTAGATCTTGGTTTACCCTGTTTGCACATTCAAGGAATAGACTTTATAGGAAAGCCTCATAGACCAGAGTACTTAATCGATGAGGGCATTGTGCGCCCGCGACTTCTGAACCCCACTTGAGACCATATCGCTGTCTTAAATTTGAATTTTGCGCGATACCCTTCGGTACAGGGCGAGTAGTAGCGCAGTAGAAGTAGGTGCCAACTGTGGCGTGAACTTCGAATTAGGGCTCTTATTCGGATTTCCCGCCCATGTCCACTGAGCAATCCAGGAGTTGGTGATTATCGTCTGTGATTTGTCTAGGAAGGATGAGACGCTAACTTGGCTGGCCATCGCAAGCTGTTGTAAAGGGCGAATGCGCATTTAAATTGTCACACGCCATCATGCTGAAGTAGAATGCGTGGCGCATCCCGCATAGGGATTGACCAACGTCAACCATTATGCTTAATCTTTTTTTAACTCTTGGTCTAGTGCCTAATCGACCTGTACGGGGAATGATGGCCTGGGTAGGGCAAGGGAAGGAACAGAAGAGATTGGTCACTAGCTATGACATGTGGGTCTCCACCCACAGTGTGTACTGGGCACTAGCCCGAAGAGTACCTTTTGCGCGCACATTGTATTGCGGGCATATTACTGGGTAGCAGTTTGGCTGAGAACAGCGTCACAAAGAGCGGTAACGGCCTCAGTGTTCAGGTGAGCCATCCGAATCCGAAGCACAGCGTCGCTCTGCTAGAGGAATCGGCTCGAATCTGCCGTCTCTCGCATCCAAACCTCGCGCGGATAGTGGCCGTCTCGCAGCTGTCCTTCGCCGTCCTTCGACCGGCAGTCGCTGTCGAATGGCTGGCCGGCGGCAATCTGGCCGACTATTTCCGGCATCAGATCCGAGTTCGTAAGTGGAGGCGACGCTGACTGAGCTACGGCATCGATAACTCAATCGCATGCTTTCAGGAGCGTGAAGAGCGTGAGAGGCCACTGGTGCTTCTGCGGGACATCCTGGAGCTGCTCGTGCAAGTGAGCGCGGCGCTGAAGTACTTCCATGAGGTTCTTGGAGACGTGGCGCACGGAGCGGTGACGACGGAGAACGTGCAGCTCACGTCCAGGGACTTGAGGCGGTAAGTAGTCCGACTCGGATAGATGAAAAATGAGGCGCGCGCGGTACCAGTCTACCGTCTATTATTTTCATGTCGAATTGTACATTTTTCAAACAAAATTGGACAGTTTTCGAATCAAATTGGACACGCTTCTAATGGTAAGTAAGCATGAACGAACTGAACGTCTTCGGAATCAATGAGAGGTTCTTCCAAGATTAAACTAGAGACTCTCCCGGATGGATAGAATGTATTGATATTTAATGAAAATTTAGCGTGATTTTTCTGAAATCTTTTATTTTATTTTTCCCAATAGTGAACACGCTTACATCTTGAAGGAATTTTATTTTCAAGGGAAAATAATAGATGAGAGCTTATTCTACTCAACTTCGATTTGGTGCATATATCAAAGTCGTTTCACGTGTCTTTCTTTGAGTATTCCTGGATCAAAGCAGGATGGGTGATAGAGCTGCTTGGGCAGTTGGTAATCCTAGCAGAATAACTTTTAGGATCTATCCTAGTCGAGAGGGGGCAACCGGCAAGGGTCAGTTACCTACGTCGCCCATTTCACGGAATCGTATTCCCTGAATTTAAATGAAAGCCCTCACATCATGATACAGTAGTTGAAACTCTTCTAGAAACCCAAAAGGGAATAAAGATGCAAGTCACTATGTGCTCTCCCACTCCGATTAAGATGGATCCTAACCTTTACCTTCTTATGTTTTTCCAGTGCTAATATAAATACTTTAAGAGCAATACATATGAAAATTTGTTATAGAGGAAATTTAACGAGAAATCACCTATTCTTAGGCGTGAGTCAAGACTGCAAAAAGGTACGGCAGCTCAAGGATCGAACCATTGACCAACGAACATGATTGCAAGTTACCAAGAGTTGTACAGGACTGCAGCTGCGATGGTCGCTTGAACTGAATCTTGAAATTTATTTATTTATTTGAATCTGCAGTTCCGCTTGCATCAGTGAACTTTCAGCTGTCGCTGCCTGTGTTCCAGCTGAATTGGATAAAGTTTTGACTCCATATTTAGGTTCAGCACCCTGGTCCGTGCCAAAAAAAGATATGCACCATTGAAAAGTTGGGGAAAAGCGGCGACCTTCCCTGGTCAGGCTACATCTTTCCACCGATAGAAACAGCGGCGTCGTTGTGGTTCTTTTTAAAAAATTGGGGCTGCTCATTTCTTACTAATTATGGGTGATCGCTAACAATTTTGCTACAACCTACATTTCGTCCGGATTGCTCCAGCTTCCTGCCGATGTAGCGAAAATCGCCATGTGATCAAAAACGTATTGACGCTACTGTAGTAGATCCAGTGGCAGATGGAATAAGTAGGGAGTAAGCGACCATATGTAGTGGGTGACCCGGCCAGATTCATCAACGGCTTACAGCAATCTAACGATGAAAATTCTGCGAAATCCCTGATAGCGCTAGTTATCAATAAGCGATATGGTGGAATGTTTCAGTGGTAAGCCGTGCTATTAGGAACTTTGGTAGTATTTTCAGCGTTAGATTGCTGCAAGTCGTTGATGAATTTGGCCTCATATCTTGGTTGATATGTGAGCAAATAGAATGCGGCAGGTATGTAAACATAAGACAACATTGGGCGACAACCTACGACAAACCTCTTTACTAGGCGAGAATCGGCCATGATATGAGTTCTGAGGCTGAAGAGAGATGTGGCAGAAACCAGCATCAGCAGGCAATCAACATTCGTTGGTGAAGACCAGAAGAAACTATTAGGCGATACCGGGCGACAAAGCGTATCACCCTCGATAAGCTGCAAGAGGGAGATGTGCAAGAAAGAAAAAGGATGAAGGACGGCGCTACTCAATCCCTTTTCGGGTGCGCCACGCATTCCACTTCTAGGTGATGTGTTCAAATGTATGCTGATGATTTAAAGATTTATAGAGTTATTGAGAAGCAGGAGGATCGCGAGGTACTGCAAGCAGCTATTGATCTCGTTAACAACTGGTCGATTGTGCATGGTCTCCCTCTAGCCCCTAATAAGTCCAACGTTTTAAGCATAGGTAATTCCCGTTTTAGTCCTAATTATAAAATTGGTGAGGTCGGACTTAAAGTAGTTAAGAATGTTCGTGACCTGGGATTCATCATTTCTGATAACTTGTCCTTCTCCTCTCATTGCAAAAACATCGTTGGTAAAGCTAACGCTCGGATATATAATCTTTTCAAAGCACTAAGGACTAATGATGTCCATACCTTAATAAGGGCGTATAAAACCTACGTCCGTCCTGTTGTGGAGTCCGGTACTACGGTGTTTAACTCCCTGTCCAAGAAGGATACCCTCTTATTGGAAAGCGTTCAAAATAACTTTACAAGAAAGTTGGCAATCCGTTGCCTCAATATGGACTATAGATCTATGCCTGGAGGGGCAGAGCGATGCAAGTTTATTTATTTATTTATTCACTACATGGATAACCATGCAAAAGAAAAACAAGGTAAAACTAAACAAGTTAAAGTAATTCTAAACAGGAAAAAACAGAAAAAAACAGAACAGGCAACAAGTATCAACATAATACAGTTGAAAACTACTAAACTGCATCCTGAAGATATCGGTCAAGAAGTTTTTTATACTTCTTTAAGGAATTTGGTATAATATGTTTTTTTGATAACCTCAAAAAATCAGAGCCAGCACGGCAAGTGAAAAATTGAGACCTTACACTGTTTTTTGCTCCAGGAAACTGAATCTTCCACTGACCACCCCTTGTGTTCGATGAAGAAAAGGTATAGAACTCATGGAGGGGAATACGAGTAAGACCGTGTATCATCTTATATATCGCAATTAAATCATTTCTTCTCCTACGACGTTCAAGGGTATGTAGATTGAAGAATCTGTTTCGTGAAGCCGGTGAGGGGATGGTGTTGTAATCATACCCATGTACTCGTATCCATAGCTTTCTCGTGAAGCTGTTTTGTACAGATTCCAGCCTGGCAATTTCACGCTTATATTTGGGACTAAAAATTGTGGTGCCATATTCTAGAATTGGTCTAACATACGACTTATAGGCAATTAATAGGTGTTGTATTGAATTTGTTCGCAAACATTTGAAGAGGATGTGCACAATTCGTTCAGCTTTTTTCGATATTGTTTCAATATGTTCCTTGAACGAAAGTTGGGTGTCCAAAATAAAGCCCAAATCACGCAGGGAAGTTGTACTACTAATATGCATCTTGTCAAGGTAGTAAGGATATCTACCTACCTGCTGCCCTAGATAAAGTACTTGTGACTTTTGCGGAGATAGTGGAAGTTCCCATTTTGATGACCAATCCGCAATTGCATTTATTGCTGATTGAAGAGAAAGATGGTCTTCTCGAAGAGCAATATTCTTATAAATTTTTATATCGTCAGCGAACATTTTACATGAAACACCAAGCTGATTAACTAAGGACGGAATTTCAGAGGTATATATAGAAAAGAGGATTGGGGACAAAACACCGCCCTGAGGAACACCACTTTTAATAGAATGACGTTCAGAGAATGCGTCATTTACCCTAACTTGAAAAGATCTACCAGATATAAAGTTTTTTATCCATAGAGTAATTCTATGATGGACACCTATATCCGTGAGCTTGACAATTAGTTTATCCAAAGGGACCTTGTCGAAGGCCTTCATAAAATCAAAATAAATTACATCCACATCAATTTTTTGTTCAATAGATTTCGTCCAATCATTAAGCGTAGATAACATCAGTGTTTCAGTAGATTTACCTGAACGGAAACCATGTTGATCATTAGGGATAAGATTATTGGACTCGAGATATAATACAAGCGCTGTCTTGAGTTTTCTTTCAAAGACCCTAGCAAAAACTGATGTGATGCTAATTGGACGAAAGTTTGATACAAGTTGGTGAGGAGGCTTTTTTGGAATGGGTGTAACAAACGCATGTTTCCAACGGCATGGTACTTCACCAGTCATATAACTGGCATTAAATATGTGCTCAAGAGGGTAAGCAATCGCGATGGCAATTTTCCTGATAAAGTAGGACGGTACTTCATCCGGAGTAGTAGCAAAACTAGGTGGTAGCTTACAAAGTTCATTATAAATCTCCTCCTTATAGAACCAAACCGAACTTTCCATGCTGGAATTATTATTATTAACAGCAAAGGAGTCTATGTTGAAAGGACGTTCTGCAAAGGTCTTTTGAAAATATTTAGCTAGCATGGTAGCCTTTGTTGAGTCAGTTAATGCTACGACGCCGGTTTCGTCCTTCAGTGTGTGGATTCGCTCGGTACGTTTCAGTACAGAATTTAACAGTTTATAGAGAGATGACTTGTTGGGAGTATCGAGAGTTTTTCTCTCAACATACTTGTGGAATTTGTTTAAAAGTCGGTCGAATCTATTATTGATTTTTTGAAAACGGTGAAGGTTTTCAGAACTTGGGCAATGTTGATATGTCGACCATAGTTTTTCTTTCTGTTCAAAAAGTCTGACTAGGTTGGGAGGAAGTTTATTAAAGTGTACTGGTAACTTTTCGGTAGGTACTAGTTGGTCAATGCATTTATGGAGAATTGAGATAAAGAACTCGTACTTGCCATTCACAGTAACTTGTTCCTCAAGGAGTGTTCTCCAATCTATTGAAAGCAAATACTGACAGATAATGTCGTAGCTTGCTTTATGAAATGCTTTTTGAATTCGATACCTTGGTTTACTCAGTGAATAATCAGTTTTAAATGAAATGCTAGAATGATCGCTGGAACCTATTGGTGGCCCAATATTGATGTCTTTGACAAGTCCCAAACTGCTGCTGAGAACAATATCAAGCAGATGGTTATGTCGAGTGGGTGTCACAATGTTCTGATGAAGATTGCAAGATTGGCACATATCAACAAAACATTTTGATGCCATAGAAACTGAAGACGGATAATTTTTAGACCAATCAATATCTGGAAAATTGAAATCGCCGAGAACAAGGCATTGGGTTTTAGAAGAGCAGAGATCACTTAATACCTTGACAAGCATGATTGTGCTGTTTAGAGATGCAGAAGGAACCCTATAAACAGCAACAAGTCTCAAGGTTGTATCAGCTAAACTCAAATCGCAGCACAGTATTTCAAAGCTGTCAGCTACCGATTCGCACCATACAGTCTCAGAGTGGATGCCAGACCTAACGAGAATGAGCACACCACCACCTCTCTTGAGAGTCCTGTCGCATCTTATGTGGCAAAACTGGCCACACAAATCATTGAGAATTATGGCTGAATTTATGGAATCATGTAGCCACGTTTCTGTGATGACAATAATGTCTGAGTTTAATTTCCTGATGGTGAACTTTAACGGTAGTATGTTTTTCTGAATAGATCGTATGTTGCAATAAAGGAAACTTAGGTCTTTGACCAATATCCGAGGAGAGTTTAGCAGTTTCCCGT
Source organism: Heligmosomoides polygyrus polygyrus (assembly GCA_947396885.1). NCBI lineage: Eukaryota > Metazoa > Nematoda > Chromadorea > Rhabditida > Heligmosomidae > Heligmosomoides > Heligmosomoides polygyrus. The sequence continues at coordinate 94,218,494 of OX377203.1, read as the reverse complement.
TGAAATATCCAGCTGAGTAGGCTGGTTGTTAGTGACGGTCACACCCAGAGATGCTCTTCGGGCTAACCTAGCTTCCCGATTGCGCTCCCTTTCCTCTTTTGTTAAGGAGGGACGTATATAGACACCCCTGCAGGAAAAAGAGCGCAACCAGGAAGCTCTCCTAAGCACCAAAGATTGGTAGAATGTGTTAGGAAGTACAACCTTTAAAAGACGTGGACGGCCTTCTTGAGGCTTTCCAAGTCGATATGTTAGTTGCGGAACACATTCTACATTTAGATGATCAAGAACATTTCTCACAGAATTAAAATCGTGGATGGCCCTTTCTGTAGATCTAGAATCAATAGACTCAGTGATGCCAGATATGACAACGGAACGGAGTCTTTCTTTTTCATCGACGGCCGACAAATTGCTAGCAGCAAAAGAATCACGTGGGGGGAACTGAGCCGCACTGCTCACTCTTCCAGCTTCAGCTAAGGCGGCCTTTAGAGCACCATTCTCTTCACGCAGATTAGCCACCTGTTCCTGCAGCTCTTGATTTTTGGTTAATACCAGATTGAGCTGCTGCTGAACAGTAAGCATATGGTTGAAGAGAATTTTAACAAAGGCAGGAGTCTTCTTATCTGCTTGGAGTTGTTCAAGCGCTAGCGCCACTTCATCTGCTCCATGTACTGCATCCGGATCTTCACCAGTGGTCGCAATTTTGCTCGTCTTCTGCGATTGAGAGGACTTCGACGGCGACATGGTTGAACAAGAATGTTGCGAAATGGCAATCGATTAGAGAGTCGTTGAGCGCAACAAACAGACAGACAGAAGACACAGGATATACCTGACAAGGTGGCTTTAGCAGTAGATTTCACTGGACAGAACCCGCCACAAGGTTCTTCAATATATGTAGTAAGCGGATGTCAGCGAAATCGAGGCTGGAAGTAACTGCGGTGGAGAGTAGGAGCGAGCTGAGTTGAACGACCGCACGGCAACACCGCAAGCACCGGAATGAAGCACCGGAAGTTGTTTAATCTTAGAAGCCTTGAGAGTCGGCGAGACATTCACGACGTCCTAATGGCATATAAGATCATGAGCGGTTTAGTGCAGTTGAATCCCAATGACTTTTTTGTTGTAACTAATTCCTCGGTCACTCGTGGTGGCTCTACTAAACTTAGACGTTCATTTGCTAGGACATGTACCAGGTCTCGGTTCTTCACCAACAGAGTCCTACCCACCTTCAATCGGTTGGTGGCCAAGGGTCTTCTTAGCATGAAACCAGCTACGGCAAAGAGATATTCCAGCGCTGTCCTGGCTAGTTCTACTTCGGATCTGGGAAGGAAGTGACAGTTTCTTTTGTTTGGTTCTCTCTATTGTTCTACTTCATGTCTAGTTCTCTCTTCTCCCTTTTTTCGGTTCCTGTTTGACTCGTTTTAGAATTTTACATTTTAGCATTTTATAACCTTTGAATGGTTTTTTGCACTGGTGCGTTTTGTGTTTCAATGGTCCTGCATTGTGTTAACACACGGTGGCAACACTCGTGTTGAAATAAAGTAAAGTAAAGTATGTCGTGGAGACAATTTGAATGCGTTTTGGCCATGCAATGACTGGCAGTTGCCCGCCAATGAACACATCAGCGCTCGTAACATCGCGACAGCAAGCCACAATAAGCGACGCAGCGACAGATTTTTGCTGATTTTTTCTCTAAGTTTCAGCTGTTTGTCACCGATGATTTTTTTTTCTTTATCAACGTCGTATCACAGTAGTTCAGATGTACGGTGAAGCTGAGTTGCCTCTATCCGGCCACAACGTCACGCCTTCCGCCAGAAATCGTTTGCTCCACCGAACGGAATCCGAAAAGGCGGCAAGAGAGTGACATATGGTAGGTCGGCGTTGTCGGTTACCGTCCGGACACTGACGCTCCACCTCTAACTCCGCCCAATTGGACATTTACAGGATGTTCGGTGTCCTGTGCTGGGAGAGCATGACACTGGGTGCGGAGCCACATTATCAGCGGACGCCCGAGGAGATACAACGGTAGGAGCCAACAGTTTTGCCACCCTGTCAGAATCCTTCCAGAGCGTTCCTGACAGTCGATCGAGCCATAAATCCAATGCCTTGCCCTATTTCAGATGCTTCCGGCTGCCCGATCGAGGTCTAACCTGTCCACAGGGCTGCCCTTTAGATGTGTGAGTTCACCATAGTTACTCCTGGGGCCGGATTCATCAACGACCTGCAGCAATTTAACAGAGAAAATATTAGGGGGGGGGGGCAAAAGTAATGAGACAAAATGAAAAAAATCTTTATCTCCTTATAACTCAATTACAACTCAACGATGCTGAGGATTGTATTTGCCATTAAGGGCAATGACCGTGCTGCCATCGCTCAGTCAACTTCCTGATCCCATCCTTACAGAACTGCTTGAGCCTGGTGTTGATCAACTGCTCGATATGGTTGTCAAGGACTGCTTGGGTTCTTGTGTCCCTTCCGACTAGGAAGTCCTGTAGGCTCAAGTAGTAGTGGTAGTTGCATGGAGAGATGTCCAGCGAATACGGTGGGTGAGGCATGTGAACGTAGCCCAGCTGGCCAAGCTTATCCGTGCTTACTTGTTCCCGATGGGGTGCGGCGTTGTCGAAGAGGAGAACCTTCTTGAAGCGCTGCGAATGAATAAGAGCGAGTCGCCTGCCCATCTCCTCTATTTCGTTCACCATGGCCTTGGAGTTCATCGCGGTGCTCTTGGGAAACAGCCTCCGGTAAACCGATCCATGGGCGCAGACCCAAAAGCTCCAAAGATGCTTCTCACCGTGAACATCTCGCCGAACGAAGGTCGGTAACAGGTCACCAGGCCTCACCCAGACTCGCTGCTTGGCAGGGTTAAGGAAGAAGACGTACTTCTCATCTTGCGTGAATATTGAGCCCAGGCTGCTCGGGGTTGGGAATTGGGCGAGATTTGCGCGACACAGGTCGACTCGTCAGACCGGGGTTTCGGCATGAGACAGACTGGGGTTTTGGCATGCTTCTGGAAAGGGCGGAAGTGGTAGCTTCTCAGGTGGCCTTCAGTAAGTAGTATACAAACATACAAATACAATAAGCACGAAACCAGACTCCAGCCACGAGATATATGGACACGGCATGGGGTGTCTCATTACTTTTGCCCCCCCCCCCCTAATATAGCCTCCCCTGATGGCGCGGCTTATCAAGCGATATGGTGGAACATTTTGCCGCGCTATCGGCTGTATTTTCTCTGTTAAATTGCTGTAAGTCGTTGATGAATCCGGCCCCTAGTCGATTCCTTTATACGTGATTTTTACGTCGAAATGGACACTCCTCTAAGCAAGCTTGACGATATTGAAATCATCTTCCGAACAAAAGCAAGCTTAGTCTATATTAAAGTAGAGACTATTCGAGACCTCTATAATAACTTATTGTTCCAACAAAATTTAGTATTGCTTTTTAATACAGTTAAACTTACTCAACGAATAAGTATATACCCTGCTTGAATTTTTATAAATTCTTTATTTTTGGGGAAAAATTGAGGAGTAAACTTTAATTTTAGCTTCATTTCTTGTTTATTTCTTTATTTATTCTCTTTTTTCTTATTTCTCATTTATTCATTTTTAGTTCTAGTTTTAAAGCGCAGCAAAGTAGCAGCCATTGATTGTAGTAAAAGAAGAGGTTGCGCCATGGACTCGACTCGACAGTCACGACATTCACTTGATTGACAGTGAAAATTCTGTGTGCATGACTCAGCACCGACGTAAACGGTGCAACAAGAACAGTTATAAAAAACACATATCCTCACAGTAGCGTTTGCGTTGTTAATCATATCAATATCGCAATGGTCAAGTTGAGTGCATGGCGCGATCTCTTCTATTAATACACTCAATGATTGCTTTGCTGCGCTTTAAAACAAAAGTTGGATCATCCCTTTTTTCCTTAAAAAAGTAAAAATTTCCTACAATTTCAAACAGTGTGTTCTTTTATTGGAGCAGTTGAATTAAAATATTTCAAAGAAAGTCATAATGAATTTTTATTGAACAAAGATTTTTTTAACTTTCTCTGAGAGTTTTATTTTTATGTGGAGAAGCTCGTTTTGATTTGAAAGATGTTAGTTTGATTTCAAACGCGTCAAGCCTCCTTTCAAGGAGAGCCTCCAAACTTTCAGTGAGCTTTTGCGATGGAATTTCTACAGGATGTAGGGTCCCGTGGGGGATCCAAAACCGTAGTTACATAATTCTTTTCGGAATGCTCTTCTGTGAACGAAAAAAGGGGTATGAAAACTTCAGCTCGAAGTTCGTCACACCCTGCTGCCACCCACCGGAGATGGTCGGTTGCTGCAGTGGATAGCGATGTCGTCTCTCGGGGACACCGGGCAGGTTTTATGGTTCGGTCCCCGGTGTCGGCAAACTTTTTGCGCACATCGGATTGTTATTATTATGTGCTTGCGAGATCACATGAGTCAATTCGTATACGATTAATGCTTTGGTAGGAAAATATAGCCCTACAGCATCCCCGTGGGTGGCACCTGGATATACTGATGATTAGCCGGGAAGCTTCTCTACGCCCACCAATTACTCCTTCAATGAAGAACAAGTGGTGACGCCTTGTCAGGGAGAGGAAATTTCATTTCACTTCATTTATTGCACAGGTTGTGCGCCTTAAACAAACAAAAGTAGGCAAAACTAAAAACATATGCTGCAGTCTGAGTGCTTTTCAATCCTTTGATCCTAAATGTTTGGGAAACTTTTATAAGATTTGAGATCGTAGCAAACTCATAGTCAGTAAATGGAGAGAGGCGAAATGAATATAGTGGCAGCAGAACGAAAAGATTGTTCGTCTTTAGCGTTTGTAAGTGTCGGCTGCGGGACATTATGTACGAATGGTCGCCGCGGACGCGGCGATCGCGGCAGAGGACGTCGCAATGGGGTGAATCAGCGGTCAGTAGTATCTAGACCTGCATCAAAACTTGCACATCAAGTGTTAGAAAGTGTATACAAAGTCAGTTTCACTGCGGTAGTGTGTCATATTTTCAGCTTTTCCTGAAGAAGCACCATATAAAATTGAACATCAGAACGTTGTTTAGTTTTATAACTCGAACTCAATTTCTGAACCTGAGCATGTTGTCTCGCAGCTCCTGCAACAGCAGGAGATGATATCAACAACTCAAACCTAGCGTCTGCAGCACGCCATGAGCTACAACTCACACGACCGCAGCGGAGCTCATCGCGCACGCGGCAGTCGCCGTCGCGGGCGCGGTGACCATTCGTACATAAAGACCGCCCCTAGTAAGTGTCGCTGTGAAAAACGTTTATGTTTTGAATGTTTCGTAGTTCTATATCAAAACTGTTGATTCTCATTGTAAGCAATAAACACAGTTTCTTTATGTGAGCAAGAAGATTTTTTGTTATCGATTCAATAGAACGCAAATATGACCCATTGAGAGGTAATTCCAACGAAAGCAGAAAAAGGGCTATATTTACTCACTAAAGGTATTAATCGTGTACAAGCCCTTGTGATCACACAAGCACATAATAATAACGACCCGATATGTGCAAAAACTCTGGCGACACCTGGGACTGAACCGTCTAGCCCACTCGGTGTGCCCGAGAGGCGGAAACACTATCCACTGCGCCAACCGACCACATTCGATTGGCTGGCCGCAGGGTATGATGGGCTTCACGCTCACGTTTTCGCACGCCTTTTTTCGACCACAGAAGAGGATTCCGAAAAAATTAGCTATTGTTTTACACTCCCCAAACGGGACCCTGCATCCTGTAAAAATTGCATCGCAAAAGCTCCTCCTTGTTAGAGTAGTGTCAGATTTAACATGAAAATGGTGTGTTTAAACGCATGGCTGTCTGCGGGCGCCTACACTTGGCACCTCATCGCGCAACCGTTTTTGTTTCCTACGTAAGGGCCTGTTGCTAGTCTCCGTTGCTTGCGACAACAGCATCTGGTCGTCCAGTCGAAGCACACATATCGATCGTTACCGAGTAGTCGCTCGATTTCAATCAATTCGTATGCTTCGCACGGGTGACTCAGCCGATGTCACTGAAGTCTATGAACAGGGTCTAAGCCTGTTATTGTTCTGTCATATTATGTCAGCCTACGTCAGATGGTCGCTAGCGATGGAATGTCTGTCGGAAGCGCATCGCCGGCCACGTTTCGTCGGCGCGATTCCTACGCTTGTCGATCGAGTCCAGCAACTGCGCAGCTACTACGTGCAGTCAATGGACTGTCTCTATCCGGTGCCAAATGTTGGCAATTGCACGTGTCCCGAGCACAAGTGCAAGAAAATGGAGAGTTTCGACAGGGAATGAGTGGATCGATTCGACCAATAAAATTTTATGGATTTCTTTGTTGCAGTGAGGTAATGTTGAACGATATTTCAGAAGAAGATTTGATGAAATGTTCTTGAGATGAAGAGATGTCATACCGTGTTGTGGACCAGGCGTTGATACATAGCGGGTTGACGACCTGGGCGGGTGTAAGTCGCGAGCATAGGCGAGAAGTCAATCACGGACAACAGCCTATCCGTAGCCTATTACCGCCTAGTTCTGTGAGCACGTGCTAGTCGGACAGGCAGAGAGGATACTCAACAGAAATAGCCCACATATGGGTTTCGCCCATCCCTTCTAAGACAAACAATGGGATGTGCAATTGAGCTGGTATACGGCATATTTACGTCAGATGCGACGCGGTCGTGACATGATCGCAAATGTTCGGTGAGGCGACCGCGCAAGCTGCTATACTTCAAGAACGGACACTGTTGTACCTTTACGACCCTAGAGGTCGAAAAAAAATCTCCCAAACTTCGACCAAAGAGTTATTTTGGGTGCTGATCACGAATCTGATATCCGTTTTGAAATGTCGGGCGATTAAGGTAGGTTACGGTAGGTACGGATGAGTCTAACTCACTATGACCTTGGTCACCGGCACCTATTGTTACTTACCGTAATCGTCCGAAATTTCAAAAACGGATGTCGTATTCGTGATCACAACGGATGTTATATTCGTGTAGCTGCTGTAGCCTACCGTAATCGGGCGAAAAAATGGATGTCAGATTCGTGATCAGCACCCAAAATAACCCACACCCTGGGCGAAGTTTGGGCGAAAACCTATTACCTATTTATTAGGTTGGAAAAAAGTCTTTTCATTTTTTCAAAGATTTATTACTTCACAACTACAAAGTTAAGTCAATTGAGATAATCTCCACTCTATTCCACTACACTTTTCCAAAGACTTTGTACTTTTCTAATTCACCTCCCGTAAAAGACTGCAGTTCTGGAGTCGAACCGTGGCTGAATCCAATTTTTGAGGTCCTCCTCCGTTTCAAAATATTTCTCTCCAATTTCTTGCTTGAGAGCATGGAAGAGATGGTAGTCGGTAGGAGCGAGGTCAGGACTATATGGTGGATGTGACATTACCTCCCAGCCCAGCTCCTTTATTGTTTCTCTTGTGAGTCTTACAACGTGTGGTTTTGCATTGTCATGCAGGAGTTGGCCGCAGTATGTGACAGCAGTAAGTGTCTCTCCACTCCTGAGTGTTTCCCACTAAATCACTCCTCTGATATCCCAAACACTCAAGAGAATCTCAAGATGGAGAGCCGTTGGCCTTTCTGAGTGTCTGACAGGCATGTGGAATCCAAGCTCCGAATTTCCATGCAAAGCCAAGATTCTTCAGATGGATTCCCACTATCCTATGATACACTTCGAGCTTCTCTGCCAGCTGACGTGTCGTCTGCCTACTATCAGTACGAAGAAGATGGAGTGCTTCAGTGTCGTCCAATTCAGTTGGCCTTCCTGACCTTGCCTTGTCCTCGAGTGAATAATCCCCCTTTAAAAACTTTCCGAACCATTCATAACAGGCGCGATGAGTAGTAGATCCCAAGCCATATATATGGTTAATTTGGTCGGGTGCCTGACATCCTGTAGATCCTTTAATGAATTCATGAAGAATGCCGTGCCGAAAATGGCCATGAGGTAGATCTGGCGTTGAGTCCGGAAGATTGGACAGATAACAAAGTACAAGAAGGGTCTTGACCTGTGTCCGCGTGCGAACGGTAAACAAGTGTGATAGGGTTATGAAACCAGCAATCAATACTGGCTAGTGTGTTTACAAGGAGAACGGTAAAAAAATTTCGAAGTGTGAAGAAACTTATTTTCCAACCTTATATTTACAACTGCGTGCCACGTTGTTTACACAAAGGACTGGTTTCGATTTGGTCAAATTATCGAAAACATCTCCCATTCCTGACTTTTTGAGTAAATTCTAAAGGCTTTTAGACAGACATTTCCGAAACGCTTGCTTACCCTTCTATGAATGTAGATATTATGCTCAATCAATCTTCTTGTTCATCACGCTCTCCTTTTGAGATGATTTTTTGTTAACATTTCTTCTAGTATCCTCATGAATTGTTTATGTTTTGCGCGAATTTCACGAATATGAATTTGAATTTTATAAATAAACAAATAAACGAACAGCTGTGTGCAACATGAAAGGGACCATGAGGCCCATAAGTGAGCCAAGCATCGTGGATAGTTCCAACACGAAGAAGAAGAAAAACGAAAAACGGAGAACAGCACTGGTAAATAAATAGCTGTGAATAAATGAAAACAAATACGAGCAGCTTCCTTTTCGATGGGATCCCCATAAAAGTGTGCGATTCTGTCAATGTCTCGAAAATGGACAGCATTGGGGTGAAAACGCGTAAGCCAATCAATTACGCAGTTTCGGGCCGAACACACGCCAGCGAATCACACTACCGGTCGTACACGCCCATTCTGAATGGCAATTCCATTCGATGGGGCCTGACCGTAGGGACGTTCCCAACTTCCAATGCTATCCACATTCGCTACATGGACCATTCTCCGTCTAAGAAATCGCCAAGAAAACGTATTGTCCATGCAAATTTATTTTGTCAACCACCAGAGTCAGCATGAATAACTCACCATCCATGCATTAAATTTTACTACAAAAATATCGGACCATAGAAGAGCAAAGGGAGTCTGGTGCTCAGAAGCGTATAGGATCGAAGTGCCGCAGTCGCGACGCAGTCTCTGTGAGATAACTAATTTTGGTAACACAAACTCTCAAATCCACCAAAAATCTTCATTTCGCCGGTAGCGGAAGAATTGCAGCGCTCATAGTAACCACGACGGCGCCACCGCAGCAGCACAACTCAGCGCTCTCAGACAGCAAGGGGAATAGCAGGTGATCTGTCAGTTCAAAGCTGCCCACAGTCGGCTATCACCACCAGCTTGGATGTGCGGCCCTTCTGACAGCCGTAGCCTGAACACACAACCGGGTAGCACCATAGTGTACTCCAGCAATCTCTGCCATACCTGCGGAGAGCACTCACCTTCTATTATACCGTAGCTTTCCATCTTTTCTAACACTTCGAAGCCATCTATGAGTTCGCCAAACGCCACATGAAAGTTGTCCATCCTGGAAATTATCACTGATTTGCAAATTTTAATTGGAAAAATTCCTTAAAAATACTAAAAATTCTAAGACGAAGTGGCATAGCTAGAGAAGCGAATCGAACACACTCACGACACCAAATCTAGTTCTTATGCTTAGTTCGAATCCCGCTAGCAAACCAAACACTGAACTCCTTCGGGCTCCCCAGACCTGTCTGGAAAGGGTAGTGCACTGACTTGTCCATTGGCTGGCCAACGCAAATACATTTGAGTTTGGACGATCTCACCGCGAATTCGAACTAAAAATCGTTTTGAGCGGCGCCTCATCCCAGCTGCGCAACACCCGGTTATAGAAAGTGCTTTTAATTAGGTAGATGGGGATCGGATTCTTTTAGTTCTTTTAGAAATACAAAAAATTTTGAGAGTATACTGGTCTCCATTTTCAAGTTGATCCTTTCGAAACATTCACTATAGTAGATTGCGCCATGCATTTTGTTTACAGTCGATGTTGTGGAATTTCTAGATGAGGCGCCTTTTCAGAGGTCGCTGCCATCTAAAACGCACACGTATTCTGTCGTTTCTCTTCTTTCGATGCAATTCTGAGCTCATTTTCTAGCCAATAACGATGGAGACCAATGGGCCACTTTGGCACATGCCATGGTTGTGCTAGCGTGGGTTAGCAAGTGGGCAATACAATAAGCGACTACCACCATATCACGAGCAGTAGCTCAGCAGCAGAAGAAAGGTGTCACTTACCACGGAGTGTAGGTGAACGTGACAAAGAATCGACTGGAGTTCGTGTTCGGCCAGCCGTAGTTATCCATGGAGAGTACGCCTCTGAAGTTGAACACTGTATCCTCCTTGTTCTGACACGGTTCCGGATATTGTACCAAACCTCTTATCGTGCGGAATGTCGAAGTTCTCGTCGTCGAAGTACTTCTGATCAAATGTGCTGCGACCGCCGGTTCGATCGGCGTTTTGTGTCTCGAAGTCTCCAGACTGGAAGGTGGACGTCAAAATGAGTCTTCATTTTTTTTTTGAAGCTCAGCTAGAGGATCTTAAAGAGCAAGCCCTGTCTAGGCTTAACAAATCGAAAAATTTGGGTAAGACTTCTAACCACACGCTCATTTAGGTGCTTTATTTTCTGGCGCATTTAATATTTCCCTAGAAATCCCATGTAAAAAATTTTGAATAATTTTTACCGTCGAAAAATTCAATCGGTATTCTTTTAAATCCTTGTGTCCATTACTTGAAGAAGGCGTGTAGGACAATAGTCGGTGTTAATCGAAAGAAAAACCTACAGTACAGTGTTGTAAATACAGACGTATCCTGGAGCTGACAGTTTTAGCTTCTGCACGATCAAACGTTGTGAAAAGCAGTTACTACTCTTGTTTATTTGAACATTTTTGAAGAATTAGCCTCCAAAGACTGTACCTTTGACTCCCCATGTCTAGTCGCGCCCAAGCACTGCTGTGCAAGGATGAATTCTTTCTTATCTTAGGATGACGATCTTCTTCTCGAATGTGCCACGCATACGCATTCTATTACAGGGTGCGCCATAATTTTAGTCACTCAATAAAAGCGAATCATTCACGCGGAATTGTTTGCGAAACAGCGAAACTTCTCCAGCAATTTACAAACAATCTTTTAACACATTTGATTAAGCCTGGAGCGGCTGATAGAGAGGCTATATGTTGTTATAGCATGCTTTGTTGCGATCAAAATTCTTGCGCCAGGCGGGACTCGAACCCGCATCTTCTGCTTTCCGGGCAGCGATGTTCGCCTTACGCCACCGGCGCTGTTTGACCACACGTAATCCGCGGTGTCGTCTAGGTCTGTCAGCACCCACCCGGATACGGGATTTGATCGCAGTTCTTCAAGTTTGATCGCAACAAAACATCCTGTAACAACATACAAACAATCTATCTAAGAAGCAAAGTGGTTATCATCCAATGTGGCCTCCCATGGTACGAATGCTAGCCTTCAGACTCTTAGAGTAGGACTCAGTGGCGACACGCAGGGTTGCTTACGGAATTTCCTATCACGTTTTTTCGGAACTTCAACCGCCGAAACACGCAGGTATTACCTGGAAGTGGTGCAGAGGAATGCAAAAAAGGAGAAGTCGTTCACAGAAACTCCTTTAATGGTTCGGGCAGGAGATTCTTTTGCAGGACGGACTCCACTGGTTTTTGCTGAAAAAAAGAGAGCCAAGAACAACACCGATATCTACCTTAACGATATTTTGAAGAAGACGTTGCTTCCCTGGGCTCAATAATACCCTGAAAATTCAACATGGATCTTCATACTCAAGGACTTCAAAGCACGTCAACTTGAAGTTGACCAAGACGAACAGCTGGAAGTGGTGGAAGAAGAAGAGGAAGATTGGGATCCGCAAGATGAACTGATGGACGTGGAGAGGCAAGCAAGCAGTGGGCATATGATAACGTTTTCGGGTGGAACTTTTGTTTCGGAGGAAAGGGTACGTCTTCAATTGGACTTCGGTTGCGCGCTCATAACCATGGAGGAAGACACCGCGATTCACTACACAGGCACTTTGTACCTGTGCATCACTGGTGCTGAACATTTATCACCATGTTGAATACCACAGCGTACAGCTGGAAAAATGCGCAGAAAATGTTTGAAAATGGCCTAGACGTCAGAATCCCACAAATCTCAACCAATTAGTTGAAATGCAAGAATGCAGCAGCGCAGGGGAACCAAACCCCTGATCTCCCTCGCAAGGATCAATCCTCTAAACAACTGCGCTCCGAGCCACTGGCTGCAGAAGCATCGCGGGCGTACAAGACCCCCAAACGCGTGCTGTGCCGTATCCCATTGTGACCCCTACTCCCTGGGTTTAACGACTAGGCAAAAAATAAACACATTTTCAAACCAATTGAGGGATGAGGATTCTCCCTATATGACTCGCTCCCCCGCTCAGACATACGCTTCAGACCCTTCCCTTGTTAGTCTTACCCAAAGCGTCTGACGGCTGGCATTCGTGCCAGCGGAAATCATATGGAATGATATCCATTTTCCTTGTTAAATAGCTCGTCCGTAAGCTGTTGAGGACGATTCGCTGTTCCCTGTCCAATTTCGCGTGAGTAACTCGCTCTTCATTGAGTGACCACATTTATGGCGCACCCTGTACTTCTACTGGACGTCGTGGATGCAATTTGAATGCGTATTTGATGTATCCTCGATGATTTTTTAACTGCAAAATCTGCTAGATGGAAAACTTATTGTTCGCCAATATTTTTTTGGAGGCACTAGTTAGCTATAAATGTGAACACCTCTTATCAGTCATCTGTATGAAGTGGAGTAGGCCTTACTTCTATCCTCAAATGGGTGTAGCTCTGCGAAGGCAGTTTGTGAGCGTATCTATACATACTTATGATACACGCACATCCCTCAATATAAGTTTTCTAAAAAAAAAATACAAATATTAGTGGTGAAAAAGCACAAATATTAGTGGTGAAAAAGTCCTGCACCAAACATTTTGAAAATTTTTCAAAATTTAACGGGAACTTCTAAGGACTGTTTGGTGCTACGTGGTTGTAGCACAAACATTCTAGAATATTTCGCATACGTGGCAATTTGCTTCTGAGGGCATATAAATACTACGACTGCAGTGAAGACTGACTGACTCCGTGACTCGGACAAGGCTTCGCGACTGACTATTGCTCAGTCTCTCCTTGTCGTTTTCGTAATGAGGACTTCCTCGAGAATGTCGTCACGGGAGACGAATCCTGGGTCTTCCTCGTTAACCATACTCGGAAAGCGCAGTGGCACACTAAAGGAGAATCACAACCTCAAGGCGGACATCCACCAGAGGAAGGTCATACTGTGCTGTTGATGGGATTCTCGAGGATTGCTCTATCATGAGCTCCTGGACGTCAGCACCGCAGTAACAGCGAACACTTACGCTTCACAGTTGCCGAAGCTGAGCTAGGCCATGTCGCGAAGACGACGGGACGGAGGGATGTTTACCTCCTTCACGACAATGCTCGCCCCCCTACATACGTTGGAAGGTCGTCTCGCCAGAAGTTGCAGGAGCTTAGGTGGGAGGTGTTGCCCCTCCCACTATATTCGCCAGATCTTGCGCCATCGGACTGCCACCTCTTTCGAGCTCCCAAGCAACACCTAAGGGATAGGTGCTTCAGCACCTGACCGAACAGGAATCCGAGGTGGAGCACATCCTCGAGTCACAGCTGACTTTATTCTGGAAGAAAGGATTTCATGATCTCCCCGTCAGATGGCAGAAGGTCGTAGATGTAAATGGTAACTACTTTGTAGATAAAAGTCGCTTGCAAACGAAACAATAAAATTTTGAAAAAAAAACGCTGTGGTGCAAGACTTTTTCACCAACCTAAAAGAATGATGACTACAACTAATGGTTCCAGAATTTGCCGGCTTTGGTAACAATACTGGCAGATTTCCTTATTAGTTCAGAAACTACCAGCTCCATGGTGGGTTTACATTTACGATACGCTCTGCATACAACATCGAGCTCTACGTGAAATACACGACAGGCTCCCCCAAAGTAAGTGGCGAAATTTTCAAAAACGAAACAAAATTTCGTCAAACGTACACATGCACAGAAACCAGGTACAATTCGGTACCAGTGGCATCCCTTATAGCCGAAGCCCAGCTCACCGGTGCAAAGGCGTCGGAAGTTCTCGCAGGTTTTCGGGCAGACTTTGGTGTTTAGCTGAAATACGCAGTATTTAAAAACATAGTGTGTAGAAACCATAGACTAGATTCATCAACGATGCCGCCAGTATCATCTCACCGCGGATTCACCATACCGGCCTACGTGGTAACCAATACAGAGACCCCTAATCTACCATACCGCACTTTGATGAATCGCGGTGTCGGTAGGTTTGACGATACTTTTCACCGTTACCGACCGAAAAGAGGTTGATGAATCTGGCTCCAGGAAGCTGCGGCGCATAGGGCAAAACGCGATGTCTATGAGACATGCATTGTTTTGGGTCACGTCTCCGATTTTGGCCGATCCTAAGTCAAAAAACAGGTGCCAACTTTGCTGCTGAGAAATATAACTTTGAGTTTTCAATTTTTGCTTAGGTCTAGAACAACTGTTGTAGAAGACAGAAGCTGTTAGAAGGAAATTTTGTTGCGAAAACAAAACTCTTGCTATAGGGGACTCGAACCCGCACCTTCTGCTTTCCGGGCAGTAATGCTACGCCTTACACCACCAGCGTTGTTAGACCGAACAGAACATCCATGATGTCTTCCTAGTCACTGCAATCACCTAACAGCACTCACCCATGATATGGGGATGAATCGGCCGCTGATGTCAACATGGAAAAGCTGGTGGCCTTCGTAGAAATGATGTTTTCATAGCTTTGCGTTTTTCCTTGACTAGTCTACCTAGTGTAGTACCTAGATAAGTGTGGCACAGGTTGCGTCTTTCATAACTAGAAGAAGAACGCACGGCGCATCCTTGGAGGAGTCAATCAGCGATAACTAAGGAAGAAAGACTTGGCTCGCATATCTACATCAGTTCTAGTCCTGCTCCCAAGATTCTCGTTGATTTCTGTGAAGCCCGCTGCTAGTCGAAACGGATCTACTGGGCGAATTTTTTTGCCAATTTTGGACTACGGAGGGGCCCGTAGCAATGACAACCCTTACCACTGTGCTCTTTGTCGAATGCTCTGCAGGACCATATACGTCTTGTTGAGAATTATTGGGGTAAATTCACAGACGTCGCTTGTCAAAAAGCCCAAAAAGCCCATGTGCAATGAGGGGTGGGGAGCGGGGGGGGGGGGGGGAGAGAGAGAAGAGAGAGAAAGGATTAGAAGTCTCGTATACGGATGGTGCTCTGATTGGGTGGAGAGTACCCGTTGGTTCATGCAGATCACATTAACAATTTGTATCAGAATAAGCGTTCAATGAGCGTATAGCGCTCCTCGAAATCCTGAACGCATTATTGGTATTGCAATGCATTTAATGAGATGGCCTGAATTTGAAAAGCTTACACGAATTCGGTTCAAAGCGCGCGCGGCAAAATGACCAGCACTAGCTGCAAGGGGGACTATACAATACCTCCGACCTCCAGTCAATGAGTTACTAAGCGACAAATTTTTGTCATTTTTGGTCCGTCCACTGGCCAGCTGCAAAAAAAGAAGATTTTCACTCCGAAGAAAAGTGAAAGAGTTTTTAGAACAGAAAAAACTGAATTAAATTTTACTCTTGTGCTAAGGAAGATGAGGTATAAGACAAAAAGGTCTTAAGAATTGTTGGGGGAAGTTCACAAAAGTCCCTTTTGAGTACCACTTCCACCCAATGGTTTCTGGTTTCTGCCTTACCACTTAGGTGACAGAGACGATTTGCACCTTTTTATACCTTCGTTTCTTCGAACACCTGTAAAGACTTTGTTGTAGATACCCAAAGCTTCCTATACCTTGGGCCAACCCAGATTAGGCTATCCGAGCCCTATAGGTAACACGAGAAGTTAACATGAAAAGGGAACTGAACTCAATACCGACCTATTCTTATCACCATGAGAGTTTGGCTCTAGAATCTAGCTTGCCTTTTTTGCCTTTTTTCTGCTAGAATGCTTCCGTTCAGGAAGAAGGAGCTAAACACGAACCTAATCATTTAAAGAGCAATCCTATCCACCAACCTGGAACACAAGGCGTCCGATCGGCTCGCCGTCGGCTGTGATGTCCATGAACACTTTTGTCGGCGGTGCAGCCATTTGGAGGCCTGGAAGATAAAGTGTGGAAGCTGCATTTGAGGGAAGTTGGCTGCAGAAGCAAGACATAGGAGCACACATCAAGAGGGAAACGCTGGGCAACACTAACTGCTCCATGTGGATGTTGCCCCGAATTGGCCTCCATTTGGCGCCGATTCTGTTGCCGACTCGGACGAACAGATCGAGCCTAATCAAGTGTGAAGATCAGTTCCTATTATACGCACAGGCAGTTATCGTAATCAGATACTTTAGTACGGTACGCTTCAGAAGTCTTTCAGACGTGCCATTAACATAGATTTCATGTTACGTGCTTCATTTCACTGAGCTCAATATAACGGAACAAAGATTAGGCCAAAACTCGTGTGCGAACTCTAGACATAGATCCATTCGTTTATTTATTAAACTGATCCAGAAATAGTGCCGGAATTTTCAAATTTAATTCAGCACTTTATTCAAGTAGCTTAACTTAGATTTACCACTTTCCATGCAACTAAGAGTTGTATTGAATCCACTTCCATCTAGCCTCTCAGTTTTCTATACCTTAAGCTTATATGCGGTCACAAATCTACATGAACAAGTCCCTAACGCAATTTTTGATTACTGAAGAGGCGCCAGTGCCATTTTTAATTGCTGTTGTTTTTGCTAACTTTTTTCTTTATTCTCTTTTTCTGCACATGTCTTGTCTTTCCTTCATTTCTCGATTTTTGAGCACATCTTATTCACGCATACAATAAATAAATAAGTATCACCTATCACCTGTATCACCTGTCGTCCCGTTGATCATCGAATTGCTCGAACGGCCGCCAGCAGCGTCTCCATTTGCCCCTGTCGCGTGCCAGAGTGCTCCAATGGATCCTCCTCGCTCGAAGGACACGAAGAGCGTCATATCGGTCGTTCAGGGCTTTCACGAAGAAGTCCGAGCAACGCGTTTGTGGGCGTCTCGGTGTTCTCTTGACATCCCGCGGAATCCATTCGGTGATGGCTCTCGTCCAGCGGGTGTCTGCGAAGCGCATTACGTGTCCGGCCCACCTAATTTTCGGCGCCGGTGGTGTAATGGCGTAGAACATTCCCGCCCGGTCAGAGGGAGGTGCGGATTCGAGTCCCGCCTGGCGCTAGAAGTTTTGATCGCAACAAAACATCGTTGTGACAGCTTAAAACCTCGATACCAGCCAATTGAGGCTTAAAGAAACTGATTTGAATAAATATACCATTTTCACGTCAATTTGGACACTCTCCTCTATTTTTTGAGAAAAAAAAATTAATTAAATAATTTAATAAGAAAATTAAATTTTGTTTTGAGGAGCAGCAAGTTAGGATAAGTGTGTTTTTCACAATTGTTTGTGTTGCAACGCTTGCAGGTGTAAATTGCGAAATTTCGCTATCACTCGAATATAAATCGCGAATTTTCGGATGGTGGCGTGGCGCAATCTCTATTTTGCCAATGCAAAATGGCCGCCTTCCTGGTCTTCAAAACAAAATTTAAACCATTCTTTTTCTTCGAATAATAATATTTTTATAAAATTTCGAACGATGCGTCCTCTTATTGGGAAGTAAATTAAAACCTAATAGAAAGTTATACTAAAGTTTTCCTTGAACAAAAATTATACTAACATTTTTGGAAAATTTTTACTTTAATGTAGCAGAAGCTCTTTTTGATTTGGAAGAATTCGCTTTGATTTCAAAAGTAAGGTTAGCTTAGGAGCTGTCCAATTTCACGTGAAAAGTGTCCAGTTTGATATGAAAAGCGTCGAATTCGACTTAAAATTGTATAAATAAATAAAAGAGCGATAACATTTTTAGCGTCCTCCGTAGAGTACGGTAGCGATGACAATGCTTCTGCTTGTGTGGAAGCGAACCACGCCTGTTGTCGTAACGTTGCTCTGCTACTGCTAAAACAATACGAAACACGCCGCAAAAACATGTCATCCGCTGCGACAGGGTGTATGGTGATTCCATGTGTGCACAGCTTCTCATTCTCGACTCAATAAAGGCCACGTTTCGATGAGGAACTCACGTCAAGCCGACAGCTCCGCCGACAATGAATCGCCTCGTTCACGTGCTGTTCTTTGTGATTCTGGCCGCTGTATCATCCGAATCGGTGACTCGAATTTTTCCCTCGTTAAAATAGATTTTTCCGCAAAAAGGCTAAAATTATTTGGTTGAGAATGTGGGTTCTATTTCACAAATCTTTCGACATTTAGCTTCGCCGAACCGTTGTCGAGCATGGCATGCTTAACACCGAGATCACGTCTTCCCTTTAACCTTTATTACCCTTCAAAAATGCCTTGTCCACGTTACTGGGGCACGCAGAGAATTTGAAGTAATTTCTGATGTGCGTCAAGACTGCCATTCCTGTCGAAAATTCAGAAAATATCCCACTATATATATGATGCTACCAAAACGACTTTTAGGGACAAGCCCCTTCCAAAATTGTTTTTTAAACAAAAAGCGAGGAAATGTGACCAATCTATCATAATATAAATGTAGCAGTGTGGCTTATAGTCAGCGCATGCTTATTGTAAGTGGCAGTAAGCGCTATCGGCAGAGACGCAGAAAATCGGCTACTTCTCGCTGTCTGTTTCACGCTCCCCAATTTAGTACAAACAAAAATCAGATCCTATACTGATATACTTAATAGTGATGAAACAATAAGAATAAAGGATAAAGGACAGTGTTACTCAATCCCTTTTTGGAATGCGCCACGCATTCTACTTCTACGGGATGTCGTGGAGGCGATTTGAATGCGTATGGCCACACAATGACTTGCGGTGGCCAGCCGATGAACAAGTCAGCGCTTTATCCTTCCTAGGCAAGTCTGGTACCAATTCACTGACCCCGGAGGGATGGAAGGCTTGGTTGGCCTGGGCGGGAAATCTGAACCAGGAACCTGGTATCGGTTGCAGGCGACAGTCGGCGCCTCCTCCGACTGCGCTACACGCGTCCTGTTACATTTAAGGGTGTTGAAATAATAGCAAAATAAAACTGCCGACCTTACAATTCATAAGGTTTGGTAAAAATGAATAAAAAACAACGATATCTTATAGTCAAAATTCAATAAAGAAGTAAGTTACAAAGATCTAGATCTTCTTTATTTTTTGAAGAATTTTAACACAATGACCACACGGTTCTACAGAACCTTTTTCATCAAAACCATTAGTCCACGTAAAGCGTCTCCTCTATTTAGTCGGTTCTACCCGAGGACGCTGTCAAAGTAGACTTCTCAGCGGAAACAGCTGCAGCATCTCCATCTGACCTACCTGTTCTCACGGCGTTGCCTCAGGTAAGAGTCTAGACGACCGGATTTCGTAGGTGTTTTCTGTGTTTGTAGCTTCCATTCTGATACTAAGATCTCTATTTCAGGTGCGAGCATCTGAAACTCCGTCGCCAACCCAAACCACCGGAGGTCTACTCGACTTTCAAAAACTCATGGTATATTTAAAAAAATAGAACTTTTGATAATTGACGATATGTGGCTTACAAATGTAGAGAGGGCTTCACCAAACAGGCCAATCAGGACCCTATCAAATGGCTACGCCACCCAAAATGACTTGTACTATCAGTCTGCTGACTGGCTGGAGCATGTACGGTCGATGGTCTGGCTGGTTGTGATTGGCTGGCGTGTTTCCACTTTTCGATGCAGGCGATGTAGTCTCCATTTCCGACTAGTAGCGAACTTTTTAACTGAAATTTATTCGTAATTGGTTTAAATTCTGCTTGACTGAACTTGTAAATTTTTGGGCTACATTTAGGCCAAACGAGTTTTCTAAGCAAATACTACCCTTCTCTAGACGTGCCCGCTATAGTTAACAACTCCACTGTTCTAACAGTCGATAATAAGATCCGCCTCTGAAAAGAATTTTGCATGCAGACAGTTTGCAAAGACGATTTAAAGATGATCAATTTTACCCTCTGTTCCTCTTCAACGAGTAGCATTACCGGGATCGAGAGGGGCGGAGCGTAAGCACAATAACCCCGCCCAGCGTAACAACTTTATTTCAGGAGGTTTTCAACTCGTTCGCGCGAAATATTTTCAACCCAATGGACTCGAATGTTTGTGATTTTATTTACACGCGAAGAGTAGTGCCACCTAGAGTTAGCCTAGATCTGGCGTAGAATTAGAATAGTACGGCAGCCGATGTACAGTATATGCACTGAGGACATAAAGTAGCACTTGCTTCAGAACGGTGCCGGAGGAAATCTGTTCAATCTTCGCCTTCCAACGCTCACTGATCTCTTTTCGCTACCAGTGAGTTCAGCGTGTTATTGATCGTTATTGATTTTTCATAGCAAACATTGCTTAACAATTGCGAAGAGTACGCGAAAAAAGAATGAGCTTTTCATTTCATAATTTTTAAATTAGAGTAAATAAGCTGAAATGCAGAACTCAAGAAGCTATTAGTAGTGTCAGTTCTTCATCTCCAGAACAAGCTGATTACCGGCGTGTCCTCTCAGCAGTTACCTGTTCGCCGTGCTGCCGTAAGTTTACAGCGCTAGCTGGTCCTGCACGGAAGATAGATGCCTTCTGTTTGTAGTTTTAGGAGATTATCTCACTCGTAGCCACTGTTTTGTAGTCAGTATGCTGTTTCGCCGCGGAAGCGTAGCGGTTGCGCGGGCGGTCTCGACGCGTGCACAATTCGATACAAATTGGGCCAAAAAGACACCTTCGGACCTGTTCATACTTCGCGACGAGAGCGACTCGTCGCCCGTGTAAAACATGCAAATCGATTAAAACCGAGCGATCGCGGCCAAAATCTGCCCATACATGAGCGCTGTCGATGCGCTCATGTCGCTCTCGTCGCTGCGGCCACTTATTCATACCTTCCGGGCGTTGCAGTCGCTCTCATCGGTCTTGCCGCTGCCGTCGCGAAGTATGAACAGGGCCCCACATCACTGACACACGCGTCGCAACCGCTACGCCTATGACGAAATCTCCATATGTAATCTTTTTACAGGGAACCGCTGAACCGTGGACCTTGCCAAAGTTCAACGCTCAGGCACTGGTAAGCTCATCGTCTATTACCCAACGTTTAGCAAGAGTGGGCAGACACTCAGAAGCGTATAGTCATCTACGCTCTATTGTGTTCAATTCCAGGAAGGACTTCCGACCTTTGCACCATTGAAACCCCTCGTCTTCCCCGAATTCAAGCCTTTCGTGTTGGTGAGTGTTCAAAAGGTTCTCCAACACTAAAAAAAGGGTTCTCCAACGCTGTCCTTCATCACATGGTGAGTAGCGACACAAGGCGACTGTGAGCGATGATGAGCGACAAGATACTACAGCAGGCGTCATTTGCGACCACACTTCACATTTTCTTCAAGCCCATAAGCGAAAGTGTACGACCTAAAGCGACAGTAGGCGAAGGGACGCTGGAGTCAGAGATCATAGGGCAAACACAGGAGACAGAAACTGATTTCAAGCAGAACAGGCGTGAGGCGACGACCGGCGACACCCTGCAACAATAGAATAATAAGCGGCATAATGTTGCCAAAAATCAGCTGGAGATCGTGAGCGACAGTGAGCGCTAACGCGCGGCAACAAGCGACAGCCTTGTGAGTTACAAGAGGCGCTTAAAAAAAGAAGCAGGAAGGCGGCTCTAGGAGAAGCTAAGGCATAGTTCATAGTTGCGCGGCACCATGAACGACATAAATATCGATTTTCGCGCCGCACCGCATCTAGACTTCGA
Source organism: Heligmosomoides polygyrus polygyrus (assembly GCA_947396885.1). NCBI lineage: Eukaryota > Metazoa > Nematoda > Chromadorea > Rhabditida > Heligmosomidae > Heligmosomoides > Heligmosomoides polygyrus. Next base: position 94,196,688 of record OX377203.1, on the reverse strand, counting down.
CGCCCAAACCTCATTCGACGTAATTTTCGAGTACTGTAATCGGCGGTTTGCGCCGAACTATGAATGATTGCTGCCGACGTGATGACCAGCGGGTAAGCGATTTTGAGAGAACGGGGCCATAGCAGCGGGAGCGTAATACCCCCATAAAGCGACACAAAGGATAAGGCCTATGTTATACTTCGGCGACGCGTCGGCGACGCTGCGTTGCGCGGGCTGCAACACACTGCGTAGTAGCCCGTGTAACACTGTTGCCGACGTCGCCGACAACAGCGTCGCCGAAGTATAACATAGGCCTAAGCGGTCAACTTCCCACGCCATGCGACCCCAGGCGACATAGAGCGACACCATGCGGTGTGAGTGCACGTTTAGGGCTTCAACGCTGTGCGACGCAAACCAACTTATAAGATCCTGAATTGATTGTGTGACGCGATGAATCGAGATGGAGGCTTATCATTACGTAGCGACGCGTTGCGATAAAGCTCTGAAGGCACTTGATTACGCGATAAAAAGACTCTGAAGATCCAAGGACGTCGAGAACACAAGAACCAGATGGCAAGTCCGTTACGATTAGGCCTCTGTTATACTCCCGCGGGAGCATCCGCGGAACGTCCGCGGACCAATGGTGCATGGCGGAGGCGGGCGTGGCGAGGCGCGGCGATTGGCGAGGTGAGGAGTCTCGGCGCGATTCCCGCCCTTCCGCGGATGCTCCGCGGGAGTATAACTCAGGCCTTAAGGCCGCCACAGACTTCTGCGGCGCCGCTGGAGGCGAGCTCTGCGTCTCTGCCCTATGGTTAAGCATAGGGCAGCGGCGCCGCCGAGCGGCGCCGCAGAAGTCTGTGGCGGCCTTTAGAGATATTGGGAAATTAAGCGGCATAAGACGACAAATTGCGACTGCAGCTGTGTTGTGCTAGGATGTTATACTGCATGACTTTAAGCGACAGAAAGCCCTTAACAGAACGACAGCGACAGGACTTGAAGCTGCGAGAAGGCGCAAAGTGTGAAAGGAAGTGCGCATAGCAATGACGTTAAACATGGGTACCCATCCCAGCGACAGCAAGCGACAGTAAGCGACTTGTAGATCCTTTAGTCATGAATTTTGGCCTTAAGGCTTCACTTGGTTCCAATTGCTGTCTGCTTCCACGTCGATTTAAACGGCTGTTTAGAGCCCAGCGGTCACTGTACCACCACGAGGTGTCTGCATTGCAAAGATGGAGAAGGAAATTCGTGACAATGTCACGTACTTCGAAGCTCTACAGAAACAGGTCGACGAGTCGAATGTCGACGGAGCCTACGAGGTTTTCCTCACGCAGGTAACTCGTGCCACAGTTACTGGGAATGGCAAAAACAGCGCTAAAACTGCTTTCTAGGCCGCGCAACTGTGTGACGCTGAGCAAGTGGATAGGCTGAAGGCACTGTTCAAGAAATACGAAAAAATGCAGGAGAATATAAAAGCGGTGAGCTGGAAATGCAACGCTTGCTATGGGCACAATAGGGCGGACGAGTTGTCGTGTCCGCAGGCGGGATAACTCGCCCATCTGAAGCAATCGCTCAGAACTAGTCCATTATTAGTTAGACGTGATTCCATAAAAGATGAGAAGCTCATGCACCTCGGGAGCGACTGAGTCACTCGTGCAAAGCGTACGAATCGATCACTGCCTAACGACCGCATGGCAAAAATCAATACGTATTCTATGCTCGGGTAACCATCGCTTTCTAGCGAACTATGTACAGGAACTGACTTCTGCGACAACTCGTCCATCTTTGCATGTTCACACTGCCTTATATTGGTTAAGTCGATCTACTGTTGATTCTAATTTATTTTATTGTATTTTTCCATTCTATTTTTTCAGCTAGCACCGGAATACTCTACTGAAGTCAGACAAAAGGTGCTAGGATGGGTGAGAGACACTGATCTCAGCGCACTCTCTCAGTTCATTGGTCAGGAAACTATGGTAGGTGACTTGTCCGTCGAGTAGGCAGCATCGTCGTGGCTGCAGACGCACAATAACCCGCATTTTAATCCCTTTTAATCCGCCCTATAGAACTGGAACGTTCCTGCCTTCAAATCTTCCTCCTCTCACCTATGGACTTTCCTAGACGGATGGGACCAACGCGAATGTGTGGCGTCACCTCGTACTAGGAGAAGAGGCGCTTTGGGGCAAAGACGCGATATTGCACACATTCATAGTTGCCCCACCCAACTAGGAAAGCGCCGTCAAACCAGCCCAGATTTTTTGTGAATTTTTAGCATGAACATGGTATCATTTTAGGCGTCAATCTTCAGCGCACCTCCGAGAAGCTCAAAACTGATGGAAACGTCGTTCCAGATGACGATGATGCAGATTGATCTCTTCTTCAACCCCATCTAATAGAACCTGTTCGTTGCCTCTGTCTACAATTTCTTGCCCACTAGAAGGCGACTGCTCAGCCGTTTATAGGTGTCTGTTTTTCATTGTATATGACTGAGAGCTTTGTACATACACACATGTAATAAATAACTACTTTATGCTGTTCTTTTTGATGCAGGACAGACGCAGAAACCAAACTTCACTGACTGAGCAGCTAAACTGCAGCAGTCGCAGCTATGTACACAAGCCTCAGGACGAGTTGTCGTGGGCGTGTCCACATACGATTACAGTTGTCATTCTTCAGTGCAGAGTATCCTCTAGGGGCCGTATGCTCGTCTACCCCGAGTCTCCCCCAATGAGGGATTGGGGCGTGATATGATATGTTGATATTGATTGGTTTTCCCCAACGGGGAAACACGAGCATACGGCGCTAGGACAGTAGGCGGTTATTCTGACCGTTGAACGGTGTGGAATTCCCGCTTAGGGTGAAGAACTCCAATAGGGCAATAGCCTCCTTTCCTGCATTCCAGCCTCAACCTGGCCAAAAGCCTTCCACAACCAGACCTCTTATCGGCACGCCAACTAGTTCATGAAGCGCAATAGAGGGAAAAAAACATGTTTTTGCCCCAAACTAAGACTGCACCGCGCCATGGTCTAGCGTTTTAGGGTTCGAGAACTCTAACAACAGCCGCGAGATAACGCGCTCCAGTCGACCGGTCGTGGTCGCTCGTCCGCCCTTTGATCACGATTACATGTGAACTGGTCCCCGAAAAATTCCGTCACGCGCGAGCGGCGAGAGTCAGACGAGCAGAGTGACTCTCCAGATTGGGCTAGGGAAGGGACTCCGGGGTGTGGCGAGCAGGGAGGCGTGGAGTGCACGAGACGACACGACGAAAAACCGCGCGCCGCCTCGGTACTATGCCAAGCGGACCAGTTCTCCGGCAACGTTTGATCACTGGTCTTGGTCGCGAAGGCGGTGCTTAGTGGTTTCGGCTGACGGGACGGCATCGATCTTTTTGGAGCGAGTTTCTGCCTCTATTTTGTTTAATAAGAACCCGTAAGCTCTTTTATTCGTGCAGGGAATTCTTGAATGTCCTCTCAGTTTCAGTCATTTGCGGTTAAAACCAGGTTTATTTTTTTTTCAATTCGTGGCTAAATTCTGCATAGATTGTCTCGGATGGATCTCTGGTGGTCCAGCCCCTGGTATTTGGCGGATATCCGTGAGGCCTGATGTTTCTCGGTAAAGGGTGGAGTTTGAGCTGAGGCACGATTTAAGCTGTTTGGAACAGGTGACCATTGAAAGAGGTGGCGTTTAAAACAGTTTGAGGAAACACGCACGCTTGAAATATTGCAAGTAGAATTCGGATCTATCCTAGTGGCGGGGAGACAGTCCACTCTGACTCTTTGAAGCCATTCTCAGCGCTTAACCTTCCCTATGAATTTTGCTGGCTCTTCACACCCTGCTTCCTAAGGCTTGATTCGATATCGTTTCTCAAGTTAGAGGAGTTTAAGGTATCTAGGCATCTTATTGGACTTACCATTAAATCACCCCTACATGACTTTTGTTGGGAGTTTTCCTTGAATCATTGATACCGCAGTCGGCAAAAGGTGCCAGCACGCCTTGATGTTCGATTTGAATTCCATTACATTGCACCAATACCATTACACGGCCTGTCGTAAATTTGCGCGTGTCTGGTACAGTTTGCTGTCTGCGCCCTCCTAACTTAGAGATCGTGCGTCGGCGTCCAGGTTGCCACGTTCGATCGGCGTCTTGTTCGCCCGCGATGACACCGCCTGCAAGCGCGTCGTGGTGCAGTGGAAATGGCGTCGCTTCTTTTTATGAAGGAGGTCGGGGGTTAGGTTCTCGTGCGTGATGGTTCACTTGCATTTCAACCGGATACTTGAGATCTGAGGAACTTTGACGTGTGAGCAAATTTGAGGCATTTTCCGCTATTTTTCCAACCGTAAGCGCTTCACCGCTCGAAGAGCGCAGAACCCAGCCGCGGACTCCCCCTGGGGGCGACGAAAGCAGTTTCCGCACGAGCATTTGGTGGCACACACCCTGGAGCCATTTCCCTAGCCAAATTATGGAGACAAGTGATACGTGATGCTTCGCTTCAATTCATCTAGATTCAGTTCAACTCAAACCCAACTAGGAAATCGAATTCTGGGCGCAATTATGTGTGTAGCTCCATTTCCATTCTTCTAGGTTCAATTCGAAACTGAAACTCTCCTAGGAAGTCGAATTCTGGGCAAAAGTGATGTGTGTGGCTCTGTTTCCATTCATCTAGGTTCAGTTCGAAACTCAAACCTTCTTAGGAAGTCGAATTCTGGACACAAGTGATGTGTGATGCTCCGTTTCCACTCTTCTAGGCTCATTTCGTAACCAACTGAGCAAGTGAGTGATGAAGCGTGAGGGAAAAGGGGCGACGGCGTGTGGTGCAATTGCACTGCACCACACACCCAAATTCACGACAAGCCGTGTAATGGCATTGGTGCAATGTAATGGAGGTCGGTTTGGGGTGGGCGTAGCAGTGAGCAGAGGAAGAACGTAATATCCCCACCTCCAATCTCGGTGGGTCGCCTGACAGCAGTTCATCTACCTGACGTTCAGTAAGTCACAATATGGACTAACGATATGACTGTTTTCATGGTTCATGTAGGGTGCATGACAGATCTCCAGAAGTTATCTCAGCATCAACCTCAACCTCAGGTCTTACCCATAAACTTCATTGTTCGTCAAGCATCTTAAAATCTTCCTGCTCTAGTGGTCTTCACCTCCACGACTGTTCCTTTTAGCACTTGAAGGTGGTTATTGGACAGTCAGTTCTTTCTGCACACAACAAAGCTTGAAAAGGATTTATACTCATAGACCCCCAGTTAGCGAGTTCAGACTCCGTCTTCGTGCTCTTATTCTTCGTTCTCGTCTGTGATCTTATTAGTGCTGGTACGTTCGTTAAACTACATATGTCCTGCACAGCCGTTTCAGGTTATTTAACCATGTCCGGTGGCAGTAAGGATCGGATCGCGGTCTTCCCGTCTCGAATGTGAGTTCAGCTTCTGCTCTTCTTACCTGTTATCGTCATCAAATTCGACTTTCTTTAAATTCTGTCACGGTTATCTCTGGTGGCTCGAGGCTGCTTCTGTTCTCCACCAAGACTGTGTGACGTAGGCCGCAGTAATGCTACTCTATCACTCTAAATGGGAAGCTCACAAACTCGAGGCACATGTTTCCTTGAATTGTAAGGACGGCCAGGAGCTTTCTTTAACTGGAAGTGTGTAGTGTAACAAGCTAAGCCAACGCCTAGGAACTATGGGAATCAGGCTGTGATGAGAATGACCGAGGTGTATATATCCAATAGAGCTGCGGATGATGAGTCGAGTCACGTTGTATTCCGAACTTGTCTGTTCCGATTGTAGACTACTAACTGGTAGATCCATAACTGGTACTTTGTTGACAGCTGTTAGACAGCTCACAACTGCTGAAACTACGAGGTAAGAGTACTAAGCGGTCATTCCTCACTGCTGCGGTGTGAAAGACCCTTCATTGGGTTAGCGAGATATTGCTCGGCACGTCTAGTTTCCCCTCTCTTCATATAACGGCGCGAATCTATCCTAGTCCGGGAGGGGGGGGGGCAAATAACTAAAAAGTAGGTAACAAAAGGAATTGAGACCTACAGAACGAGCTGGAACCTAAAAGAAACTAAAAACGAACGAACAAGCAAAAAAAAGTCGCCGCGGTTCACAATCGTCTCGGCGGGCAAAGAGCGACGGAATGAAGGCATGCCGCGTGCTGACCGCCGTCTGACATGTTGTAACTAGGATCCAACATGGTGAGGAGGGCACACAACTTTGCCGGCTTACAACCGCAACAATTTTTCGTTTTTTTCTTTGTGGCTTTTTCTTATTTAGGGTCCTGTGTTGTTCTGTAGAAGTCGTTCGGTAAGTCTCAAGTGGATTTGTTACATATAATACTTTTTAGTTATGTGCCCCCACCGAACTAGGATAGATCCAACGGCGCTAATACATCATATCGATCGAGAAACTGAAGTATATGTGTCTATCTGGGAATTGTTCGAGTTCTCCGATTTCGGTCATAATGAGCAAATTATGAATTAAGCGCCGTTTTATCCTCTGCGATGTACGCTATGAGTTCTTCTTCTATGATGCACCTTGAAAGCATCTTGAATGTACTGTTCATTAGCACACTCTCTGCAGGTGTATAAAAGTTGGTGGTCTCTCGTTCCAAGACAAGCCTATCCTACCAACCTGGGACTGGCGGAGGGCTTTTAGATAGGCAATAGATTGCGGCGTCTGACCAGGAAGCTATCTCAACGGTAGGTTGGAACGGCTCAGGTGTTGTATATGGGCGGAATCGCCTCTCTCTGGGAAACAACAAAATGCAAATATCTCGACCCCAGTACAACTCTGCGCAGAGTTGGGGACGACGGAATCTGGGCCGTTGGCGGCGTTAGCCCTCTGCCTGCACGCGGAGGGCGGGCTCAAGTTGGCTGAAAACAGCAATGACAAGCGAGCAGCGGTGGCGCAGAGGGTAGAGGGATGGCTTAATCTCCATAATCGCTGTTTCAAGCTAAATTGAGCCTGCCCTACGCGTGCAGGCAGAAGGCTAACGCCGCCAACGGTCCTACTTCCGTCGTCCCGAACTCTGTACAGGGATTGAGATACCTGCATTTTGTTGTTCCCCCAGAGAGAGGCGATTTTACCCATATACAGCAGTTGGGCCGTTCCGACGTAGAGATAGTTTCCATTGAGATAGTTTCCTGGTGAGACAGGTCATGTGTCGACAAAGAATGACAGCTTTCACATTCATGTTTCTCGTATTTGCTCACGTACGTGTGCATATGTCTGCCATTCTGACGAAGGACGGCCTCAGTCTAGGCGATGTGCACTTTTTAGGAAGCATCTGATTGCCCTTACGGGGTAGATAGGGGTGCTTTCTGTCAGCCCTTTCATGGGCGAGGAAATGATTCGACGCGTCTCGAAATAGAAAAGGCAATAGGTCATCGAACGCTTCAGCCTCTATTCCCATTGTGATGATGAAAGCGAAGCGATGAATAATCATTTCGGTGAAATTCTGTTGAAGAGCACATTCTCTCTGAGAATAGGCCTATTATCAGCTAAGCTGCAGGGTTTTATAGGATATCTTTGATTGATCTAAGGTGTCCTTTATGCACTTTGCTCTAGTAGATGCCTTTTGCAGCGCAAGTGCGGTGGCTCGATTTCTGAGCATTCAAAGTCCACTTCACTTTCCCCTGGCAGCTGTGGTTGAGCCCTTTTTTGGTGTTTCTCATTCTCATGAAATAATAATTTTTGATTTTTCAAGTGTTATTATTGTGCCAGACGAGGTTTTCATGGGGAATCTTCTTTATTTATTCGTGGCCAATTACCAATATTATCAAAAAAGAGTATCCTTTTTGGACAACGAGTAAATGAAGAAGATTCACCATAAAAATCTTGGTTGGCACAATACTAACACTTGAAGAATTTATAATGTCAAGGTTTTGGAAGGGAGAGGATTTGATGTATTAAAGGATAAAAAGGATGAAGTACGGCGTTACTCAATTCCTTCTGGGATGCGCCAACGCATTCTACTTCTACGGGATGTCGTGGAGGCGACATGAATGCGTATTTGGCCATACAATGACTTGCGGTGGCCAGCCGATGAACAAGTCGGCGGTTTTATCCTTCCCAGACAAGTCTGGTACCAATTCACCGACCCCGAGGGATGGAAGGCTTGGTTGGCCTGGGCGGGAAATCCGAACCAGGAACCTGGTATCGGGTGCACGCGACAGTCGCGCCTCCTCCGACTGCGCAACACGCGCCCATTTGATGTATTAACTTCTGAAATGTTTTTCACATTATTGGACCACAGCTAATACCTGCAGGAGATCGGTCCCTCATGGCCGTAGAAATTTTAGGTTGCTAAGCTTGCAAGCGCCTAAATGAGGTCATCATCATGCTTTGTTCTAGAAGATGTTTTTGACTTTGTTATCGGTTCCTTTTGATGATTCTCTTTTATTTCAGGGCCCAGACGGTCATGAAGACTCGTTTGAAGGGTGCACAGAAGGGCCACTCACTGCTGAAAAAGAAGGCCGATGCCTTGAACATGCGCTTCCGTGATATTCTCAGAAAAATTGTTGAGGTATGGTTGGGCTTATCGTTTATTTTTGAGCACTTAACTACATTCTTCATTGTTATGTTGCTGCGCTAAGTGATTATTCTCACCCTTGCAATTCAGAACAAAGTGCTGATGGGTGAGGTGATGAAGGAGGCTGCTTTCTCACTTGCTGAAGCGAAGTTCACCGCCGGAGACTTCTCACATACCGTCATTCAAAACGTGTCACAGGCTCAGTATCGTGTCCGCATGAAGAAAGAGAACGTCGTAGGTCAGTGGGAATTATTCTTGGTTAACTCCGGAGGCTTTTGGTTTTAAGCTGTTATTGTGATCAGTATTCTATCGCCAGGGACTCGAACTCCCTGCTAACTGAGCAGGGTGCTACGCCATTACACCATAGGCGCTAGTTTTGATCGCAACCAAACATCTATGTGACGACGTTTTACATTTCTTCCTTTTTAAAGCCGAGGGCGGCTGTCATAGAGGTCATAAGCTGTTAGCTGAATGTTAAGTTGTGGTCAAAACTCTTGCACCAGACAGAACTCGAACCCACACTTTCTGCTTTCTGGGTCTGTGGTGAAGGCGTATCATGTGACCCCGAAGAAGGGTCAGGGTTCGAGTTCCGCTTGATGCAGGAGTTTCGATCAAAACTAAGCATCTATCTGGTTGCCCATAACACCATTGGGCGCAAAGCAGACGAGTAATTACTCAATACAAGGTGACTCCCCCCCCCCCAAGTCGCTTTGCCCCACCATTGTAATAATAGCTGGACAGCCACTTGAGATTCTTGACTTTCTTTTGCTTTTAATTTCAAGAACCTGTGTGATTGCTAGGTTTCAGAGCCTGCAGTGCACTCCATGACTGGAGTCAGTAAGTGCAAACTGAGTATCATTTTTAACGGTGTTCCAAAATTGCTACTGTTTTTTTTTTGTTGCTATTAGGTTGGTGCATAAGTTCTTGGACATTTGATCCCTCCTGAATTGAAAGCGCATTTTGCCGCCAAATTTCTCACATGTATCGACGCGTAAATGATCGATCGATAGAGAAAGGAAAGGGCTACAAAACTGTTCCTAACATTTACTTCTGCGTTGTTAACGTCAGCTATTGTGGCTGAGCAATTCATCCCAACTGAGGCGCATATTCGGCACGTCATGTTATTCCTGCATCAATCTGGCCTCAATGCCAACGAATCGTATCGTTGCCTGAAGGATGTTTACAACGAGAGTGCTCCTGCTCGAAGTACTGTGTACCAGTGGTTCTCGAAGTTTGCAGTTGGTGAATTCTCCGTTGAAGATAATGAACGAGAAGGGCGCCCGATGACACTGGATTTGGATGGCCTCCGGAGTAGAGTGGAAGCGGACCCATACCAAACCACTCGCGAACTATCAAGCACTCTTGGTGCTAGTCACTCAACAGTCGTTCGGGGATTGAAGTCGATTGGCAAGGTGCAAAAATTGGGTCGCTGGGTACCTCACGACTTGACACAACATGACATGGATCGCAGAGCCGATGTCGCTCTGTCTCTCCTTACCCTCAGACGTACCCACGGATGGCTGGACAACCTTGTCACCGGGGATGAGAAGTGATACTCTACTCTAATTATCATCGGCGTGCACAGTGGGTTGACGCAACTGGAGAGGCAGAGGACGTTCCGAAACCCGACCTTCACGTGAAAAAGGTGATGCTATGCATTTGGTGGAGCGTTCTTGGCGTAGAATACTGGGAGCTGCTGGACGAAGGGACAACTGTGACGGCAGAGGTTTACGTCAACCAACTGAGGAAGTTGAGGGCCCACCTTCAAACCACACGAGGAGAGCAAGTGAAGGTGTATTTTCAACACGACAACGCTAGACCGCATATTGTTAGAGCGACGGCGGCTGAGTTGACGGACTACGGATAGACCGTTCTTCCACATCCACCTTACTCACCAGATCTCGCTCCTTCTGATTATCATTTGTTTTCAAGCCTTCAACGCTATTTGGACGGCCAGCAGTTTAGGAACCGAGATTATGTCAAGGAGGCACTGCTCACATTTTTCGAATCACAACCGGCCACGTTTTGGAGAAAAGGCATCCATGACTTATCAGCACGCTGGCGAAAGCCAATTGATGTAAAGGGTGGTTACTGATTTGATATTGTTCTTCGTATGTTGTGATAATAAATATTTCATGCCCCAAATGTCCGAGAACTTATGCACCAACCTAATATTTAGGCTGTGTCGTTTGAGTAAACAATACCACGCATGTTTATCACCCGTTGAACGGCACTTGAGTTTTCAGCGTCAATTTTAATTTGAAATGAAAGCGATTTGCTTTTGCAGGAAAACTGGTGTCTGTAGGACAGCTTTTAAACTGCTGGCTCGATGACAAACTTTACACGTTTAGGAGTGATGCTACCGGTGTTCGATGCCAGCTCGGATGGTCCGGACGCGTATGAGATGACTGGTTTAGGAAAAGGTGGAGCCAATATAACGAAACTAAAGAAGAACTACAATAAGGTACTGTTTGTTCTACGCAGTTACTTAGTCTATAGTCATTGTTGCTGAAGCGATGTCTGCGAAGCTTATTTTGTTTGCTGTCATGATCACTGTTCATAGAGTTCCCTATAATCCCGATATTTGTGGTACAATTCGCTGACTACAGTAGTAAAACAGTTGACTGATTCATGCACTGAACGGACTTAGAAGAGCGATACTAGGAGAGCACTTTGGGGCCTTGAGATATCACGGGATGCAGTTTCGAACGGATGTGTTTTCGAATATGTGTTCCGCTTCTGCTATGTGCCATTTTCAGCGTGGCTCCGAGCTCAAGTAGCCTGCAAACTGCGGTGCGGCCGAGCAGTGGTGGCACGGGGGGTAGAGGAGCGACGTGGTGAGACGGGGTGGTTTATGGATCGACGCCCATGTGATGCACTATTTTTGCAGTTCCTAAAAAAGATCTGCCACGATCAACCAAAGTTTTCTTTGTCAAACAGACTCTTTTCGAGCAAGTAAACAAGTCCAATGCAACATAAACACTTTGTGATGGAAGCAAATCAATCTTTTATTTTTAGAAAATTCGTAACCTCCATTTCTTAAAAAGAAATATGTAAACTTTTGGAATGAGCATGGAATTCCAATTCGTTTGGCCTAAGCAATGTAATAGGTTGTAGAATGCGCAGACACAGAGAATGGTTGGTTTTAAGAGATTTTGCCGTGCACTCGTCGAGAACCTTGCAATGTTTATTTGATTGATAGTGTAAATTGTGTTTACGTGAAGTTATGCAGTGGGGAAGAGAGGTGTATTTCTTCTGTTGTGGTCACTTTTGCTATTCCGAGATCTGTGCACATTTAATCAGCAATTACATTGTCATTCCAAAGGACTGTGCGTGTGTGCTGCACAATCTTTACCTTTAACATACTAGCGTGTTCATTGATCTTCAGAACGTCAGAATAAGCCTGTGCGAGGTCATATGATAAGAAATTTTGTGTTTATTCATAGAGTGTAAGTTTTTCTTAAGATTCTCCGGAAAGGGGACTTTTAACAAAAATTTTCCTTAAAAGATATAATTTTAACTTTGCTAGAAAATGTCTGTTTAAACTTCGGATACGTCTGGAATGGTTTGCAGAATGCCCTCTTTGTATCTAAAGGTGTCCTGTATCAAACTAAAATTCTCCAGTTTAAAAGGGAAGTGTCCATTTTAAAACGAATTTTGTCCAGATGAAAGTGGAAGTGGTATTCGAGGTGTGTAATATAAGCTCTAAGCTGGTTAGTTTAGAATGCCTCCACTTTTTCCCAGAATAGAGAGTGTACTTTTTTCAGTTATATTGCTGTCCCATGATGTTTTAGCCATCCATGTTCCATGTTTCTGGTCATTTTTATGTCTTGCGTTCTGATATCCTTACGCTTTTAACAAATATGCGTTAATGAATATCTCGCTCTGTAGGTATAAAACGTAGATTTGAGGAGCGTTAGGGAAACTAAAGATTGTTCGATTACAGGCTATTGAACTGCTCGTAGAGTTGGCCACGCTACAGACGTGTTTCATCACGCTCGACGAGGCGATCAAGGTGACGAACAGAAGAGTAAACGCCATCGAACACGGTTTGTTGAGAGTTTCCTGGGTGGATGTTGGCGTTTTGGCAAAGTGTTTCTTTCTGCGAAACGATTTCAGCGTCTGTTGTTCCTCCAAAATCGTGTTTTTGCACGGCGCACAGGGTTTATACCTGCAATCAGTCGACGATTTTCAGTGATTATCCCGCGCATTGAGAACACGATCAACTACATCGTCACCGAGTTGGACGAAATGGAAAGGGAAGAGTTCTTCAGGTAGGCTTTTTTTCTGAAATTTTGACGAGAATAGTTTGTGGATATATTAAGGTGTCCCACACGGATTTTCGCTTCAGACCGAAAAGTTAAGTTCATACAAAGGAACTAAAACCAAACATAATTCGGTAATATATTCTCCACAATTGTCAACAACCTTTTCCCAACGTACACACAAAGACTGGATCCCGTCTTTAAAGAAATGAGCTGGCCGCGAATCGAGGAAGTTGGTCCCCCCGGTCCAACCAAGTTCCTCATTTTTCTCCTGGACGACTTTTGCGATAGGAGGCCTCGCCTCACATGAACATGTAGCAAGTTGGTAGAGGACGTGTCAACTCGATTTGGGTTTAAATTTGGAGCAGGATTTGGAGCAGACGTGCTCTACTGCAAGTCGATCTTTTGCGGGTCTGCTTCAACGGCAGTCCTTTAAAGGTCGCAATTCAGGACAGGCGCCTGTCTCCCATGCTCTTCGTCTTCGAGACTTTACGCCAGCGGCAAGACATTGAAACCACCGTTCACATTGTCTTTTGGAAACGATATCTTCGCCAAATGCAGCTACCAACGAACGGCGCGATTCTGCAGCCAATTTCTTTAATTTGAACTCATAGAGCAGGCACGCGCGCACAATCGCACATTTCTGGTGCATTGTATTCTGAAGACTATAATTTTAGAAACGAGGAATGAAGTAGGAAAAATAAAAAGTGTAGAAGATGAAATGCCGTAAAAAAAAACTAACCGTAAGTGAGCTCACAACCGATCCGAATAACTGTGAAAAGAAGGCCACAATGTATGCGACATTCCTTGCGGGACAACCTAATAGTTTATTGATTCGAGTAGAGGAGGGGGAGGGATGATATTCTCGAGCTGCCAGCTCTTTCAAGTGGAGGCTTAGGGGTGCCAAATGTGGCCGTGGCTGATCGATTGGGAAAGTACCGCCACTACATGAGAATGGTCAGCTTCCATTGGAATCTCTAATTTTTATGCCATTAAAAGAAGTGGAGGGTAAAAGACGGCGTTGTTCAATCTCCTTGGGACACGCCTATTTCTACAGGATGTCATGGAGGCGATTTGAAAGTGTATTTTGTCATATGACCTCCTGTGGCCAGCCGATGAACAAGTCAACGCTTCATCCTTCCCAGGCAAGTCTAACATCTCTTCACCAACCCCGGAGAGATCAAACGCCTGATTGCCCTGGGCGGGAGATCTGAACCGAGGACCTGGTATTGGGTGCACGCGACAGCCGGCACCTCCTCCGACTGTGCTACACGCGCCCATGTTAGAAAGAACACACTAGAGTGCATACAAGACACAAAAATTAAACGAATATCTGCTCTTATGTAGGAGACTGTGAGAGTAGTTCTGTCATAGCCGGTAGGTGAGGAAACTTCTCCCATCGGGGATCGGGTTCTCTTCCGTAGTTATATAGGACTTCAACCCATGCGATTTCTTTATTTTCTACAAGGTATAGGTGTTCGTCGCTGGACCTCCACACTCAGTGCAATCAATAGGCTGTCAATAGGTTCCTTTGTTTATCATTCCTATCTCTCTGCCAACTTTGTTTTGTTCTCTTCCTGTGGTACACTAGACGCGGGCCACATTTTGGAGGACCCAGACGTTTGTGTCGTGCTCGAAAACGAAAATCCTAAGCTATCTTCTGGTTAGTGTTGTGCCATATGCAATCGAGTTTGTTAGTGATCGACTTCGGTTACTAGAGCAGTAAGAGGGAATGAAACACACTGTGCAGTTGTCGTGAAACTAGATACGGTAAAATCCAGCACCTTGCACTACATTCAGGCCTCTAAAGTCGTCGACTCTGTCGAAACGTCAGGTTGAATTAAGATCCACCCTAAAACCTCTTCTTGGCACGGCATTGTCAAGAAAACAATAACTGACCAAGCCGAGGTTTCAAGAAGAAAGGAGCTGGGGACTACTCTTAATCGGTCTACCTATTATACAGGGTGTCTCAAAAAAAGCATGCACTGTTTGAAAGGTGATAACTTTGCTCACAGTAAAGGTACTGAAGAAGTTAAGAGCTCATATAAAAGCTTAAGGAAATAAAAATTTTCTGATATGAGCTCCATGGATTGCGCCACGCACTCGTCTGAAACCCTGCATCTTACTCTCGATTGATTGTGTTTCGCTTGAATACATGTTATAATTTCTTCACAATGTGGCTCTCTTGATTGATTTGTGCTTTTTTAAACTTCAAAACTTAAAAACACACTAATCTTACGAAATATGGAGGGTATTGTAAAAAATGCAGATTTGAAAGGTTCTAACATTGCTGCAAGTGAAGTTTTGAAGTTGTTTGAGACTCGTATAAAAGCACATGGTAAAGAGATGCCTGTGGCGTTAATTAGTCAAGATTGCGCCATGCCCCGCCTGAAACATTGAATTTCAGACTCGAGTGATTGTACACTGCCAGAACTCTTTTTGCAATCTTGTTACTAGTTGGCCAGATTAACCTGTGCTGTGTTTCTTTCAACGTTTTCCTTCACCCAGTAGCTGCAGTTATGCCGACTAATCTGTCCATTCAACTTGAATGTTGCTTCATCACTCTACAGAATCCGTCTTGGAAAATGACACTCCTGCTCGCATTTAAATTGTGCAATCAATAAACTCGCATGTCACGTGTCGGTCAAGTTCTAAACATAAAAAGAAGCACAGCACATGCTACTGTGACCAAGTAGTAACAAGATTGTGACAAGCATTCAGCCCAAGCACAATCATTCGAGTCTAAAATGCAAGGCTTCAGGCGGGGCATGGCGCAATCTTGACTACATATGTACACGCCACAGAAATCTCGTTACTCTGTGCTTTCATTTCAGTTTCAAGGTCTCAAACATCTTCAAAAATTTTCATTGGCAGCAATGTTGGAATCTTTCAAATACATTTCTTTATGATACCCTAAATTTTTTGCAGTGTGTTTTCAAGCTTTAAACTTTAAAAGAGGCTCAAATGAATCAAAACGGCGACATTGTGAAGAAATTATAATAAGTATTCAAGCGAAACACGATCAATCGAGTGTAAAATGCAAAAATTCAGTTGAGTGCATGGCGCATTCCATCCCGCTTATATGTATGTCAGAAAATTTCCATTTTCCTAAGCTTTCATATAAGCTCTTAAATTCTTCAGTACCTTTACTGTGAGCAAAGTTATCACCTTTCAAGCAGTGTATACATTTTTTTTGAGACACCCTGTATAATAAGGTAGTAAGACACAAAAGAAGTGCCAAGAATGCTGCTTAATCACCTGGAGAAATAGGAGCTGCGTAGTCGCATGGGATTACGCCATCATGTTAAAATCATGCAAGTTCACCAGCAGTTGACCCCTAGTGGTTTCAAAGTCATTCTCGTTATAGATTGGCTCCTTTGTCCTAGATAAGCGCTGAAAGTTCATCATCTTTTTGCGCTGTATTCCAGCGACATATATGGTAGGATTCTTACATTTACTGCTTGCAGAATGAAGAAGATTCAAGCGAACAAGAAAAAGCAGAAGGAAATTGAAGCCGCCGAGCGTCTAGCGGCCGGCGTTATTGCGGAAAGAGAAGAACGGGAGAACGAACCGCGGAATCTACTAGCTACAGAGGACGACATCCCCATATTGTTCAACTAGAGAGCCTCTTCTTTAGCCGGCGGTGTCGTATCGTTTCAGTTCGATGTGATTCACTTTTGCTGGTAACCTTCTATGCCCAGTTGAGCATGTCTGTCAGTCGATTCGCTCGGCTCAATCCTGTTTGCCGTCTCACAAAAACGGGCGACTCGTCGCCGTCCAGCACCCTAGGTCTTCGGAAACATTCCGCGCGATTCCCAGAGTTCTATCGTATTCGAATATAATTAGTTCGTAGGTGTTGACCCTAATGAAGCACTGTATAGTCCGAACTAAACGCTTGTGATACGAATTTCCTCCTCCTCGCTGTGTTGGTAGTGAACTAGTGTTTTAAGTAGCAGTGTAAAGTTTTATATTTTGTCATGTTACTTGTGTGAAAAGTCTTCTTACTTCAATAATATAAATGTTTTGTAACTGATTCGTCCTTGGACTGGATGAGGAGAAGAGGATTAGTCTCACACGTATTTCTTTGGGCTGTCGCGCATTATTTCGAATGCCTTATTTGGAGCCGCCTTTGCACGACAAGCGATGCAACGAAGTTCTTGTATTTTTGTCATTTGCTACAAGTAGAGCGGTGCTAAGCGCGTGGAAGCGCAGTTGTGTGTGACCCCGGCTATGGTGTGTACCCCGACTCGAGTTTGTGGATCAGATCCAAGCCAGGACACGCAAGATTCCCATCCCTGTCACATCGATGAGTTAATACCAGACTTGTTCGGGAAGGAGAAAACAACTACGACTTGTACACCGGCTGACCACCATACTTCAGGCTTACTCAGATCACAACTTACTCTTCACTTTCTTTTCCCCTGGCGACTTGTATCCAGTAGTCAGACAGCGTTCCTTAACGGTCTCAAAAATATAAGTCTGCCTCTTGTCTGCGCTCTTCTTAACGATCTCTTCTTGTTTGTCAGTAGCGATACGGCAACTGGTAGATTCCATCGGCCGTTTTTCTTCATTGTAGTAAGTGACTAGCCCAGCGATGTTTCGACTACTTCATGTACTGCAGCACAGCCTACAGCCAATACAATAACTCATTGTTTATGCTAAATGTGCACTCAAATTGATTTCAGGATATCCAGTAGAACTAGAATGCAAATGGCGCATTTCGATCAGAGATTGATTAACGTCGTCTTTATTCTTTATTCACGATAGTGCTGTTACTCCGAAGTAGTCACAGGACCTACATCTTGGCTTAACCGTTGGAAAGTGTTTTCTTCATCTGTGCCAGCGCTACGGTAGTTAAATGCACCGAGCGCACAAACACGAAACAAGAACGTGAAACACTGACCTGGCTTCTGACTGGCTTGCAAGTCGGCATAAGGAGAAGAAAATGGATGCTAAGGGCCTGTTCATACTTCGCTACTGCAGCAACGAGAGCGCAGCGTGCGCATCACGCGGAAGTATGAACAGGCGACAGCAGCGACAAGAGCGACAGCGCCATCGCTCGAGTATGAACAGTTTTCGGCGGCGCGCGCTCGATTTTAATCGGTATGCGTGTTTTGCACGGGCGGCGAGTCGCTCTTGTCGCGAAGTATGAACGGGCCCTAATCCGTCTCTGTGGTTGTGATAAACTGAATGCGTATTTGGCCTAGGCAGAGGCTTGCGCCGGCGTGGGGACGGATAGTGCTTATTATTCCCGGACATGCCTGATACGAACCCAGCGACCCTCGGGGGTGAAGGCTCGGTTGGAACCCGAACCAAACCTTGGTTATTGGCGGCGACTGCGCTTCACGCAGCTCATCTGGGTGTTTCTTAGTTGCATGTGCACATACAGGACCGTCGATATCTACTAATCTCTAGCGTAGGCAGTAATTATACTGTAGAATATTACAAGGTAGCCACTGAGGTGCGTGTGCAGTCGAGGGGTGGCGAGGCAATACATGCTTACGTTTTACGCAGTTTTGCACAAACTAGCCTTGTTCCCCATCCCGTTTAAGACATCAACGCTGTCTAGCGGTATAAAGTATGACGTACTATCACTCTATGGCCTATGTTATACTTCGGCGACGCGTCGCCGACGCTGCGACACGTCAGCGACGGCCCGTCACCGACGTCGGCCGACGCTGACGTCACCAGCGACGTCGCCGACGTCGCCACAGACGCGTGGTCGACGTCGGCGACGTCGTCAACAGATTCTGTGGCGGCGTCGGGGACGTCGTTGACAGGAGAGCATCGGAGCGCATTTTTAGCATCGGAGCGCGCTTTCAATGTCATCATTTGGCCACCAGTCTGCCGATTGCATACATTTTGTGCTTTTCTTAATCTTCAAAAGGATTTTTTATTCTTAATTCTTCTTAATGTTTCAAGACTTGATGATGATTTGTTGTTCTGTATGTACTCTTTAAGAAATGCAAATTTAGCAGACGTGATTGCATAATTGGGCGATAGAATATCTGAATAGAATAAAATGTGATTTGTCTAAGGTAGAGCATAATTGGAAATCTTGTAGTGTGCGAGGAAAAGAAGATTGTGAGCGCGAATATGTAACCTATTTAAGTATCAAGTGATGAAGAGCCAAGATGATTACGGCGCGATAGGTGCTAAACATCGTCAAAATGATGGCCGACATTGAAAGAAAGTAAGCAAACGAGGCGCCTTCTTGATGTGCGGTTATGAAACTCATGTCGATTCAAAGTAGGTGTCGTGCCGCAGGGGGGACCTCCGCCCGTACATCGGTGGAGGCCGAGGTCCCCTCTACGGCCCGAGCTGTGGCATATTAGATCCGCGGCTCGCGACCAGTGGGCTTGCACTGCCACGCGGTTATTCTTACCCGATGGGCCCTTAGCGGATCTTGTTTGCCGCGTGCCTCTTTTAAATATGACCTTACATTCCTACATGATAGCGTCTCTTTGTATGTTGACTTCCTCCGGAGGAATCCCCGTTGGTCGAAGCGTCCCCCGACCCCCGGCGATCCCTCCATTGCGACGCTGATACGACCATTGACTTGACCCGGATAACTTGGCAGACCACCTCACGAATTTAGACATTGGACCCTTTGAATTACAAGTTTATATTGGCTAGCTGATATGACCGACATAACATTAACAAAATATGGAGACGACCTATGCTACGTGTTACGGGCCAGGCTGCACCCAAACCCTACTACGGGAATCAGGACCGCGACCCGCGGAGCTTACCTGGCCCAGGTCCTGTGGCCTGCGCCAAGCCAGGACCGACGAGGCCAGGCAGAGGCCCCGCGTTACCTGTGGAAACGACGACGGCGACGAATCCGTGGCTCCTTGACAACGACTAGCGGCTATCGACGAGGATGACGGTTGACGATCGTAGCGACCAGGGAGATGGATCTCGATGATGACCAAGCCAGGATCCGACCGACGAGTAGTGCTCGCCCTCAGAGGCGACGGCGACGACGACGCCCGGCCGCTCAGCGGGAGCGGCCGGGGACGACCACCGCTCAGCGGGAGCGGTGGTGGCAGGACTGGCGACCAAGCCGGTCAGAGACGACAGAGGCACGCACCCTCTGCGTCTCTGCCGGCTTCTAGAAGCTTCGGCGACGGCGACGTGTCGATCGACGCGTTTGACCAGGTTTGACCAGGTCGATCGACCGGCGCGGCCCAGGGACCTGTGAAGACATGTCGGACGCAAGTCACGACAGTAGGCATGAACTATATTTTGAAGCGAACTCTATTTCTTCTAGACTAACCCAATCCAAATGGTACTGGACCACTTAGGAGTCTGACGCGACCGTTGGTTTTTTCACACTATTGGCTGGATGCCGCAAGATGGGCGTTTTTGCACTTTCGATTTCGTAATTCGAGGTCCGCCGATGATGTTGACAGTGCCGGGAACGAAGAACCCACCCACAAACAAAATACTCCCTCTGAGCGCATTTTCTCCCAGCCTTGAATGAGGCCGGCGACGGCCCGTCGCCGTGCACAGCGCGGCGACCGACCCACGGACGACGTCGGTGGCGACGTCGGTGGCGACGTCGGCGGCGAAGTATAACACCCCCTGCGGAGCTCTCGGCGACGTCGTCGGCGACGCTGTGTTGGGCGGGTTGCCACGCAGTGCGTAGCTGCCCGCAAAGCACAGCGTCGCCGACGTCGGCCGACGCGTCGCCGAAGTATAACATAGGCCTATTAGGGGTCGTTTAGTGTGCGCGCGACGCGCGACGCGATGCCATGATAGTGGCCGAATTGATCAATCGCGTCGCTCGATCAATTTGGCCACTACACATGCATCGTGTCGCGCGTCGCGCGCACACTAAACGATCTCTTAGGGTAGGTAGGCACACTCTGCTTTCATTTTCTAAGCGAATGAGATGTTCGAGGATGTTTTTCTGCTGTCAGAAATCTTGCGCTTGAGGGGACTTGAACAATCACCTTCTACTTTCTGAGGTTTTCTTATACCTTCTTGTGCTGCCGGATATCAGCCATGTTCCATAGGTCGTCCCGCGCCCGATAGAACTCCTTTGAAGGTGGCTACGTAGACGTTGTGCTGAGCGCCTACGTTTTACGCAGTTTTGCACACATTCGCATTGTTCCCCTCCCGTTTAGGAAAACGTCCAAACATTTTACAGAATCACCAGGCGATGTGATGTATGGCGTCTTATTGCTATACTAGTACGGAGACACACGATATAGAATTCCTTTGAAGAAGGTTACATAAGCGGTGGGCTTTACGCGAAGGCAGCGAGTAATGTAGGTGCTCTCTCGATTTTATAGGGAACATGAGAGACTCCGGTTAGCTGAGGTCCGTGAATAATCACGGCCCAGCTGTTTGCTCAGTTGCGCGCTCTGCCGAGAATCCGTTGTCCCATCGAGAACGATATCGGTCATCCTTTCGTCTTCGACGATCCTCAACCTCTTCTAGCTTTGAGGTTGACACTCAGACGTTACGTCGCACTATCAACATCAACAAGCCCTGTCCAAATAATGATAAGCATCAAAATTTTGAGGGATATCACTATTCCGTTTGCAGCCAAGGCGTCTGTTTAGAGCTATATTTCCAGCTCGTAGTCGTTCAGTCTTGCAGTCATTTTTTCTTCTATTCGCGTATTATGGTTTACGTCGGTTTCTGACCCTCAGAAGTGTTCGAGGAGTTTTGTGACCATCGGCTTTGACGATGTGCTGCAATCGCTAAAGCCAATCGACGCGACGCATCCGCGCGCGCAGCCGAGGTTGCCGCATAATATGCGTTGGGCATTCTCGACTATTCTGAATCGTTATCATCTTCACGACCAGTACAGGAATGAAGGACTGTGTTAGTAAGCCGTAATTTTTGTACGTCACGCATTCCACTTCTATGGGAGATTGTTTGGGCGATTTGGATGAATATTTGGCCTATAGAATGACTTTGCGGTGGCCAGGCGAGGGAAAAAACCAGTATTTTGTGCTTCGTAGACAAGTTTGTTACCAATTGACGTACCTCGGAGCGATGGAATCTAGCTTGGCCTGGACGCGACTCGAACTAAGAACGCTCAACTCGAGGTGCAAGCAACATTCGGCCCCTCCTCTGTTGCGCCACCACGTTCCCCAAACTTCATTACTACATGCACATTTAACGTTCCCGCTACTGAATTCTTTGTTCAATTTTCACGAGATTGAGGACTGATATATGTATCCGATTCTAGCCGTGGGTAGTTTATACAATTTTCACGTTAAATAAGGCATTTGTCAAGGCGAATTGAATATAACTACGTCCCAAAGAAATTGACATCCATTTTAATATTATGCTGAACATATTCAAATGAAAACGAACGCTCCCCGTACTAAACTAGACTCTGTCCTCGTGGTCAGTTGAAGTGATTATTTGTGTTAAGATTACTATAGATCTTTACTGCGGCTAACGTTTCGACGTTGTCGCCTTCTTCAAAGTCACGAAAAGTCGAAGTGATTTGAGAAACTTCCTTCCCGAATACCAGTTCGTTTCTCAGGAACTCATCCAAAAGGCGAAAAGACCATGAAACTGAACTAGACACTCCCCAAAAAGGCCAAAAGAAATTTTGCTTAAGCAATATTTGCTAATACTTTTTGAGAGCTCATTTCATAGTTCACCATATTAGTTAGTCATATTCTCATTCTTTTACCACAAAGTCCTAAGTTTTTTTTAGAGTTCAAGAAGGTAGTAGTTTTTGAGCATTTTGTAAGAAGTGATTGGTTTATGCACTCGTCCAGGGGCCGGATTCATCAACGACTTACAGCAATGTAACGGAGACAATGCAGCCGAAATGTTTGGGTGAGGGTCTGAACTTACGAATGTCATCGCTAATTGCGGCGACCTATGCCGCAACGCGGTAACTGCGCGGCTACGTTTTCCGACTCTCCGCCTGACCCGTCGCCAGCGCGAAATCCTCCACCACACCTGCGACGACATCCGCGTGTGTGTGGCAGGCGAGGGGTGAAGAAGAACCAGGATAGATTTCAACAACACATTTTAAGGGCCTGCGATTCTTTAAGATCTGAGAGCACTCTCATTAGGCCTCTTGCTGCCCTTCTGATTTACTTCTACTCGTTCTGCTCCCTTTATTTACTCCCTTCTTCAGGATTATTTTCAGCCGTTCCTATGTTTGCTTACAACAATTTGGCAACACCCTTAATTTTTGTCCTTAAGTTTCCCTCATTGGTTTGGATTTATTTACAAAAATATTTCCAAGTCCGATATATTGGTCCCTGGTATTTCCAGTCTTCAGCGTCCTGTCCTAATTCCTTACCAGCTATGATCAAGTGGCTTTGCCGCTCTCTTTACGATTTAAAAGGTAGCCAGTGGTCTTTTCTGACCAAGAGAAACCATAGTTGGCCGAATAGCTGGACAAAAATCAGCGAGAGCTTCATGCAAAGTCCAAAGGAGTAGTCAACGCATTCGCGGCAGCGGCTTTCGCACATGCGACAGTGATCAGTGGCGGCACAGGAACGGCTAATTACTGCGCGGCGGTGGCTGCCGTAGCCGCGATGACCATTCGTAAGTTCGATCCGCTCCCCGAAATGTTTCACCATGTCGCTTGCTAAGCGGCGCCATCAGGGTTTTCGGCTGTATTTCCTCCGTTAAATTGCTGTAAGTCGTTGATAAATCTGGTCCCAGGACGTCTTTCCGTTTATGAAATTGGTATTGTGAATGCTGTTCGCTTGAAGTTGCACAGTAGAGATATCTGTTCGTTCTGCGGTTATCTCTTTTATATCTTTGCTTTCTCCCGCCCAGGCAGAATTTTGCGACCAGTCGCTTAAATATCGCAGGGCGAAGGCGTGGCGCGATTTGTAGTGTAATACACTCAAAAATTAGCAATTTTTTTGCACCCCAAAATGAGCTTGAAACTGTTTTCCTTCTTCAAAGAATCTAAATGCTGTTTTAACTATTTTAGAGGTGAATTAATAGGTTCTCAAAGAAAGTCGAAGCAAGTCATAGTTTTCTTGAATTTTTTTTTTCATATTGATCTTCCTAGACAGTGTCCGATTTAGTTTTGGAAGAGATTCGTCTTTATTTGAGGAGTGTCCAATTAGGCACGGAACCGTCTCTATGGATTCGTGCCCAGTGCTCAAATTACGCTCCTCAGTCTCCATGGCACCACGGCAAGCATCAGGAAATTGCTATGGAGGGTTGCGGACAGATGTATGACGAAGAGTCTGCTTTCAACTAAACGGTTACGAGCTTCTGAATAACGAACAACAAGAAATTATTCCTAGCATTTTTAAAGCATAACTGTGAGCGGCCTCTAAAAAGCTTCCTGAAATGTTATTATGCTTTTGAGGTAGTCGCTTAGTCGTCTCCACTACAATGTTTACCATTTTCACGTCAAACTGGACACTTTTTGAAGCAAATTGGACCCTTTTCCAATCAAATTTGACACTCGTCTAAGTTAGCATTGAGCCTTTTGAAATCAAAGCGAACCCTCCCAAATCGATATGACCTTCAGGCAGGTTAAACTACAGACTTAATTAGATATTTCGCATAACCTCCTTGAAATTTTTTTCGTTCATCTGCCTCAATAAGTGTAATAATTGTATAAAACTTTTATTTTAGAGGAAAAATATTTAATGAAAGTTTGCCTTAAAACACAGTAAACGGGTGAGCACAGTGCACTAAAAGATTAGATCGCATCCATGCACTCAAAAAATCCGCCGCAACATCTGTTTGATTGATAGTGTACATGCCACTTACATTGAACCATCAATATGAGGATATGTCTGCTCTTTACAGTTGATTTTATTTTATTGCTAGCAGGTGTTGAACTCCATGCAAACAGAATTTCTGCTATCAATCGAACAAAAATCGTGAAAAAAAACTTGTTGGAAAAACTTTAAAAAACAATAACAAACAACTAAAAAATCAAAAACTTTTTGGACGAGGGAGTAGCGCAATCTCTTCTTTAGCACTAAAAAATGGTCGCCTTCTTGCTTCTTAAAGCAAGCTTTAAACCGATATTTTTCCTCGTGAAATAAAGTTTTATAAAATTTTAAACAGTGCGTTCACCTATTGGGTAGGTGAATTCAAACATCAAAAAAAAATTACACTACATTTTCCTTCAACAAAAAAAATTATTCAATTTTTTTTGGAGAATTTTTAGTTTACTGTAGTAAAAGCTCGCTTCGATTTGGAAGAGTTTGCTTTGATTTCAAAAGTCTTAGGCTAGCTTAAAGGTGTCCAGTTTGGTGTGAAGGTGTCCAGTTTGATGCCAAAAGTGCCCAATTCGAAAATAAAAGTTGTATACATTAACGGGGCGCGTGGAGCGCAGTCGTAGGAGGCGCCGGCTGTCGCCTGCACCCGATACCAGATTCCTGGTTCGGATTTCCCGCCCAGGCCAGCCAAGCCTTCCATCCCTCCGCGGTCGGTGAGTTGGTACCAGACGTGTCTGGGAAGGATAATGCGCTGACTTGTTCATCGGCTGGCCACCGCAAGTCATTGCATGGCCAAATACGCATTCAGCTCGCTTCCACGACATCCCGTAGAAGAAGAATGCGTGGCGCATCCCAAGAGGATTGAATAACGCCGTCCTTTGTCCTTATCCTTATACATAGCCGAGCTCCGAGCTGAATG
This sequence comes from Heligmosomoides polygyrus polygyrus, assembly GCA_947396885.1. Taxonomy (NCBI): domain Eukaryota; kingdom Metazoa; phylum Nematoda; class Chromadorea; order Rhabditida; family Heligmosomidae; genus Heligmosomoides; species Heligmosomoides polygyrus. The sequence continues at coordinate 94,171,300 of OX377203.1, read as the reverse complement.
GTCCTTGGTCGTCAGCCCATCCGAAACAGAGTTCATCGTAGTCTTCTGGATGATAAACATTCGCGCAACATGTGACGTTGTTTGGGTAGCGTGAATCGATCGCTCTCGGAGATGGCTGACTAGAGCGACCGCGTTGCAGGTTACCAGTAGTTCCTTCTGGCAGTGGTTATCACTGTAGCTCTCTTTGTTGTTCGTCTTACCTGTCCTCGATGTCTGGAAGTTTAATTGGTCCATTTCGTTGCAGCTATAAGGCATAGAAGGTCACCGAGATGTTCTCTTCAGCAGCGGAGGCCCCTGCCTCTGTAGATGCTGATGGCTGGTCTTTCTAAGGTCAAGTAACGTACATACAATTTGGAGTCTACGGGGGGGGGTCTCTAATCAGGTCTTTTTGTCGGCGAATGGGTAGCGCAATCGGTAGGAGGTGCCGTTCACGTCTAAACCGATGGCTATCGATAGCTCAGAGGATACTTCCATCTTCTGGAATCTCTGAACTGGTAGCGGGATGCCTTTAAGGACCGCTATTTAAGGAACTGCTACGGTACCAGAAGAGCAAGTAGAACACGCGGCGCATTCTGAATCTATTTACCAGCACACACGTTTTGCTCGATCACTTACTCATGGGCGGATGTTGGGCAGTTGGAGGAACTGCCAGCTGTCCCATATACCTGATATAAGGTTCCTGGTTCGAATTTCCCCCAGGCCAACCAAGCCTTCTATCCCTCCGTGGTCGGTGAATTGGTACCAGACTTGCCTTGGGAGGATAAAGCGCTGACTTGTCCATCGGATGGCTACAAGACATTGTACGGCTAAATACGCATTCAAATCGCCTCCAGACATCCCGTAGAAGTAGAATGCGTGGCGCATCCCAAAGGGTTGAGTAACGCCGCCCGTCATCCTTTTTTATCCCACTTACTCATTAGCTCTGTGGTCCTCAATCGGCACCACCTATCTATCTGCCGCGAAAAGGGTAAGGACAGAGGTCGGCGTTATTCGGTACCTTCATGGAGTGCGCTACGCGTTGTCTTCCTACGAGATTTCGTGGAGGTAAGACGTATACATGTTTGACGTATAGAGAGGCGGGTAGCATACACACTTGGGGGAGGCTTTGAGTCTCCTTGCACCTCAGTTCAGAGTTTAAGGCTCCTTGTCGCCGCCTAGGCCAACCAAGCCTCCTTCCATCCTTTCGGGGTTGGTGAATTCGTTTCAGAGTTATCTAGTTAGTTAAGGAAGACACTGATTTGTCCATCGACTGCTCATCACAAGTAAATGTGTAGACCATTCAGTATGTCTCCACTGCATACCGTAGAAATAAAGCGCATGGCGCATACCGCACGAGAAGTGACTCATTCCTTATCACGACGTTCTCTCGATCATAGGACGATTCGTGGGATATTGCAGAAAGAATTTAGGTCCGAACACTATCAAATTGTCGCGCTAGGCAAACAGAGAACACATTATAAAAGCCAGCCATCTGGAAAATCCACGTTATTTCATTGTTCTTTTCATTTATTTTTCATGTTAGATTCTTATACGATGTGTTTAAGGTGCTCTTATCATAATATGTGATGTGTTCACACTGGGTTTAATTGCCCAAGTTTGAGGTAAAACGAGATCTTATGACATATGTGATGTTTGGACATTGGGTTTAATTGCGCAGGTTTGAGGTAAAACGAGATCTTAAGCCATCGAGCCCGCAAAGTTTACGAAGTTCCCCACGCTCGCGTTGAGACAAAAAACCCTCCTCTATAAAATATGGTGGGAATGGTGGGATGGTGTAGATGTGCTGGAAGTTTGGAGAGCGCGGACGTGTTTGGTACAAAGGGCGGTTTTTTGGATTAAGCTAGTGGGGATCGCTTGATCAAAGTTGGCTCAAGCGCGGTAAGTCTTCTGGGAACCCCTTTGCTGTAACCACCAATGCAGTCCTATCCGTGGCAATTCTCCTAGCTGAAATTAGCTAAGGCGGGTTCGTGAGCTGGACCAGGCGATTGTGCAAATATTAGGAATCGCAGGGACATTTTCGGTGGCTGTTATATTAGAACGGCGCATTGCTTCCGAGCTTCTATATGGCTGGTGCCTTGCCGGATTGCCAATTAAGCGCTACTCTATGCGCAGCGGGATAATTGCGCGATATTGGTTCTCTATTCAGATGCTTCTATAGCGTCTAGGAGAGGATTGACACTTCTAGAGCTCTGTTCTCTGTGCTCAAGACGAGTCGCATGAAGGGTGGAACATCTAGCGGTAGCTCGGTTTTAATGACAACCATGGACAGATGCAAGTAATTTTCACGTCGAATTGAACACTTTTCCTTCGAAATTGGACACAGTTCTAAGCTAGCTTACCTTCTTCACTCTGAACATCTTCCAAATTAAAACGGGCTTCTTCCACTTTAAACTAGAGACTCCCGAGAAGGTTAGAACAATTTTTTGTCCAGTGAAAATTTAGTTACTTTTTTGAATTTTTTTTTACCTCACCTGCCGCAATTCCTCTCATACAAGTCTTGAGCCAACTCACCGACCCTAGTAGGATGGAAGCCCTGGTCGGGTGGGAAATTCGAACCAAGAATCTGGTATCGGGACACGCGATAGATATCATCTACTCCGATTGCGCCCCGCCCACCTAATAAGTGAGCGAATCGCTTGAAATTTAGTAAAATTTCTATTTTTCGAGAAACCCTTGTGGTTTAGAGTTCGTCATAGAGTGCAGAAAGAAAAAGATGAAAGCCAGTTTTGTTGAAGGAAAAGGTCGCGCCAAGCACCTTTTTTAGGTCGTGCGATTTTAATTTGATTGATAGCGCAAATGCTGCTTACTTGAAAAATCGAAGTAAAGATATGTGTGCTTTCTACAATTGTTTTTGATGTACCATTGACAAGTGTGTAATCTCACGCAAACATAAATGATAAATGAATAAAGCCATATAATTGTGGTAGTTTAATTATAAAAATCAATTAGTTAATTAATTTAGCCATGTTGTCGACTTCTTACGGCATCGCTTTTCGTAGTCTCTTAGCCTTTTGGATGGGTTCCCGCAGAATGAAATGGCATTTGGGAGGATAGTTTCTCAAATAGTTCGACTTTTCCAGGCTCTAAGCCGCAATAAAGACTCGCATACCAATCTTGGCTACGCTTTGCACCTACCCGTCTATTAATTATAAAAGTTTAGAAAACAAAGAATTAGTTTAGTTTTCGTTTCGCACGGGCCCCTAGACGAAAACCAGACAGACAGAGTGTCCTTCCCCCTGTGCTCATCAGTAAGGGAGTGAAGGAAGGAGTTGCTGCTGTAAACTAACCTGAGCTCCCCCTGTTGACGCCGGACCTGGCGAACAACTATTGAACGTAAAGAAGCAACTTTGAAATGTTATAGGATTAATGCTATCAAGATAAGGATAAAAAGGGTAAAGGACGGCGTTACTCAATCCCTTTTGGGATGCGTCAGCGCATTCTAAGTACTTCTACGGGATGTCGTGGAGGCGATATGAATGCGTATTTGGCCATACAATGACTGGCGGTGGTCAGCCGATGAACAATTCAGCGCTTTATTCTTTCCAGACAAGTCAGGTACCAATTCGTCGACCCCGGAGGGATGGAAGGCTTGGTTGCCCTGGGCGGAAAATCCGAACAAGGAAACTGGTATCGGGTGCACGCGACAGTCGGCGCCTCCTCCGACTGCGCTATACGCACCCGAATGCTATCAAGATACCACCAGAAAACAATAAACCTTGAATGAAAGGCATAAGGAGATGTAGGGGGGTAGCAGTGAATTAGAATAGATAGAACAACTCGCAGCAGTGGCACGGAGAGCGCAACGTGGCTCAACGAGAAGATCCACCATGGGGAAAGGAGTGGATTAGTAGAAAAGGGGAATGGTTGTTAGGGAAGGGGTTAGTTAAGGTGAAGGAGGAAAATCATGAAGAGATAGACCACCACGCCGAACTACCAAACGCCCTCCAGTCCACCACCAAGAGAAGAATTTAAAAATATATGGATCTGGCTGTCAGTCAAATAAAATTCGCGACATTTTGGACGAGTGCACGGCACAGTCTTTAGTTTTAGCATTACAGCATTACAAACCAACGCCTACCTTCCTTTTTACTTTAAAACAAGTTCCCAATCATTCTCTTTGATCGAGCAGGTAAAGCTTCATGACGTTTCAAACATTGTCTTTATTTATCAGGGCAAATGAATTTAAAAGTTCCTTAGAAATTCACGCAATGTCCTGTTGGACAAAAAATTATTCTAAACTTCTCGGAAAGGCCTTAAGTGGACTTTGAAGAGTACTTTTTTTTGATTTGGAAGGTGTTAAGCTTGATTTCAAAAGCGTTAAGCTTCTTTAGAAGAGTGTCCAACTTGGATTAGAAGGTGTTCAAGTTAATGTTAATGTTAATGTTTATTACGTCGCGAAAGGCAGACGCGAGATAGAAATAGGACAGTACAAACAGACAAACAAACTTCAGAAAAAGGCACAATCAAACAAGAACTGGGTGTGGTCGATCTCCATGACTAGAGTCCGTCAAACTTAAGCAACATTTTTGATGCATACCGCTTGAACTGGGGTATGGAGTAAGCATTTGATAGGTTTTTCGTGATCCTTATGTAAGCGCTACCTGCTCTATGCGTAAAGAAAGAAGCGCGAACTGATGATCTCGGACAAGGCAAGGCTATTTTCATTATACCACCTCTAGTTCGGGAAGGCATCAAACTATATAATTTCATAATCACAGCCACACTAGGTTGGTGCAGAATTTTATGAACGAGACAAACATCAAACACCTTTCGTCGTGATACGAGGGATGGAAGATCCAAATGTCTATTTCTGAACACTGCGTTGGGGATGTTGGAGTATATGAAGCCTCCCATGCGAATAAATATTTTCCTAGTAAAATTATTTTGGACCTTCTCAATTCTTGAGATATCTTTCATCCTACTAGGGTTGAATACTGTAGTGGTCGTTGATTTAAAGTTGATTTAAAGTGTCCAGTTTGATGAGAAAATGATATAGATTACTGCAGTTTCTTTTCCCAGAAGTCAACATATTTTATTTTCCGAATCTCTGGTACGCTTTCTATTAAAAAGCATAAATATGAACATTTTTCTCAATAACCTGCGCTATTAGCAACCACTAGGGCAACCGAAATTTAACTGTTTCCTTTTTTCATTGTTCTGAGCTGCTTCCATCGCGCTGAATTTGGTCTTGCTGTTCTCATAGTTGTCGTCTTATTGTTGCTGACAGGCCTCGAGGATATCGCGGATGTTACATGCGGTCAAACAGCGCTGGTGGTGTAAGGCGAACATCGCTGCCCGGAAAGCAGAAGATGCGGGTTCGAGTCCCGCCTGGCGCAAGAGTTTTGATCGCAACAAAACATCCTGTAACAACGTCTTATTATTGTTTTTCCCACTTCTCTTTCCATATATCTCTATGCATTTGGGCACCTTATGGCGCACTCATTGTAGTGTGCTTTTATGGGATGCGCTGCGCATTTTGCATCTTCGGGATATTGTAAAGGCAATTTGAACGAGTGTTTGGCCTATACAATGCAATGATAAGTCAGTATTTGTCCTTACCGGACAACTCCGACACCAATTCGCCGACATCAGAAGGTTCCCTTAGCGGGAACCGAGCCAGCAGTCTCCGCGGTGTGCGTCAGATGGTGCCTCTCCAACTTACCTATCACGCGTATACCCTTTCCAATGTCCAGCCAAAAGTTTGCATTTTTAAACGCCTCAGGGTGTCGAATGCTGCAGCTGTGTCCTTCGTCTTCTGCACGTCCCTCCATTATATGAGCGTGTGCAGTAGTCGTTTGCACGACGGCAGGCCTCCTAATGGCCTAGTGCGTGTTTGCTCACGCAAGTGAAGTCTTTTTTGTTCCATTTCCCATAACGACTGCTTGTTGTTGCATTCAAACCGACACTCGACGCATGGAAGGGGAAACGTTTAGGTTTTTGAATGGATAGAATGTAGTTGGGAGACTGTCTTGAAGTTACTGTGCTCGCTTTTGGAGGCCTGTGTCTTCATCTCTTCGTCATCGAAATTGTTCCAGCGATTACAAGAACCTTGTCATCATTCATTTGTCCACTGGCTGCCCCTGAAATTGTAGACACCCTTAATTGTACAGTACATACTTACGGTCCAAGGGCGCAGTCGGAGAAGGCGCCGGGTGTTGGGTGAACACCGAATAGAGGTTCTTGGTCGGGTCCCCTCTCAAGAGAAGGGTCTGCAGCGTATGTATGAACGGGAGCGAGTCATATAGGGAGAATCATCACCACTCAATTGGTTTGAAAAGTGTTTATTTTTGCCAAGTCGTTAAACACAAGGAATAGGGGTCACAATGGGATACAGCGCTGCACGCGTTTGGGGGTTTGTACGCCCGCGATGCTTCTGCAGCCAGTGGCTCGGAGCGCAGTTGGGTAGAAGGTTGACTCGCGCGAGGGAGGTCAGTGGTTTGGTTCTTCTGCGCTGCTGCATCTTTGCGTTTCGACTGATTGGTTGAGATTTGGGGGATTCTGACGTCTACACCATTTTCAGACGTTTTCTGCGCATTTTTCCAGCTGTACGCTGTGGTATTCAACATGGTGATGTATAAATGTTCAACACCAGTGATACACAGGTACAAAGTGCATGAAGCACCACTGGGCACCTTAGGGTAGAGGCTCCTCATAGTCTGTTTCCATACATGGACCAAAGGCCTCGGGGAAAACCATCCTGCTCGGATTTTCAAAGGAGACCACGTTATGACGTCGGAGGTGGTTCAAATGAGAAAGAGGTGTGCGGATCCCGCAAATTAAGCTAAACGACATCGATACACTCTTTCCCTCATGTCTGCCTGTCACCTGGAAATCAGAGGTCTGCTGAAGGTTTTCTAGAACCTAACACCAACAATGTCCGCCGACGGTCGAGTGGTGATCCACCTGCTCACGCTGAAGTGTAGCCCACCTTTAGACAAGGAATCTTCGAGGGAAGAAATCAAGCTGGCCGAACGGATGGCCAGCACACTCAAGGACTTCGAAGCACGTCAACTTGAAGTTGTCGAAGACGAACAGCTGGAAGTGGTGAAAGAAGATGAGGAAGATTGGGATCCGCAAGATGAACTGATGGACGTGGAGAGGCAAACAAGCAGTGGGCATATGATAACGTTTCGGGTGGAACTCTTGTTTCGGAGGAAAGGGTACGTCTTCAATTGGATTTCGGTTGTGTGCTCATAACCGTGGAGGAAGACACCGCGAATCACTAAGCAGGTACTTTGTACCTATGTATCACTGGTGCTGAACACTTATACATCACCATGTTGAATACCACAGCGTACAGCTGGAAAAATGTGCAGAAAACGTACGTCAGAATCCCCCAAATCTCAATCAGTTAGTTGAAATGCAAAAACACACAGCGCAGAAGAACCAAACCCCTGACCTCCCTCGCACGAGTCAACCCTCTACCCACCTGCGCTCCGAACCACTGGCTACGACGCATCGCGGGCGTACAAGACCCCTAAACGCGTGCTGCGTGTATCCCATTGTGACCCCCTAGTCCTTGGTTTTAGCGACTTGGCAAAAATGTACACATTTTCAAACCATTGAGGGGTGAGGATTCTCCCTATATAACTCTTTTCCCCATTCAGACATACGCTTCAGACCCTTCCCTTGTAAGACTATGCTAAGAGGTATTTGAATAGATTCACCCAAAAAGCTGCCTTCTGCTTTCCACCAAGCCCAAATCAGAAGGCTATTGAGTCTGTCCTAACGGGCTGTGCTCGTAGCCATAAAGCTACCTGGCACCTTAGTCTCCTTCCCCGTCGAGCTCCCTTTCCAGTCGTGGTGGGCTCGGGTGGGCTTTTAATGAAAACGCAATGTGTGTCTGACACATTTTCGGCTGTCATTGATTCGCGTGTCTCCGCGACGTCACTGCGCACGTTAGTGACGTTGTTCTAGGAGTGTTTTATTGGCATTCAGGAGATGGCTGCAGACGGCCGTGTCGTCCGAATAGCTGCACGATCTCAGATTATCGTGTGTTGGGTTATTCATCAGGCGCTTCCCGACAATAGCTGGATATTCTTAGATTTTCTCGTAATCAATCAGTGTCGCCTCGATTACCCAGTTGAGCCATATATGGCCTTAGCGATATCTTTCTAGCTGAAATCTAGAGCATGAACGTACCTAGGAGGGTTATTTCAGTGCTGTATGAATCGGCAGCACATACGGTTAACCCGGCCGTGTAGCACAATCGAAGGAGGTGCCTGCTGTCGCGTGCGCCCGATACCAGGTTCCTGGCTCGGATTTCCCACCCAGGCCAATCAAGCCTTCCACATCTCCGTGGTCGATGAATTGGTACCATACTTCTCTGGGAGGGATGATGCGCTGACTTGTTCATCGGTTGGCCACCTTAAGCCATTACATGGCCAAATACGCATTAAAATCGCCTCTACGACATCCTGTAGAAGGATGCATCCCAAAAGGGATTGAGTAACGCCGTCCTTTCTCCTTTATAGGGTAAACCCAAAAGCTTGTAAACTGTCAGACTAGTCTCGATTCACCTGGCCGTACATAGCCTATTTAGAAGAGACACCCCTTGCTGTTGCACGCTCCCCTAATCGACTCAAGGTTCAGGCTCCGACCAAGTCATGGGCAAAAAATCGTTTCAATTCAGTTTCTTTAAGCCTAAATTGGCTGGTACCGAGCATGTAAGCTGTTACAACGATGTTTTGTTGCGATCAAAACTTCTAGCGCCAGGCGGGACTCGAACACGCACCTCTGACCGGTCAGGGATGCTGTACGCCATTACACCACCGGCGCTGTTTGATCGAACGCAACATCCACACCTCGTCAGCATCACCCGTATATCGGAATGAGTCGGCCGCTGACATCAGCATGGAACCAGTTAAGCTGTAGGTCTTGATAGAAATTATTCAATTCAGTTTCTTTTTGGTTAGAAGTTTTGATCGCTGCAAAACATCGCTGTAGCAGCTTACATCCTCGGTACCAGCCAATTGAGGCTTAAAGAAACTGAATTAATTCATTTCTATCAAGGCCTGCAGCTTAACTGGTTCCATGCTGATGTCAGCGACCGGCTCATCCCGATTTACGGGTGAGTGCTGATGGGTGCCATGAGGTGTGGATGTTGCGTTCGATCAAACAACGCTGGTGATGTAATGGCGTGGGTTCGAGTTCCGCCTGGCGCTAAAAGTTTTGATCGCAACAAAACATCGTTGTAACTAAAAATCGTTTCGTTTACCAACGGGGTCAGATAATGGACAACGGTCTTGTCTAACTACCTCCAAGTCCAAGTGAATAGGCAAATATCTACGCGAATGGCCTCCATGATATCGCGTAGAAGCAGAATGCGTGGCGCATCCTAAAAGTGATCTTGTAACATCTCTTGCATCCCTTGTAGGGATTAGTTTAGGTTGTTTAATCAGGCACACTTAAATTTGTGCCCCGAGGATGGCTGCAGTTAAAAGATGAGAGGATAAAAAGATAATTAATGGTATTAATCAATCTTTTTTGGAATGCGCCACGCATTCTACTTCTACAGGATGTCGTGGGGCCAATTTGAATGTTTGGCCTATACAATGACTTGTGGTGGCCAGCTGATGGACAACTCAGTGTTTTATCTTTCCCAGTGTCCTTCACAAGTCTGGTACCAATTCGCCGACCTCAGAGGGATGGAAGGCTTGGTTGGCCTGAATGGGGAACCCGAACCAGGAAGTCCCAATCGGATGCGCCTCTTCCAGCTGCACTACGCGCCATTAGAAGGTACGGGCGCAATAAACGACGCGTGAGCTGCATGCTGGATGGGAAAGTTCTAGGAAGAGTCCTGCAGCATATCAACGCCTCTACGGACTGGTATACGATTCTACAAAAACTGGAGGTAAATCCGAGACTTCACAATCTTGCCAAGATGAGGAATTGTCCGAGGTTTCGGGGGCCATTGCAGAGATACGGCCATAACTTTAAAGACAGGGGAGGCACAAAGATGATTCGTGCTTGATACCTTCCAGTTATGGGCGCGTAGCGCAATGGGCGCATGTAGCGCAGTTCGAGGAGACGCCCACTGTCGCCTGCACCCGATACCAGGTTCCTGTTTCGGGTTTCCCGCCCAGGCCAACCAAGCCTTCCATCTCTCCGGGGTCGTTGAATTGGTACCAGACTTGTCTGGGAAGTATAAAGCGCTGACTTGTTCATCGGCTGGCCACCGCAAGTCATTATATGGCATTCAAATCGCCTCCACGACATCCCGTAGAATGGGAATGCGTGGCGCATCCCGAAAGGGATTGAGTAACGCCGTCCTTTATCCTTTATCTTTTACCTTCCAGCTATGGAGTCGGTCTATGAGCGACGGTATGCAGATGGTGCCGCACCTTACCAACTGCACCATCGAAAAGACTTCAGGTGCAAGCGTAGTGAGGGGAATGTCATCCTCATTTTTCATCATGAAGTCAGTTTTATTCGAAAACTTTTGAAATTAAAACTTCAAAAACGACTACACGTACGTTCTCGCTGTGGGTGAACATCTAACAAGGAGAGCTTCCAAACTTGCGGTAAGCTTTTGCAATGCATTTTGTGCAGGATGTAGGGTCCCGTGGGGGAAGTCCAAAACCATAGTTAATTTTTTTCGGAATGCTCTTCTGCGGCCGAAAACGGCGTGTGAAAATGTGAGCGCGAAGTTCATCACGCCCTGCTGCCCCCTCCCCCAACCGAATGCGGTCGGTTGGCGCAGTGGATAGTGTTCTCGCTTCACAGGTGGGTTCGATTCCCTCCTATGCTGGTGTTTTTGCATTTTGCGATTTCTCGTCAGTGAGTCCCTTCATCTCATTTCCAACACGTGAACAAAAACGTGGCAACAAGTGTTGATTACGTTCATCGAGCTCTTTGAAAGCGGAAAGATGAGAATCTTGATTTCCAGGTTAAGTAAGTCAAAAGCTGATGCCAGATTCGTGACCTGCACCCCAAATAACCCAGAATTTAATAAGGATAAAGGATAAAGGACGGCGTTACTCAATCCCTTTTGGGATGTGCCACGCATTCTATTTCTACGGGATGTCGTGAAGGCGATTTGAATGCGTACATATTTGGCCATACAATGACTTGCGGTGGCCAGCCGATGAACAAGTCAGCGCTCTATCCTTCCCAGACAAGTCTGGTACCAATTCACCGACCCCGGAGGGATGGAGGGCTTGGTTGGCCTGGGGAGAAATCCGAACCAGTAACCTGGTATTTATTTATTTGAAACTAATCCAATCAGATCTTAGAAAGAAACATAGGAAACAGAATCAAAACAACAGAGATTGGACGTGATGAGCTGAGAAATTTAAAAGATGGCTCAAATTGCTGAAAGTGCTGGAAAGGCCAGGAATCCTTCTGAGAAGAAAAAAAAATAGCAGGAGTGGATAAGTAACAAATGGGTAGTGGGTAGAGGAGGCATCTGCCGGGAAGGGACGGCAACGGCGATCGGGCGATTTCTTGTTACTTGAAAATCCAATCAAGAGCATATAAAAAACATAGAGAACGGAATCGACAATGAATGAGAATGAAATGAACTGAAATAAGGGAATGAAGGAGAACTCATGGTGTTGAAAAGGTCAGGATTTCTCCTTGATCACGAGTGAAATGAAAGAGAAAGCTAGCAGGAATGGACCATTAAAAAGGAAGCAGTGGATAGAAGAGGCATCTAGGAATATATAATCACAGTGAGGCTGGCCAAGATACTACTGCGAACGGGTAGCAGGCCCTGCATAGGTATATGTATATGGGCCCTTTAAAATAAAATGGTATCGGGTGCACGCGACAGCCGGCGCCTCCCCCGACTGCGCTACACACGCCCTAACCCAGAATTTTACAGAATTGTTACCTACGACACCATGGGACCCTACATCCTGTAAAATTGCATCGCAGAAGGTCACCGCAAGTTTGGAGGCTCTCCTTGTAAGCTTGGTTTGGCTGGAGTAAAGCTGCCAGATGTCGATGCGACAGAGGGTGAACTCCCCTCTCTAGATCTAGACCAAGCCCTCCTGAAGAACCTTAGCAACTCAAACGCTCTGAAGAGATCGGTGCTTCGCTAGAACGTGGAGAAACTGGAGTTGCCGGCTTCCGTCCCGCCTAAGAGTTCCTGTCTCTCAATCACTCTGCATCCCCAGGGACCAGGCTTGGACTCTGCATTGCTATAGCTCGTTTTATTCCTGCCTGGGGGCGAGGTATTACGTAAACATAGCGTATTCCATTGAGATGTATAGGTCGTCCGGCTTTTTGCCACTGTGGGAATGAGATAGGCGCGTGGGCACAGATTGTTCCATAAATCTCTGAACGAGCTGCAGCTCTGATATCTCTCTTCTATTGAACCTCTCCACTTGGACGGAAGCCCAGCTGGGCTTAACCAATGCTCCAGAAGAGTTTTAATCAGGAATTAGTCCTCGTTAGCCTTGGACGACGTGCGCTGGTGCCAGCTTATCGACTTGAGAGGGAGGCTTGCCGGCGACGGCGCCGGCGCCAGCGTCGCTCCGCCTCTCACCTCACATAGTGGCATCCAGCCAAAGCTCCAGCTCTCCCCTCCGCCTGGTTCGCTCGAGCTTCTCGGTCTGGCTCCATAGCTAGGGGTGTTTTCTCAGCTGTTAAAGGTCACTCGTCGTTCAGTCCAGCCATCATTCTATCTACATCTTCTCATTGATGACGTTCTTGCTAATCTGACCCAATGTTGCTGCCTACGTGTGCGCCATGGATTTCACCTATGGGGATTTTGTGCGATATAAAAGATCTGGCCATTGCAAGCTTTTGAACGATTTTCACATCTAGAAACCTCCACGGTTTTTCACAAGGAGTTCACAGGGAAGTTGTAAAGTTCTATCTCTTTTGGATCCATCAATGGCGGATAGCAGCGCAATCGAAGGAGGTGCCGACTGTCGCCTGCACTCCTAATCGGCATGGTTCTACCCGAGCTAAACAAGCCTTACATGCATCAGGGGTCTGTGAATAGGTATCTAGCTTGTCCGGGAGGAACAGGTCACTGAATCGTTCACTGCCAGGCCATCATCAGACACGAATTCAAATTGCTTCCACCAGCGCCCACATATGTAGAATGCGTGGCGCGTCCAAACAGGGAATGATAAGATAAAAGACGCTTTTTAACATTTGCTGGGTGTCTATGATTGGTTGATATCGCGAGCACGTTTTGAATACATGTGTAGCTGAACATATTGAGCAACGTATCTGTCAACTTTCACCTGTCACCTGTCGTCTCGTTCATCGATGATCATCAGTTACTTGAGTGGGCGCCAGCTGCGTCTTCATTCATCCCTGTTGCGTGCCAGACTGCTCCAATGGGTCCTCCTCGCTAGAGGGATAGGAAGCGCGTCATATCGTTTGTTCAGGGCTTTCACAAAGAAGTGCGACCAACGCTTTGGTGGGCTCCTGGTGTTCTCCTAAAATCCCGCGGAATCCAGTCGATGACGGCTGTTGTCCAAGTGGTGCCTTTGAAGCACATTACGTGGCCGGCCCACCTAATTTTTGGCGACTTGGCTAGTGCAACAGCCTGTCAACTTCCATCTAAAGTGATCGCTGTCTTACCTTCTAAGGATAGGGATAAAGGTTGACGTTAATTAATCTCTCTGTGGGGTGTGCCTTGCATTCTACGTCTATGGGACGTCGTGGAAGCAATCTGATCGCGTCTTACAGTGATTTTTGATGGCCAGCTGATGGACAAGTCTATGTTCTATGGTTCAAATACGAATTTGATACGAAATTACCCACCCGAAGGGGCGAAAGCCTTGCTTAGTTTCGACGGAACGCCAACCATAGTTTGATAATGGGTGCAGATGTAGAACGAAGCTCAGTGGTTCGCATCAAAGGCCTAATAATCTGATTTTTGGCGCTAGCTCCAGGATAGTCTTACCTGTTGTAGTAGGATCTATCCTAATGGGAGGGGCGCACTTCACCCAGTCTTTTTGACAACCGTTGATAAATTAAGACTGAACTCTTTTACAACGGCGACGTACTGATGTTGTCTACGAGAGGACATTGCAATTTCCCAGCCGGCACCGACCAACCTGTTGGGATTTGATTCGCTTTTCTAACAATGCCCCTCCCCTCCAACTAGGATGGACCTTTGTACTACCTGGTCATAGTCACCATTCAAGAACAACTGGACGTGTGAAGCGCACTGAGGCGCAGTTTTTCTCCAGATTAGGATCCCGTCTAGACTAACTAAACCTTACAACCTCTTCTAGTCAGCGAATTGGTGGCTCACGTGTCTTGGGGAAACACTGAACCGTCCACGGGACCTTCACTGCGACTTATGTATAGGTCATCTGCGTACTAATATGGTTTCTCGATATCCCATATTAATAGAAGGCGTGGCGCATCTCACAAAATGACTGAATAATGTCGTACTTCGTCTGTCTGTTCTTGAGGAATGTGCAAATACCGTATCTCACAGTTTCTGAAAAACATAGCCAGGCATCATCGGCGATATTAAACTGAAGTATGCAATTATAACCCTGTTTTTCTCGGCGGGCGGTTCTTTGGACAAATATCTCAGCCGTTATGAAGGACAAAATGGCAACAAATAATAACCGAGCTCTTTTTGGGATGCGCCATGCACTTTTCTGGTACTGGAGACGTGGAGGCGATTTGAATGCTCATGCGGCCTATACAATGTCTAGCAGTGGCCACCCGATGGACAAGTTAGCCTTTTACTCTTCCCAGACGAGTCTGGTAGCATATTACGAACCCCGTAGGGATGGAATGTTTGATTGGGGCGCGGGCGGAACCCGAAACCTGGATCGATTCGAAGTGCAATTGACGCTGCAAAGCGCCACTATCCTACTTCCTAATTCCTCAGATTGCTCATCTGATGGCTATCCTTAAGTGGTGGTCAGAAAAGCGAACTTACTGCCGATCTTGAGCGGGTTTCACGTTGAGCAGTGTCACGTCCGTGCCTCCACCGTATAACTAACTTTTTTGAAGCCCATGGAGTGGAATAAATCTTCTCGGATGCTTGGCTTCGTCGCCCTGCGATTCTTCTTTGTGTTTCGATAACCATTCCAACTCCTATTCGCGTCGTGGTGGATCAATATGGAGTACAAAATTTGCTATTTAATAGGATTTAAAGCTGTTAGTGCATCGCGCTGCCGTATGCCTCTGTTTCCGCAGTGTATAGTAGCTTGTTAGCCACAACCACCTAATTATTCATCGGCTAAGAGATGCGGTATTGTTTTTGTTTTCAGCCAAGCCGACGCCGTTTGTGTGCGGCTTTCGAGATTGAAATTTTATGGAATTCCCTCGCAGATTTATGGACATTCTGGGCAGGGTGAGTAGTGGCACAGCCTCTCTCTTCATCTGGGTAACTACCGAGGTAGATAGGGCTACCACTGTTCCAGATGCTCTTAGTCTACTGCCCAAAACCCAGAAGTAAAAGCGAATGAACGTTAAAAGGATAAAGGACAGTGCCATTCAATCCCCTTCAAGATGCGCCACGCATTCTACTCCTACGAGATTTCGTGAAGGCAATTTGAATGCGTCTTCGGCTTATACCATCACTTGCGGTGGCCAGCCGATAAGCAATTCAGGGTTTTATCCTTCCCGGACAAGTCTGGTAGAATCCACCGACCCCGGAGGGACGGAATGGTTGATTGGCCTTAGCGGGAAATCCGAACCAAGAACCTGGAATCGGGTGTACGCGACAGCCAGCACGTTCTCCAAGTGCGTTACGCTGTACCCTAAAGAACTAATAACGGATAATTAATCCTATCGTGTTTGCAAAGGGCGCATGTAGCCCAATCGAAGGAGGTGCCGGCTGTCGCCTGCACCCGATACCAGGTTCCTAGTTCAAATTTCCCATCCAGGTCAACCAATCCTTCCATCCCTTTGGGATCGGTGAATTGGTACCAAACTTGTGCGGATAAAGCGTTGACTTGTCCATCGCCTGGCCACCGCAAGTCATTCT
The DNA here is from genome assembly GCA_947396885.1 of Heligmosomoides polygyrus polygyrus. Classification (NCBI taxonomy): domain Eukaryota; kingdom Metazoa; phylum Nematoda; class Chromadorea; order Rhabditida; family Heligmosomidae; genus Heligmosomoides; species Heligmosomoides polygyrus. The sequence continues at coordinate 94,155,381 of OX377203.1, read as the reverse complement.
AGGTCCAAGTACGCATTCTAGAATGCGCGGAGCATCCCACGACTAACTAAAACCCGTCCTTTATTTTTTACCCTCTTGTTTTTTTTTTGACTGCACCCACGGTGAGATGATACCAGCGGTATCGTTGATGAATCTGGCCCCAGATGTGACATAGCTCAGTTCAACACTGGGGTAGAACGCACCAGTGCTATGATTTTCGTAAGGGCTGCCTTACGTGGTTAACTTCTCTCACCCCCCTCCCCCCCCCCCCCCCCGTCGAGCCGCTTTGCGCCCACATCAAACTATGGGTGTGAGTGTAAAAAAGTCCTCGAGGGTATGCAGATGCCCACGAAGATCGTCGAGCATCATTCACCTTGTAGTTCATCGGCGAATGGGTGAGTAAATGGTACGATGAATGCCACATCGTGGGTACGTTTCTCTACCCGGGCTTATTTGTTGACACATAATGAAGAAGAAAAATTCGTAGAGCATCCCCATGGGGACCGACTAATGCCATCCTCTTTTTATCCTGATGCAGGTAGACCACCTTTGGGTGCTAATTGGCTTCAGTGCTGCATGAGATAAACCCTTGCATTCGACAGTAATGGGGTACTTGTTCTCTCTCCTCCTTATGCTCCGTACCTTTGCTTCGTACAGACATTCCGCTTTTCTTTCGAAGGCGCTACAGTTGCGCTCGAATGATCTGTTCGAATAGGTATTCGAACGATTTTCATTCGAATTTGAATATTCGTGTTTGAATATTCAAAAAATCGTGCTTTTCGAATGTACTCGAATTCGAATATGCAAAAATTGCGTTTTTCCGAATGAGTTCGAATTCGAATATTCAAAAGAACCGCATTTTCCGAATATATTCCAACTTGTTCCTTGTCCGTTCCAGGAACGGACAAGTTTCTGATGCCCCATTCTCGCTCAACGGAACGAACATCCCCGAATGCTCCAGCTACGTCTATCTGGGTCGCGAAGTCGATATGGCCAACGACCTAGCGCCGGAGCTGAGCAGGAGGAAACGAGCGGCTTGAGGAGCTTTCAAGAATGTCGAGGAAGTCATGAACATGACGAAGAACGTCCGACTCCATGCCATCTATTCGACTCCACTGTTTTTCCTGCCCTAACATACGCCTGAGCTATACGAAAGCAGGATGAACACGCGATCAGCCTCGCGCAGCGTGGAATCGAGAGGACGATGCTCGGAGTGACACGACTCACGCAAGTGAGAGAAGGCCTCCGGAGTTCCGAGCTTCGCCGACGTTCGAAGATCAAAGACGCTGTCGCGTGGGGCAAGTTGTCGAAAATTAGGTGGGCCGGCCACGTAAAGCGCTTCGCAGACACCCGCTGGACGAGAGCCATTACCGGCTGGATTGCGCGGGATGTCAAGAGAACACCAGGACGTCTGCCAACGCCATGGTCGGACTTGTTCGTGAAAGCCCTGAACGACCGATATGACGCTCTTCGTGTCCCTCGAACGAGGAGGATCCATTGGACCACTCTGGCACGCGACAGGGACGAATAGAGACGCTGCTGGCGCTCGCCCGAGCAAGTCGATGATCAGCGGGACGACGGGTGATACAAGTGATTCGAACTCGAATATTCGAAATTTGTGACTATTCGAAGCGGTTCGAATATTTGAAAAAAATTCGGGAGCATAATTATAGTAGGCGCCCAGCGCAAAGCGCTTCCTTGTTTTAGAACTCGGGCTCTCTCTTCCATTTGCCATTCAGGTCCGCATTTCGATGCGATGAACAAAGGGCACGACCGAATTATGCCCGACACCTATTCAGCGTGGGAGAGCCGTCGTTCGATTCCGCTTCTCTGCGGTGCACTTTGAGATTGGGCGACTGCATGGGCGGCTGGAAAGTTTTTCGTTTCGTAATTACGTGTACCTCCCTGCTCTACTGAGCCTTGGATAATTGTGCATTGTCGCGTGAAATTCTATTTCTTCTGAGCTTAAATGGTTGCTCCAAAGGGTGTGCCTAAGGTGGAAAAGCCTTGAGAGGCGAGGTTGGGTGAAATAGACATGGCCCTTCACTTCTATGTAATCCCATTTCTCTCTCTCTCACTCCCTTCCACTACGTATATGTTGTACCTAGTCGAGCTGTATACCTACTCCATTCACATCCCGCACGCATACTACCTATGTTAATCTCTCTCCCAATTCTATCTTCTGAACGTTCTCTCTCCCACAGTTTTCTTTCCACTTTGTATCTCACAGCTCAGTCGCATCTGGCGCATTCGAAGGAGACTCTCGCTTGCATCCTGAAGCGATTTAGGGTTCCAGCTCCGCCCAGGGCAACCAAACCCATCCCTGCGGGGGTCGATTATTTCCAATTAACCACGATATACCGTTGAAATGGATTGTGTGGTGCACGCAAAAGGATTGGTTAGCGCCGATGTTTATACTGTTTACTTAATGTGATATTGCTGTTCACTATACGTTCTCTGGTCTTCCGGAGCCACTCTTTTGCTATTCACTACTATGCGGTCTGCATCTTTTCTCATGTACTTTCTGTGCAGAAAAACGCAAAATAGCCACGCTGCACTTTACCCCTTTCGTACACGCCTCAAACTTGGGTAACTAAACCTTTACTACTTCGTTAAAATAAGGAAAACAACAATACGGCAACACGACACATGCACTTGAAATAATACAGAATACAAAAAGGAACAAAGAGAAATGCAAAGTGGCGGTTCTTTCTCTTTCATACTAAACAACACTTTTGTATGAACAAGATAAGGAAGGAATGTGAACCGTTGACAGCTGGGAGAAATGTTATGCTCATGAGAAAGCTTCTAGGAAAACAATTCTGCTGATCAGCTACTAGATAACTAAACTATGCAACAAAAAAGATAGAGTGTAAGTCTCTGTGTCCTGTTTTAGTTCTCTCACTTTTCTCGCAATGCAACTTCTCCGTTACTCTCCCTGCCTGTACTTCTTCTTTCTACCATTCCATGATCTTTCGAGTCTTCATTTTCGCTTGTTTTTGGGTCTTTTTTCCTCGATCCTCTCCCTTACCCTCATATTCCCCTCTCTTCGTCCGCTTTTCACTCTCTTCTTACCTTTTCTTCGTCTATTTCTTTTCTGATTCTCTACCACTAGACTTTTGCCGATTGCGTGGAGGAATCTCAGCGGCCAGCACACCAGAAGCCTTCGACGTTTTCGCCTTTTAAAGCGAGCCAATACGCCATTGCAGCTAAAGGGTGTCTCCAAAATGTATACACTGTTCGAAAAGCGATAACTTTGCTCACAGTAAAGGTACTGAGGAAGTTAATAGTTCATATGAAAATTTAAGAAAACCGAAATTTTCCGACGTATGAGCGGTATGGAATGCGCCATGCACTCAGCTAAAACCCCGCATTTTACACTCTATTGATTGATTTTCGCCTGAGAACTTGTTATGATTTCTCCAATGAGTGGACGTATCGATTTTTGAAGAAGTTTTAGACTCTTATGAAATCACAGGGTGACGAGATTTCGGTGACATGCAAATAGCCAAGATTGCGCCATGCCTCTGAAATCTTGTATTTCAGACGCGTTTGATTGTGCGTGACATGGGAGTTTATTAGATTTATTAGGATTAGGTTAGGAGCTCCATTTTCCAAGGTGGATTCTGTGGACTGATGAGGCAACATTCAAGCTGAATGGAGAGGTGATTCGGCATAACTGCAGCTACAGGATGATGGAAAACGTTAAAAGAAGCGCATTACAAACCAATCTGGTCATGTAGAATCAAGATTGTAACAAGCATTCAGCCCATGCACAATCAATCGAGTCTGAAATGCAAGGTTTTAGGCGGGACATGGCGCAATCTTGACTATTTCCACGTCATCAAATCGTCATTACACTGTGCTTTCATATGATTCTCAGACGTCTTCAAATGCTTCAGTAGCAACAATGTTAGAACATTTCAAATAGCACCTGTATTCTCTAGAATGCACTGTATTATTCGCAAGCAATAGTGTTTTTTTAAGTTTTGGACCTTAAAAGAAGCACAAATCAATCGATATTTTCATTTTGTGCAGAAATTATAGCAAGTATTTAGGCGAAACACAGTCAATCTAGTGTAGAATGCAAAATTCCAGACCAGTGCATGGCGCATTCCATACCTCTCATAAGTCCCTAAGCTTTCATAAGAGCCCATAACTCGTTCAGTACCTTTACTGTCAGCCACGTTATCGCCTTCCAAGCAGTGTATTCATTTTTTGAGACTCCTTGTAGCTTTCATAAGAGCCCATAACTCGTTCAGTACCTTTACTGTCAGCCACGTTATCGCCTTCCAAGCAGTGTATTCATTTTTTGAGACTCCTTGTAGTTTTAAACCGTTCAAAGAATTTTACTAGTCGTTGATCTGGACTACATTGGAGTGAGTATGCACCAATTAGACCGCTTCGAATGTGTGGGACATACAGAGGGGCGTGTACAGTCGGTGTCCTGATTGGCTGGTGCGTGTTTGGTTGTGCTCTAATTGGTTGGGGTTCTATGGCACGGTCCCGCCTCCAAAGTTGCACAGTAACTGTTCGTGGTTCGCTGATCCGTTGCCTCGTTGTTAGTCGATGGATCGATTCGAAGTTCCCTTCATTTCAGGGTAGCCAGAGCACGTAGCGATGGCGTTGTTGTTCGATCCGCACTTCACGCTGATGCGTGAGGACCAGAGCGTCAAGCTGTTCAATGTGATCCTTGTCGTTTCACAAGCATTCGGTGTGTTTTTGATTAATTCTTGATTTATCGATTGTTTTCGGCCACCACTTTTATAGCGTCTTGGAGGGGTTGAAAGTACCAAAGGCTTAAGATGTCCGAGAATTATGTCAGATAGACGGAACCCGTTTCAGGTGGCCTGGCCATACTTCTGGTTGCGATTTGGATGGGTGGCTATGAGGACGGCTTCTCATGGACTGAAGATCCCGAACGCGAATTCCACTATCACCCCACCTTCATGGTGATGGGAATGGTAAGCGTATTGACCCATGGAGGATCAGCTGTTATCCCAAATGATCGAGCTGCACATACTTAAGGTCTTCCTCTACGGCGAATCGATGCTGGTCTACCGAGTGTTCCGCAACGAGCGCAAGAAGTTCAGCAAAACGCTGCATGTCTGTCTTCACTCCATGGTGCTCGTGTTCATGATCATAGCACTGAAGGCCGTGTGGGACTCGCACGACCTGCATAAGGATGCCCAAGGTGGGCGCTGAAGTCATACTGTTTCCGCACCGTTTCAGGACAATTTCGCCCATTAGGAGGATGAACTGCTACGGTTAAGAGTAGCATGGCAAACAGCCTACTTCAGGATAAATGCCATTTTGCGGCAGATTGGACACTCTTCTAAGCTTCTTTTGGAATCCAAATGAACATCTTCTAACAAAGAGAGCCTCCAAAGTGGCAGTGAGCTTTTGCGGTGGAATTTTTCAGGATGTAGGGTCTCGTGAAGGGAGTTCAAAACCGTAGTTACGTTTTTCGGAATGCTCTGCTGTGGTCGAAAAAAGCGACGGGACGGTTGAGCGCGAAGTTCATGACGCCCTGCTGTCACCCAGCCCAACATGGTCGGTTGACGTAGCGGTAGTGTTGTAGCTTCACAGGAGCATGGTCGTGGGTTCGATTCCACGCTATGCTGGTGTTTTGCATTTTGCGATTTATCGTCAGTGGACCTTTTATCCCCATTTCCAACACATTTCTCAACAAAAACACGCAACAAATCTTGTTTAGGGTCATCGAGCTCTTTGAAAGTGGAAATGTGAGAATTTTTGACTTCCAGGTTAATCAAATAAAAGACTGATGCCAGATTCGTGATCAGCACGCCAAATAACACCCATGCACAAAGTTTGGACGATATTGGTGCTTCTGACCTCATCGCACTCACTCGAGCCTGGGTCTAGAACATGCTTTGCCCTCGGTTTTCATGGTCAAACAAGGACGGTCATTGAGGTGTGGAGCCATTCGAGGTGGAAACCAATTGAATACGTTAATTGGTGGAGGGCTACCCAAAAAATAACGGTGCTACTACGTTCTTCTTTTGAACGGGTGGTAAACAGAAGAGCAGATGTTCAGCTTGTGAGCAGTGTATTTCGCTTACCTGCTTTTTTTGCAATCCTCCGTCATTGCTGAAGAAGGTTAGTACATCATTAACTATTCTTACCAGTTGGTTATTACGTTTTTGACTCCATCCATGTAAAGAATATAGTAGAATTTGCTACCTACAGCACCTTATCATCGTGAAACAGCTCGATGACCCTAAACGACATTTGTTGCCGTGTTTTTGTTCGAAAATGTGTCGGAAATTGGTATAAAGGGTCCCACTGACGATAAATCGCAAAATGCAAAAGCACCAGTACAAGGGGAATCGAACCCACGACCTTGCTCCTGTGGAGCTACAACACTACCACTACACCAACCGACCACATCCGCCGGCGGGTGGCAGGGCGTCACGAATTTCGCGCTCACGCGTGCACATGCTTTTTTTCGACCACAGCAGAGCATTCCGAAAAAAGTAACTATGGTTTTGGACTCGGACCACACGGGACCCTTCTTTCATCCAGTAAAAATTGCATCGCGGAAGCTCACCGCCACTTTGGAGGCTCCCCTTGTAAGTCAAAACGACCGTCTTTCAGGTTACACTAGACACTCTCCGAGAAGATTTGAATAATTTACTATCTAAGGAAAATTTGGAATAACTTTTTTGAATTTTTCAAATTCACCTGTCCCAGTAAGTGTTCAAAGTTTTATAATTTTTTTTATTTTTCTAGGAAAAATAATATATGAAAGCTTGCTCTAGAATGCAGTAACAGCAGTTTTTAACGTACTAAAATAGAAGAGCGCACCATGCACTCGTCTAGCTCGTTGAAATCCTCATTTCAATAGTGTAGTGTAAACACTGCTTGTTTAAAACAGCGAAGTGAAGATATGTCTATTTTCTACAATAGCTTTTGTTTTACCATTAGCAAGTGTGTAAATCTACCGAAGGAGAATTTTTGCTATCAATCAAGTAAAAATCGCGTCGTCCTGGACTAGTGCGTCGCACTATTCCTTTTTTAGAACTAAAAAATTGCTGTCTTTCTGTGCTCTAAAACAAGCTTTAAATCATATTTCCTTGAAAATGATTTCTATATCAAATTTTAAGAAATACAGGTGCGACCCTTATTAGGGCAGGTGAATTTGAATTGTTCTTGAGAATGCCATTCCATAGAAAGTTTTCCTTGGAAAAAAATTATTCTAGCCGTCTCGGAGCGCCTTCAATTTAATTCGGGAGGCGCTTGTTTTCATTTGGGAAGTGTTTAATGTCATTTAAAGAGCGTCATGTTTTCTAAGAACAGTATCTGGTGATCTAATATGATTCCAAAAGTGTCCAATTTGTCGTGAAAATGCTAAAACTGACGTTTTTCGCCGAAGTCGACCTACTCGTGCCATAGCTGGTTGCTGCTTGCACGCGTGTAAACTCAGCGCATTTTGTGATTTGCTCAGCCTTTTGTGAAAGTTCTATTTTTGGCCTGTAGTCTGCTGTTCTAGCAGCCGGTCATTATTGTCGTTCTTCTCGGAAATCGATACTAACTGATCGCTAAGGAATATTGATTGAAATTATCGATTGATTCAGGTGAACTCGATCCTATACCAAACTTGATGTCACTGCACTCGTGGATAGGTCTCAGCGTGGTGATTGCGTTTTGTACCCAGGTAAGATATTCGAATCTAAATCGTTCCTTAAAAAATTGTGGAAGATGAATCTGAAACTGAATACAGCATAAAGAACATTTCTCTGGGTCGATAAATGGCTGCTCTTTGTGGGCACGCATTTGCTCTATAGCAACTGTGGCTTAAGGGGAGTGGTATATTCTTCCCTTCTTTTGAAAGGGGATGACTTGTCGAACAATTCGGATGACTGAACTAGGTTCTATTAACTGTTCTAGTATGTGCCGTGCATTCTGTAATAGTTTAGTTTCATTACCTCCCAAAGGTGTTTTGGAGGAGGTTTAGGCCCATAAATCCGACCTGTACGGCTTCAGTACTGCTATGAGGCTTCTAACGAGGTCATCCCCAGCCTTGCCGACCCTTCTGATTCCTTTAAGGCTCAATTAGCGCAGAAAGTAGCTGGAACGCACCCATGACAGATGTGAGCGTCGCACCGAGCGGCATGCCATGTGCAGCGATGTCCGAGTGGTTAAGGAGATTGACTCGAAATCAATTGGGCTCTGCCCGCGCAGGTTCGAATCCTGCTCGCTGCGAAAAGTTTTGCTTTCGTGCCACAAGATTCCTAGAGGTATAGTGCTTTTCCAGGATGAGAATTCGGACCTGTCCACCTGAGTGGTGAACTTACGTCCTTGGGAATTGAATCACCAGCTGTTGAAAGTCTAGCGAGTGGGCCCACAGTGTACCTCTTCAGCACCTGGTAGCTCTTACCCTGCTTAGATCTGTGGCTCCTGTGGCTGCAATATATATGTAATACGTACTTTAGGTTTTCATTTTAACACCTTTCGGATGAATCGACAGGATTTTATGGAGGGAAACGAGGGTGGACCACCCTTTCTTGACCGTCATCTATTAGCCGCCTATATCTCCCGCTGTCTCTGAAGAATCTGCTGAAAGCTGTTTACACGAATTGACACATCCACCGTATTCTTCAGTACGCCGTTGGATTCGTGACGTTTTTTGCGCCCGGCCTTTCGATCCCAGTTCGTCAGCTGGTGATGCCATTCCATCAACTGATCGGTATGCTGATCTTCGTCGCCGTCGCGATCACTGTCGGAATGGGTATATCGGAGCGAGCTGCTTGGAAACATACGTGGGTTTATTTCACCATTGTTTGTTGTTTACTTGTTTATTTACTGAATTACTGCTGTAATGAACCTCTAGGGCACATCGGGCGCATTTTCATTTTGAGGAGGCGCCTGCTTTCATGTGCAGCCCGATTACATTCATGGTTCGGCTTCTACCCATCTCTCTTCTAAATACCAACCATTCAGGGCTGCAAATTGTTGATAAACTACTCAGGTGCAAATAACGCTAATTTATTCATTGATTGACCGGCCTCCTCAAGTCATTCTGTATCATTTTCACGTCAAATTGGACACATATCAAACCAGAGTGTAAATTTTGTACATTGAACTGGGCACTCCTCCAAGCAGGCTTGAAGCTTTTGAAGTCAAACTGAACATTTTCCAAAACAAGATGAGCTTTCTCCACATTAAAATGCTGAGTGCGATACGGTAAGAATACTCTTTGTTAAGGGAGAATTTGGTGCTACTTTCTTTAGAATTTTTAAAATTCACTGTACGAATAGGTGAACACATTGTTTGAAAATTTATAAAAATTTTACTTTTAAGGAAAAATAATGGTTTAAAGCTCTTTTTTAAGTGGAGAAAGGCAGCAATTTCTTAGTGCTAAAAGATGAGATTGCGCCGTGCACTCATCCAGGATGTCGCGGTTTTTATTTGTTTGCTGTCGATTTCGAGTCGATTCCACACACTTACTTGTCAACGGTGCAACAAAAGCAATCGTAGAATACACACGTACATTCATTTTGCCATTTCGAGGAAGCCGAGGCATTTACACTATCAGTCAAACGAAAATCGCCATGGGGTAGTTGAATGCATGGCTCCATATCTTCTTTTAATACAATAAACCATGCTACTACCTTTGAAAGGGCTTTTATCCAATTCTTTATTTTCTTTTAACAAATGAGAGTTGTATTAGATTTCAAACAGTGTGTCCGCTTATGGTACCAGATGAATTTAAAAAATCTCAAACAAAATCGAGCTAAATTTACCTTAAACAAAAGATTATTCGAAAAATTTGGTGTAACTTTTTTTAGTTCCTCCCCAACCCCGATGTGTAATAGTTTATAAAAAAAATTATTTTTTAAGAAAAATAGTAAACTAAAGCTTGTTTTAAAGCGCAACAAGGCAGCAATCATGTAATGCATTAAAGGACTGGATCTCGCCATGCATTCAAGAACAAGTCGTGACTTTTATTTGATGGAAGTAAACACTGCTTACATGCAGCATCAAAGTATGGATATGTGTGTTGTTGCAATTGTTTGTGTTGTATCCTTTGCAGGTGTGAAACTCCATGCGAACAGAAATTCTGCTACCAATCGAAAAAAATTCGCCAAGTTCAGGACGGGGGCGTGGCAGAGTCTCTCTTTTAGCGCTAGAAAATGGCCGCCGCCGTCCTGCTCTTTGAAACAAGCTTTGAACCATTATTTTTCTTCAAAGAAAAGAGAATTTTATAAGATTTCAAACAATGTGTTCACATGTTGGGTAGACGAATTAAAACTCCAAAAAAGTTATGCTAAAAATTTCCTTCAACAAAAATTATCTTAACCTTTCTATAGAAGAGATTCTAACCAAATTTGGAAAAGTTCGTTTGATTTCAAAAGGCGCCGCAGTCTAGCTCAGAAGAGTGACCAATTTGATTTGGAAATTGGGATCTATCCTAGTCCGGGGGCCACATAACTAAAAGTAGGTAACAAAATGAATTGAGACTTACCGAGTGGCTCCTAAAAAACGAGTTGGAATCTATAAGAACCAAAGACGAACGAATAAACAAAAAATAAATAAAAATTCGCCGCGGTTTACAACTGTTTCGGCGGGCAAAGAGCGGCGGAATGGAGGCATGCCGCGTGCTGACCGCCGCGTGACATGTTATAACCAGGATCCAACATGGTGAGGAGGGCAGACAACTTTGCCGGGTTACAACCGCAATACCACAGTATTATATGTAATTTTTTCGTTTTTTCTTTGTGACTTTTTCTTGTTTAGAGTCCTATGTTGTTTGGTAGGAGCCGCTCGGTAAGAATCTCATGTGGATTTGTTACATATAATACTTTTTAGTTATGTGCCCCCACCCCCTCCCCGGAGTAGGATAGATCCGGAAAGTGACCAGTTTGGTTTGGAAAGTGTCCAGTTTGGATTGAAAGTATCCAGTTCGACTTGAAAATTGTATACGTAATAAATACGCTTTCAAATAGCCTGTATAGTACCGCATGAGCCTTTTCCATGAAGGCTAAGCGAAGATGATGTGTGATTTCGCGGCTTTTTCATTAGTTGCTCATGTTCAGATGCTGGACGAAAGGACGTGAATTGTGCGGACAGCAGCTGGTGGCGAACCTGGTCGGTATGTGCGTGTTCTGCTACGCACTATCTGTCCTACTATTGGTCGCCAACCCCAGATGGAAACGTCGTCCGCTGCCGGAGGAAGAGAGCCTTCATCAGCTCACTGCCGCAACAACGAGCCACGACTAACTGATTCCCAGAGCCCTGCGACCATTAGCGCTCTAAAAACTGCGGTAGTCTTAGGCCTAGTTTACACTTGCGCCGCTGCTCGGCGCGACACGGTCGGGATAGATATCGATCGGGCGTCGCGAAAAATCGATATCTATGGCGATCGTGGTGCCGCGCCGCGTGGCGGCGCAAGTATAAACTGGACTTCAGTGATTGCTTAAGAATCTCGTCTGCAGACCGTCAAATATGTACTAATGGCTTCATAATCACTAGTCTCCTTTTTATTGTGATTCCATGCGATGCCAGTGCCATAGTGACCCATCTGCGTGGAGCTAAGCCGACAACGCGTAGTGATGTGTTGCCACGAAGCGTCCTGTTGCTGGGTGCACTGGCATTGGCTGCGTATCTTTTCCAGTGTGATAGATGAGGTTTCGGACTTACAATTAGCTCTTTAGGAAACCTTGCAGGTGTTCGTGATAGTTCGGAAATTTTTGCTACTTCTGACATCTTCTAATTATGGCCGTTCAGAGCTTGCTACTTTTCTAATTTTCAGCTCTCGTAGGAATAGGCTGTGCTGACAAGAAAGTGGTGGCTGGCTACATTATTTGGAATTTATTTATTTGGACACTTTTGCGGGCGGTTGCGTCGCGTCTCCAGATCACACATTCGCAAAGCTTTAGGCCATTGGTACTAGTTGTTAGTGTGGCCTACAAGAGGAGTGGGTGCGACACACCAGGCCAATCAGGTCGAATCAAACTGGTGCGTGCGATTGGTGCCCTGGTGAATTGGCCTCCCCATGTAGGCCATATTAACGACCAGTACCAAAGGCATTTAATCGCACCGCGATCGCACGCGTGTGCGACTAAATGAATTATGTGAAAATGTGCTCCGTGTGTTTTACTGTACTATGGCGGTTTTTAATTTTTTTCTATAATTTCAGTCACCTGTGGTTAATTTTCGTTCATGTCGCGCATTTGGACAGTATTTTACTCTGTAGGCGTGTGGCCGCGTTGCGGCTTGACGTCGTGTCTTCAGACATTTTTAGAACCTTTTTTTCTTAAAACGACTGAGTACGTTCGGACTGAAGTCATATTACATACTAGAAGCAGAACATAGGAAAGCCGCGCCGCATCCGCACGCGTTGCGTACATGAATAAATCAAATAAAGAGTGTGCCGCGGTCCGATTAATCTTGCTTTTCCCGTTGCTGTATGTAGAATGTAATAGGATAATTTCGCTTATGGCAGTTATCTCGCGTGTCAGTAAAGACTTAGACCCTATTTATACTTCTGACGCCGAGCGACGTGATGGCATGTATAGTGGCCAAATTGATTGATAGCGTCGCTCGATCAATGTGGCCACCATGCGTAGCGTAGCGTCGCTCGGCGTCGAATTATAAACGGGCCCGTAGGGCCTGTTCATACTTACAAGAGCGACAAGGGCGACAAAAGCGACAAGAGCGACTGGGGCGGCGGATGTAGTGTGGTGTACGTAAATAATTGCGTACTCCACACTCCGTCCGCGACGAATGTAGTGTGAAATGTTTAATTATTCACGTGCATCACACTATGTCCGTCGCCCCAGTCGCTCTTGTCGCGAAGTATGAACAGGCCCTTACTGTGCAGACGTGAAGTGGTTACGCGACGCGACCGCACGTGTTCGACGTAAATATCACTCTACTCACTGCTTGGACGGGATCTATACTTGAGCCGCTGGGGGGTACGATGTTGTAAAAGCCACGAATATCGATTACGGGAGACACATGATCGATACTGGCAGCTTTCATAACGCCGCGCAGCATGGCGACAGAAGTATAAATCCCGCCCTACTAACTACTACTGTTAGGGGCTTTGCATCGTCTTTGTGTATGTGTTTCCTCTACGCGTATATTTCCTAACGATCATATCGAGTCGTTCTTGATCTTCTGTTCTCCGCCCTCTGCGTGCATCTGTGGTAATTTCTGTGTCTCTGTTTCTGTCACTGTAGGATTCACTCTACCTAGAGGGACACCCACTATTAGTTCATAGTACTTGTATCCTGTTAATTTATTATTTTGAAATAAATTCTTCATTTTCCAGAATTTTCTATTTTACTTGAAAATATGCCAAATATTTAACTGACCGGGGTATAGAAATCAGTAGAAAAGAGATCATATCGCACCGCAACCGCATGGATGTGCAGGTGTCAAGGTGGTCTTACTGTAGGTGGTTTTACAAACATGCTAGGCAGCTCCAAGCTCCGTCGACGTTCGAGGGCCAGAGACACTGTCGCATGCTAAGTCGTCGAAAATTAGGTGTGCCGGCCATGCAGTGCGCTTCACAGACACCCGCTGGGAAGAACCGTCACCAAGTGATTCCGCGTGACGTCAAGAGAACACCGGGGCTCTCCTAGCACGTTAGCCAGACATCCTAGTGAAATCCCCGACCGGAAGACATGACGCTATTTGTGTCCCTGGGCTAAAAGGATCCACTGGAACACACTGGCACACGACAGGAACGAATGGAGACGCCTGCTCGAGCAAATCGCTGATCAGCGAGACGACAGGTGACCTGGGCTCCCTTCACCTAATACATCATACTGGATCGGCGTCATACCTTCGGTTCTGATGTTCAAAGCTGCCCGCCGTAAGTCACTGTGTGGCCCGAAAGTGCAGCTTGTCTACTTGTCCCACGGAATTTCCCTGCCCAGGAGACACCAGACCGAAGATTAGGGCATTGACCTGTGGACGTGTTCTCCTAGAACGTCTATTGTGAATACAGAAGTAGCAGTACAGTATTTGCCGATACGGTACACGATTTAACGAAAACGTCATGAAAATAATTGGACGAGTTGTCACGGGAGTTGCAGCCGTAATTCTAAGCGGCATTGCGACTATCTCGTCAAATCGATCCTGACGAAACTGTCGCTGCGTGATAACATCGAGGACATCCTGTGTTCAAAGTCGCGGGTGGCCGTTTGGTGGGCATTATAGTTGTGCCCGAATGACCGATTCGAATGGGCATTCGAGTGATTTCATTCCGATTTGAATATTCAAAAAATTGTGTTTTTCGAATCTCTCCGAATTCGAATAATCAGAAAAACCGAATTTTTCGAATATATTCGAATTCTACCATTTAAAATTTGTGAGTATTCGGAGCCATCCGAATATTCGAAAAAATTTCGAATTTAAATTTAATTTAATTTTTTAATTTAAATTTCGAATTTCAACTATGATTTTTCTGATGTTTTCGAATTCGAATAATCAGGCATCATAGGATTTAAGGACAATCGATATTGTTGATCCTTGGCGGCGTTATGTGATTATTATGGCCGCGTGCTAGCGTCACAAAGCTAGTAAATATTGCTCGACCGTCGATCGACTGTTGCAGTTGACAATTGAAGATGGGAGTCGCGTGAATATAGCGGCCCCAGGACCGCCTTCATGGCAAGATGGCAGTGTCGATCAACCATTCGATATCGATTTGTTCCAGGGATGAACCACCTAAGGACCTGTTCACACTTCGCGACAAGAGCGACTGGGGCGACGGATGTAGTGTGGTGTACGTAAATAATTACGCATTTCAAACTACATTCGTCGCGCACGGAGTGTGGAGTACGCAACTATTAGATTGTAACGAAATAAATGGCACTGAACCACTGTAAATTTAAACAGTTAATATCTCGTCTTGTAGGCAAGTTTATTAATCGAAATAAAAACCTTCTGATTCTACACATCCTTGCCAATGTGACACAAGTTTTTTTATCCCAGTAGCATAAAAATCAGAAGTTCTGGAATTGACGAAATCTTCGAAGGCACTTTCGGCATCCTGTTGGTATTTGAATATTTTCCCTACCAAGAAGTCGCCAAGATGCTTGAAGAAATGGTAGTCTGTTGGGGAGAGGTCGGGAGAAAACGGAGGATGTGGTAGAGTTTCAATGCTCAGCTCATTCAATTTCTGCAGCGTCATTCGTGCTACATGGGGGCGAGCATTGTCGTGCAGAAGGAGAACTCGCCTTCGGTTCACCAAGGCCGGCCGGATATCCTTCAACGTTTTCATCATTTCTTCAATTTCAATGTAGTACTTCTCTGCTGTGATGGATTCACCGGGAGGGAGGAAGCTGTGGTGAATAACTCCCAGCGAACACCACCATACTGTCACCATTACTTTCTTTTGGTGCAATTCCGGCTTCGCAAAAACCTTGGGGCTCTCATCGCTGTCCACCCACTGTGCCGATCGTCGCCTGTTGTCATTATCACATTATCCACTTCTCGTCACAGGTTACGATGCGATCAAGGAATAGGTCCGTTTCGTTCCGTAGAAGCAGTGCGGACGAGAGCTCATATCGTCGGTTTCTTTGCTCCTCAGACAGCTCGAGGCACCCATCTTTCCAGCTTTTTGGTCTTTCCAATTTCCTTCAGATGCCGGGCAGCTGTGTTGTGACTGACGTCAAGAACCTTCGCTATGTCCCTGGTACCTTTATGTGGATCCTCCTCTACCATATCTCTCAGCTTGTCCTCATCAACATCACTGTGCCTCCCACGACCTTCATGTTCTTCCAAGCTCTCATCTCCATTCCGGAACTTCTGATACCAACGATACGCCATCCGAATTGTGGAACATCCTTGACCGAATGCGGCGTTGATCTTCTCGTCCGCCTCCTTAGCTGTAGTGCCCAGCTTGAATTCATACAAGAAAATGCCTCGGACTACCCTTTTGTCCATCTGCAAAAAAGTCGATAAAACTCTAAAGTTTTCCCATTTTTACATAGAAAATTTGGTACTCACTGGTAGAGCAAAGTTTGCGCTTCTAAATGATATGCCACATGTTACGGTTTGTTCTTGATCAAACGCGTAAAGACGCGTCAAAAAATGGCGCGAGCCAGTGCCATTTAATTCGTTACAACTTAATATTTACGTACACCACACTGTGCCCGTCGCTCTTGTCGCGAAATATGAATAGGCCCTAAGGTGAGAATCGCGCAAATGTTATAGCCGCTGAACTGACTTCCAGGACAACTGCAAAGCCTCGACCAGCGGTTCTATTAGGTTGGAAAAAAAATCTTTTCATTTTTTTCAAAGATTTATTACTTCACAACTACAAAGTCAAATCAATTGAGATAAACTCTATTTTGTTCTACTACACTTCTCCAAAGACGTGGTAATTTTTCTAATTCCTCTCGCGTAAAAGACTGCAGTTCTGAAGTCGAATCACCGCTGAATCCAATTTTTGAGGTCCTCGTCCGTTTCAAAATATTTCTCTCCAATTTCTTGCTTGAGAGCGTGGAAGAAATAGCATTCGGGAGGGCCGAGGTCAGGGCTATACGGTGGATGTGGCATTACCTCCCAGCCCAGCTTCTTTATTGTTTCTCTTGTGAGTCTTGCAGCATGTCGCTTTGCGTTGTCATGCAGGATCATCACCTTCGACTTCTCAGGCCTCTTTTCTTGGAAAGCTGCGGCGACTTTGTGGAGTTGGCCACTGTATGTGGCAGCAGTAAGTGTCTCTCCACTTCTGAGAGTTTGCCGATAAATCACTCCTCTGATATCCACCAAACACTCAAGAGAATCTTCCGTTCGTGAACATTGGGCTTGAGATCAGACTTAGGGCTCTCTCCCTTTTGTACCCATTGCCTTTTCCTCGGAAGTTGGCACACAGAACCCAGGACTCTTCGCCTGTCACAATCCGCGGAAGAAACGATTTTCTTCCTTATCTGGACAGAAGAGAAGCAGCGATGGAGAGCCGTCGACCTTTCTGAGTGTCTGACAGGGCATGTGGAATCCAAGCTCCAAATTTCCATGAAAGCCAAGATTCTTCAGATGGATCCCCACTATCCTATAAGACACTTCGAGCTTCTCTGCCAGCTGACGTGTCGTCTGCCAACTATCGGTACGAAGAAGATGGTGTAGTTCACTGTCGTCCAATCCAGTTGGCCTTCCTGACCATGCTTTGCCCTCAGTGAATAATTTCCCTTTAAAGGCTTTCCGAGCCACTCATAACAGGCGCGATGAGTAGTAGATCCCAAGCCATATATGTGGTTAATTTGGTCTGCTGCCTGACGTGCTGTGGATTCTTTAATGAATTCTTGAAGAATTCCGTGCTGAAAACGGCCATGAGGTAGATCTGGCATTGAGTTCGGAAGATTGGATGGATAACGAATTACAAGAAGAGTCTTAACCTGTGTCTGCGTGCGAACGGTAGACAAGTGTGATAGGATTACGAAATCAGCAATCAACATTGGCTAGTGCGTTTACAAGGGGAAGGGTAAAAAAAAATTTCGAAGTGTGAAGAGACTTTTTTCCAACCTAATATATCCACAAATATTGTCTATTAGGTTGCCCCATAAGCCCCGGCGTTTTTTTTTTCAACGATTCATTGCGGATTTCGCCGGCGGTCTCTTGCATAGCTTTCAAAAGTGAATGAATGGCTCTATCAGAACATGTATTGCATTTCTTTTTTAATCCTGAATTTTCTCAGTTTTTAGGTCGTTAAATTAAAAAGTGAAAAAGTGGCCATCTGCGCAGTTGCTTCCCTCACTTAGGTTTGGAATTCTTTATGCAGCTTTTTTTCAGCAGTTCATTTGTCCTTGATTTTTAGGTGATCAAATTGGGACGTCCGACTTTTTCGTCCAAATTTTTACAGACAGCTCCTGCTTTGGGGTGGACTTTTTCGTTTGGTATTATACGTCGTTCGGAAGAGGATGTCTTGTTCAATAAGAATTTGTGTCGCGTTTATTGGCTCATGCTGATTTTTGTCGAACATCAACAAAATTCCAAAAACAGAAAAATCATCTTCACCAACAACTCCTTCTCCTTGTTCTGTTGTTGATATTCGACAGAAATCAGCATGAGCTAATAAACGCGACACTAATTCTTATTGAGCAAGACACCCTCTTCCGAACGACATACAACACCAAGCAAAAAAGTTCACCCCAGAGCAGGAGCTGCCGGTAAAAGTTCGGACGGAAAAGTCGGACGTCCCAATTTGATGGCCTTAAAATCAATAAAGGACAAATGGGCAAATAGCGCCGACACGTGTCCTTGTAGCACAAAACATTGTCTTCAAAATGCTATGACAAACTGCACAAAAATTCCAAACCTAAGCGGAGAGAAGCGACTGTACAAATGGTCTTTTTTCCTTTTCACTTCGACCTAAAAATTGACAAAATTCAGAATGAAAAAAGAAATGCAATACATGTTCTGATAGAGCCATTCATTCACTTTCAAAAGCTGTACAGCGCTGTGCAAGACACCGCCTGCGAAATCCGCAATGAATCGTTGAAAAAAAAACGACGGGGACTTATGGGATAGCCTAATATATCCACCGGTATTGTCTATTCTAACCCAGCGTTGCCCATTTGAAGCAGCAATAACTCGAATCTGATGATTGCCAGACGGCCACACCGACCATCTAAAGTGGACGAGTCTTCACGGCCGCCCACGACAACTCGTCCTTCCGCCGTGATAATTAATCAATCAAAGGGCTTTGTGTGAGAAATTTGAGAGCGATTTTTAATGTGTAGCTGTTAACTGCAAGGCGCTTCCTTAAATCACATTAACCACCTCCATAATGCTCCAAAATGACTTCCCTGCTGTCCAAAAGATCCAAAAGTGCAATGGAATCTGCTCCCAGAGAGCATATTCCATCAGTCTGACCCATCCATTGGTTACGTCGGCGACAAAGCTCACTGCAGAGCTCCACTTCAACGCTACTTCAACTTCAGCCTGCCGCATTTTCGGAACCCCTTTATCAAAGCGCTCAAAACGCGACGAGATTCACTCAACACTCAATCACAACCTATAACAGTACGGATCCGTCGGACCCAAACATTCATGCACAGTAGGGTAAAAAATTAGCCGTAACGGAAGACATAACTCACAATAAAACACACAAACACGCGCAGTAACCCTAAATGAAAGCCAAGGCCAGAGCGATGAAAAAAAGAAGAACAAGAGCTATGAAGTTATGATAGAAACACGGTGAAAACACACGCACAAACTACTCGTACCAGAGACACGGTCAACGATGAGCAGACAGTGAAGCAAGCAAGAATCCGAGGCAGCATGATGATCACTGAAAGGAGAAGAAGGACGTCGTCGCCAGCACAAGCTGCTGGATGGTGATTTGGTTCTTCCGAAGGGATCTACAGGGAATGAAACCAGGTCATGTCGACCAGAGTAGGTGGCGGCTCCCCTACGCGGCCTACTTATCACAGCACTAAGAAACGGCAGCGAAATTCGTCAACAACAGTCGATATGTACTCTATACACACAAGGCAACCCCAAGAACAAACAAAGCGGAGCACTTTCCTAGTTGGAGGGCATAGGATGAGACTGTAGGTGGACGAAACCAACAGATACCGTATGGCTCCAGGATCCTACACAACAATGAATGGCATTTGCTGCTTATACTGTCTTCATATGGAGACGGACGGCAAATGCCACATGGCACGGTATGACTTGTACCATTCGAATAAAATTTCGGACGACGCTTTCTCAGCATTCCTTTGCGGTGCCTGCCCTCCCCCACCAACAGGGAAAGTGTCCAAAATTAACCCAAAACGACTAAGAAACAAACGTGGCATGAGAGAGAGAGAGACGATCGGCTACCTTCGTCATGACCTCGCATTCAACAGAGTGCACTCATAGCTACCCTCGCTATACTTGTAATCCCATGTGCCATCGTTCGGAAGCGTCGGCTCGTCTTCTTCAGGAACAATCTCCGGTAGTCGTACGAACGACGGAGCAGCTGGACACTGAAACGAAGACAATTAAAAGATTGGTGGAATTCTACTTGGCTTTGGTGAACATATGAGGTCTATTGGCGTTAGATTATACAAATTCGCCTTACAGAACATAACACCAAAGAACTAGTTATTCCTCATCATAATCGAACCCCTAGCACACTACTGTTGCGAGAATGAGTGATCGTTTTGCCTAATGATTCTAGCTCAAACGCCACTTTGGGTAAAATCAACGGTGGAGTCGCCATCAGATGTCCTTCTAAGACACCGTCAGTGCTAAAGAAATGGAGAATAAGGATGATCACGAACAATTATTCGCGGTCACGCCATAACCTTAGTACCTGAGTGTGAATTCGCAGTGCTCATGTACTTACAGGATGCGTGTGGCGCAGTCAGAAAAAGCACTGGCTTTCGCGCACGAAACTCTGAATCGATTCATGGCTGACCAGGAGACTATCTCAACGGTTGGTCGGAACGGCCCAAGTGCTGTATATGGACAGAATCGCCTCTCTCTGGGAAACAACAAAATGCAAATATCTCCACCCCAATACAACTCTGTGCAGAGTTAGGGGCGACGGAAGTTGGGCCGTTGGCGGCGTTAGCCCTCTGCCTGCACGCACAGGGCGGTATATGTCGCGTAAGTGAGCAGCATTGGTAGATGCGAACTCCTAAACCAATCAGACCGCATGGAATGGGCATGCCATTCAGAGAGGGCATATACAGTTGGTACCCTGATGGGCTGGCATGTGTTGGCCTGTGCTCTGTTTGGTTACAATTGGCTGGCGCGCTCCCACCTACCAATGCTGCTCACCTACGCGACATGTACCCACAGGGCGGACTCAAGTTGGGGTAGAGGGGTGACGTAATCCTCGTGATCTCTGTTTCCAGCCAACTTGAGTCCGCCCTCCGCGTGCAGGCAGAGGGCTAACGCCGCCAACGGCCCAACTTCCGTCGTCCCTAGCTCTGCGCAGAGTTGTATTGGGGTGGAGATATTTGCATTTTGTTGTTTCCCAGAGAGAGGCTATTCTGTCCATATACAGCACTTGGGCCGTTCCGACCTAACGTTGAGATTCCGTCTAGACCAATTAAACCCTTTTTCCTTACCGGGTAAGTCAACTGGGACCAGACTTTTCTAAGAAGGGTTAAACGCCCAACGACTAGCCACCCTAGTCATTTCATGGCACAAACGTGAGCTAGGCATAAAAGTTCATGCAATTTTTCATTGAAAACTTCCGGTAATTGGCATTAACACTACCAATCGAGTTGACATCGCGAAAAACTGATACATCCAATATCATGGACCGCCCAAATTTCCTTCACAGTATCTCACGCAAAAGTAGAATGTGAAGCACATCACATGAAGGAATTGCCTTCTATCCTAGTCACTGGCCCGAAAGGGAAAAAGTTCCACTATGTCAAACCTACCAAAATCCATTCATAGGAGGACGTTCGATGAAGAACAACTGGTGACTTGAAAAAGCTTGTGAAAATTGGTACCAAAATCAGCAGCGCGAAGGACACTAAAGCTATTGCAGTCACTACACCAATGCGCAGTTAAAAAATCAGAATAAAGACAATGCTTGAACACATTTGCTTATGCCTGGAGCGGCTGGTAGAGAGGCCCTCTCTACCAGCCGCTCCAGGCTTAAGCAAATGTGTTCAAGCATTGTTACTAGTAAGGTCTTCAGCTTAACCGGTTCCATGCTGATATCAGCGGCCGGCCCATCCCGTATCACGGGTGGGTGCTGACAGACCTCGAGGATATCGCGGATGTTACGTGCGGTCAAACAGCGCCGGTGGCGTAAGGCGAACATCGCTGCCCGGAAAGAAGAAGATGCGGGTTCGAGTCCCGCCTGGCGCAAAAGTTTTGATCACAACAAAACATCCTGTAACATCAGAATAAAGAATTTGAATTGGATGGAGTGAGCTTGAGCAAGGTTAGTCTGAAAGAGCTAGAAGACCACCACATATACCATACAGGGAATATAATCGTTATCGTGCGGGGTGCCCAAAAATTGAAGTGTTCGAGGGATCAAGAAATTCTATGTCCATGCCTTTTGGATGTAGTATTGCACTCGATTCATAGCGTTAGCGCCAATTATCGGAAATTTTTCAATGAAGGATTGCACAGATTTTTGCTCCCAGCTCTCCTCATCCTTTAGTTTGGCCTGCGCTTTAATTTTCTAACAGTTTGTCTTTTGTCCTACAAAATTATAAGCGAAACATGGTCACATATTTTTCTCACGTCAAAACCGCTGCTCGCAGGCGAAAAATTGTGTGGCGACATTTTATTTTTCGATCAAGAAAGAAAATTCCTTACCGAAACAGCTTATTTCACGGCTATACTACGTTAGATGGGCTAGATCCCAGTGCTCTTCGTATGCGCATGCGCTAACATCTCGCTAAGTTCCAAATTTTACGGCCATTCAAATACCGTGAACATTTCTAGAACATTCTGTAGGATTAGGAACAATTAAACCACTCACGATGACGTAATCCACAACGGCTCCTGTGACCATATCGACTTCATCATAGACACCTGGCCGAGTAGCCGTCATGGCGTGTTCTCTTGAGTCGTAATGCTGAAAAAATGCATTCAATATGCGGTCAGAAGCGGACTAATGACGAAAAGGACGGCTTATTTCGAAGGTCTATCGAGTTAATACCTATGAAAACCGAATTCTTAATGTTCTCAACATGCCGTGCCCAGATATGTCGTGACTGGAGTCCGGTTTTGTGCTTCTCGTATTTGTATGTTTGTTTGCTACTCACTGAAGGCCATCTGAGAAGTGACCACTTTCGCCCTTTCCAGAAGCATGCCAAAACCCCAGTCTGTCTCATGCCGAAACCCCAGTCTGACGAGTCGACCTGTGCCGCGCAAATCTCCCCCGATTCCCAACCGCGAGCAGGCTGAACTCAATAGTCACACAAGATGAGAAGTACGTCTTCTACTTTAACCCTGCCAAGCAGCGAGTCTGGGTGAGGCCTGGTGACCTGTTACCGACATTCGTTCGGCGGGTGAGGCCTGGTGACCTGTTACCGTCCTTCGTTCGGCGAGATGTTCACGGCGAGAAGCACCTTTCTGAGCTTTTGAGTCTGCGTCCATGGACCGGTATACTGGAAGCTGTTTTCCAAAAGCAGGGCGATGGAGTCCAAGGCCATGGTGAACTAAACAGAAGAGAAGGACCAACGACTGGCAATTATTCGGTCTCAGCGCTTCAAGAATGGCCTCCTCCTCGACAACGCCGCACCCCATCGGGCAGAAGTGACCACGGATAAGCTTGCTCAGCTGGGCTACGTTCACATGCCTCACCCACCGAAATCGCCGGACATCTCTCCATGCAACTATCACTACTACTTGAGCCTACAGGACTTCCTAGTCGGAAGGGACACAAGGACCCAAGCAGACATCGACAACCATAACCAGCGGTGGATCAGCGCCAGGCCTAAGCAGTTCTGGAAGGATGGGATCAGGAAGTTGGCTGATCGCTGACAGCAAGGTCATTGACCCTAATGGCGAATACATTCCTCAGCACCGTTGAGTTCTAATTGAGTTATAAAGAGATAAAAAAATTTGTTGAATTTGTCTCATTACTTTTGGCCCACCCTAATAATAGGAGAGCATTAAACAGAGTGCAAACGTCTCACCTGCTCCATATCCTCGAAGGTTTTGCCACATAAATCGCAGAACTTATTCGTCGGGGTCTTCACGGTGCGATTCAACTGGAACGTAAACAGTAACGAAAATAGTGATAAATGATAAGAGAACCAGTGAATGCAAGACGGGCGGAAAGACGACGCCTGACAGGCAAGTTCGACACTCTCACCTTAGCAGACTTGCCAGACTTGGCGCTTCTCTCACGTCCTGGAGAACTAGGCGGATCCGAGTCCTCTTCCACAACAGCCTCGTTCTCTCTTTGTTTCCTAGAAGAACCACTATTTTGGGTCCGTATATTAATCTAGGAGGAGCAGTCTCAAGCTCACCTCCTCTCCAGTTGTTCCGCAGTGACACGTCTGAACACACAGTTTCCAGCTGCTGGACCGAAGTACACAGTCGTCCACCGAGGCGTCGAACACTCCTGCAGGGGAAGCCCTCTTCACTTACGCGTAGAATTTGTACATAGATAGCAATGTGTACCTTATAGGAAGGAGCGTGCTCCTTTCTACTGTCCTGCCATTTTATGAACGGCCTCCTCAATATCCGCGTTTTCTTGCTCTTCTGAAATAGTATTTTTACTAACAAAGACATACTTGAATGAATCACTCACAGTACAGGAATAAAGTTCAAACGCCACAGATACACCATAGGTTTTCTGACAAAAAATGCTGCAGGTTATGAAGAAAGAATTTTCAGCCATTTGGCCTCAGCCGAATTCTCACCAATTTTAGCGCTCCTGCTCAATTACCTTTTTCTTTAGTGTTTTGCATGAAAAGGTGTATGAAGACGCAATTGGTAACGCCCGCCTATATCCGATGGCACTGAAGGCTTATCTTTAAGGGTAAGGTTTAATGCCTTTAAGGGTTGAAAAGAAGTCGAAAACGATATAGTGAACTGTGTCATCCTATGAACGCATGCTATAGGTACAGTAACTACCCTTATTCCGTTGGGCACAGTTATTTGTATCGCCGCACGTTCGAATGCAAAGAAATTCCTCACTATCGCTCTAATAAGAGCTTTTCAAGTCATGGCATCAGTGTAATACGAAGATTCTTTAATTTTTGGAGCTCTCCTTTTCTTGAATGATAATGTTGAAAAAATTTTTGCGACAGTCACTTCAGCATTGCCTCAGCGTGAAGACTACAATAGCGCAAAACAGCTGCACAATGTAAAACACGAATCCATGACTTTTCGCTCGTGAAGCACTTGCTCACTACGTCAAGGAAGTCTGGAATTCTGCTCAGAGCTATACTCAGAGTGGCTTGGCAGCTGCAGTTGTCGCTTTCCTAGATTCGCCCGGCCATTCTGGCACTTCCTAGTAAGTGATGGCAGTAACAAAAGCTTCTTTCTCTTCTATATGGACGTGAGGTAAGAGATCGTCACTCAAATGCCACTAAAATTTACGCCAAGATTTTGCGGTACCAGTATATGTCGTGCCTGGTTTTCATTCGGGAAAGCATGAAACATGAAAACAACACTCACAGTGGTCTCTTCTATCTTCGGCAGCCTTTTCTGTGGTGCGTTTGACAGCGATTTTGCCGTCCGAATTCTCGCCTTGAACCGACTGAACTGCTCTTGAAACGTCACGTACGACCGCACTTTCACATTATATCGCACAGCGTCCCTTAGCAGCATTGGAAGATCTGCTATTCGCTGAAAAACGATTTTATCGTGTTGGCAAATGTTACTTCTAAATCTGCATACCAATCACAGAAAGGTCTCTGTAGCAAAATTAACGATACACTTAGTCCTGCCATTAATGTCTTGGCAGAAAAGATAAATCAATCCTAGTCGGGGGGGGGGGGGGCAATAACTTAAAATTATGTAACAAATTGACTTGGGATTCTCGGAGTGAATTCTACTGTATAAAATAGGACCTAAACTGCCAAAATTCACAGAAATTACAAACTACATTCGATTTCGCCGCGGCTGTAAACAGACAAAGCTATATGCCCCTCACTATGATGGATCGGGTTATTTTTTTTATAACATGAGTTATACCATGTCAGGAGACGGTCAGCTGTGTTTAAATGCGTTTTGCCCGCCGAGACGTCCTTTAAAATCGCGGCAATTCGATGTTTGTTTTTGGGTCCTATTTTGTGCTTTTGAAGCCGCTCCGTGAGTCTCAAGTCAATCGGTCACATAATTTTTAGTAGTGCGCCCCCCCCCCCCCCCCCGGGTAGGATGGATCCGAAGTGATCTTCCTGGAGCAGCTAGTAATGATTACGCATCCTACCTCAGACATCTCGTACAATAAAACGGCAACATCTGAGACACTACAGGATCCACTTAGACAATAGAATAGCCGGAGACAAGGCCCTACCTATACTAAAGAACTTTACATCCATGCTAGCTCGCTGGGAAAATAAAGAACTGTTGAACGAGAAGCCTAATTCTACCCCGCGGTCAGCTCATTGGTAAACAAAGTCTGTTTTCAAATCTTCTAAGAAGAGGCGATAGAATCAAAGAGAACCGTGCACTGGATAAGAGGTCATTCAGGGGTCGAATTGATCAACGATTTACATAACTTTAACAGAGAATTCAGAGCGGAAAACTCAGATAACGCGGTTTGTCGCTCACCATATCTCTTGATAAGCCGCGCTATCAGGGATTTCGGCTGTAATTTTCTCTGTCAAATTGCTGTAAGTCATTGATGAATCCGGCCCCATATGGACGAGAACATTGAAGATTGCCAGTACACGCTCCACCCTATTCCCATGGGTTGAATACTGCATCAATGGGCTTACCAAGAAACTATCTCAACATCTCAACAGTAGGTCGGAACGGCCCAAGTGTTGTATATGGACAGAATCGCCTCTCTCTGGGAAACAAGGAAATACAAATATCTTAACCCCAATACAATTCTGCACAGAGTTAGAGACGACAGAAGTTGGGCCGTTGGCGGCGTTAGCCCTATGCCTGCAGGGGAGGGCGGGCCCAAGTTGGCTGGAAACAGCGATTATGGGGACTATGTCGCCACTATTGTTCGCTCCTCATCGCTGTTTCCAGCCAACTTGAGCCCGCCCTCCGCCTGCAGGCATAGGGTTAACGCCGCCAACGGCCCAACTTCCGTCGTTCCTGACTCTGTTCAGAGTTGTATTGGGGTCGAGATATTTGCGTTTTGTTGTTTCCCAGAGAGAGGCGATTCTGCCCATATACAACACTTGGGCCTTCCGACCTACCGTTGAGATTTTTTCGTGGTTAGACCCGAAACAATATTGAAAAATCCGGTACTTGGCGGCTTCTTCTGGCATCGCACCTGCGGGCAGGCATATCAAAACGAGTCAGGCAGATCCGCTAGAACCCGCATTTCCTTTCCTCGCTTCCTGAGCACAGAAAAGCGTGTTGTGTGAATGATCTACGAGCATGCGCAATCTCGATGCGAGCACAAGCCCGGTAAGTACAAAAATTCCACATTCCTTGCCTTTAAAATAACGCACTACTGGCCACAGGGGTGCAGTCTAATTACAAAAAGGTTGGCCGCGAAGCACTTACTAGGGAACTACCTGAAGTGCAGTTCTGAACTACCGATGCGATATGTATGGGCAGAATCGCTTCTCTCTCGGTAGTAACGAAATGCTCGGTCCAAGTACAACACTGAGCGGTGTTGCGGACGGTGAAAGCCGCACCAAGGAATCAGAATGGTAAGGCATGGAAGACAGCTGATGCTACCACTCTTAACTTCATTGCTTCCTTGAAGCTGTCTGTCGTCCGGTCAGCCAATGGGGTAGCGTAGTCGATCATGAGCGAAAGGTCAGGAGTTTTGGATCCCGCGTGGGGCATATTTTTGGTAATTTTGCAGGCCTTATATTCATGCGATATGGGGTGACATTAGTGGACAAACAATCACAATCAAGTTTCCGCTCAGGCCAATCTAGCATTCCCTCCGTCGAGTTAATATCAAACTTGGCCGGGAAATAAAGAACACTGACTTGTCCATCAGCTGACCACCGTAAGTCATTGCAAAAGCCAAATACACATCCAAACTGCCACCACGGTATACCACAGAGGTAGAGATGCACCCCTCGAAAGAGGAAATGTTTTGCTAAAGCGCGAAAAATCTCAAACAAGGATCCAAACCCTTGACCTTCCTCTCCTGAGACGCTAGCTAATTAACCCACTTGGTGAACACATGGCCTCGGGAGAACAACGAACTCGAAAGTGATAACGTATCAGCTACATCCACGGCCCAGACTCATCAACGTTTTAACGGAGAAAATACAGCCGAAATCCCTGATTGCACGGCTGAATGTCTCACCACATCGCTTAATAAGCCGCGCTATCAGGAATTTCGGCTGTATTTTCGCCGTTAAATTGCTGTAAGTCGTTGATGAATCCAGCTCCACGTTTCACCGTTCTGCTTCCATGGTGCAGTTTTCACTGGCTGCGATCCTGCTCAGTGTTGTACGTGGTCGAGATACTTGCATTTCTTTACCTCAGAGGGGCCTGTGATTCTGCCCGTATACCTACATTTTAGGTCCTATGTAGCCTTTTTATAAATATGTTCTTATCTATCGCATTTTGAGCTAATTTCGGTCTCTCAACAGAGAGAAAAGAAGAGCAAACCAGTCACCAAAGTGCTCTAAAAAACTAAGATGGGCAGCACTAATAAACCTAAAAAACTGCTATCCCAAACTAAGGTTTGGAGTGATTTACCGTGTTCTTGTTGTAGACGCCCTTCATCGTCTCTAACCGAGTTGCAGTTGGATGATCTGATATGACAACGAACGGCAACTTGTCCTCGTTGATCGACTGCACGATCCTACCGCCCAGTTTCCGAATGTCTACACTAAGCTCCTCATGCCGTTTCCGACTCTCAAGATCGAGCACTACATCGCGACCCTGAAAGCGCACTTTGAAAGACAGTACGTGCACCAGAGTTTAAGAATAAGATGTTACCTGCAAGGGATAGGGACTAGTGATCATTTCGGACTTGAGCATCGACGATGACGAGGCATGGGACAGAGGCAGAGAAGCGTGCGAACGAGTCGGCAGCGTTCGCCGAAGCCCGTTCGGCACCGGCCGACTACGGGCTTCTACTGCCATCAGTTGGTTATTTACTGAAATTCTTGCTGAAGTCTGGTAGTAGCAGTCTGACCCATGTATGGGTTAGATCTATAATGGAAAGAACAAGACGTGCGAAATAATTAAGTCGTAAAGAGTAACTAGGATCTAGTACAATGTTCACAGTACGTACGAAAGATAGTATGAAAAGGTACACACCATGCTCGTCTAATTTACACAGTACCTGTTCATACTTCGCGACAATAGTGACTCGTCGCCCGCGCAAAACATGCAGATCGATTAAGACCGAGTTATCGCCGCCGAAATCTGTTCATACTCGAGCGCTAGCGCTGTCGCTGCTGTCGTCTGCTCATATCTCGTGCTGACGGCGGGAGCGGCAGAAGCGACTTGGGCGACGGGCAGAGTGAGTTTGAAGTACGTAACTAATTACGTACACCACATTACGAGCCTGTTCATATTCCGCGACGGCAACGACAGGAGCGACAAAGCGAAGCGTACCGATTTTCCCCAGGCAACGGCTTGGTAATGATCGATACGTATCCTTCGCCCTGTCCGTCCTTCCCGTCGCGAAGTATGAACAGGGCTATATGGGTCAGGGTGTAAACAATAACCGCTGTGTTTTCTAAGCGCAGAACACACTAAATAGCTGAGCAGTGAATAGTTGCTTTAGACCTATTGTTCAAGTTTCCAAGTGAATCGGTTGTGTCCCGAAACTTTTCCTATTTTTACTCGCGCTTTCTTCAAAACACATTTTAGGTTGAATATTAACGGAGCTGCCAATTTTGGTTTAGTTGCTTATTTGAAAAGCATAATAATGTCGGGCACTAGTTGAAAGTTCCGACTCCACCAACGCGACTTAGGTCGAAAAAAAAATTTTCGCTGAAACTTTGTGTAGGGGGTTATTTGGGGTGCTGATCACGAACCTAACATCTGTCTTTCACAATTCGATCGGAGACAACCCATGCCGTTAACAAGGGTGGTCCAGGCAGGGTCACCGATTTCGCTGAAACCTCGTCTATGGGAGTTGTTTGGGGTGCTGATCAGAATCTGACGTTTTCACGATTCGGCTGGATAATATAGATACAGGAAGGCACAGGATTGCATTCTTAAAGTTTCTGCCGGTGGCGGCAGGTAGAGGTTTTATGGTAAGTGGTCGGTTCATCGAGGTTCCTCTGCTGATACATTTCAGGTAGTTTTGAGCATTTTTAGGCACAATATTCATCAATAAAAATTCGTCACTGTTCCATTCTCATTGCATCCTTCTCACCACCGTACCTCTTCCAGATTTTCTTTTAAGGCGAGAAATCCTTTGTAACATATTGACGCTTATGAAACGGATGTCAGATTCGTGATCAGCACCCCATATAACCCCCCTAGCTGAAGTTTCAGCGAAATCGGTGACCCTGCCTGGACCACCCTTGTTAACGGCATGGACAGTCTCCGAACTGAAAAACGGATGTCAGATTCGTGATCAGCACCCCAAGTAACCCCATAGACAAAGTTTCACTTTCAATTTTTTTCGATCAAAGTCGTGTCGGTGGAGTCGGAGCTTTTAGCTAGTGCCTAATGTCGCTGCGAACTGTCAATTTGATATCGTTCTGATGCCTTTTATTATTCTTTTTTTTTGAAACATGGTTTAATTATAATTATTTTTCTTCATATTGTAGTTTTGTAGTTTTAATGTAATTGAGTGTTCATCTTACTGTTGCTTTTAACGGTTATTTTGTTTGCTCGGAGATTTTGTTGACGTACCCTTGAGTGCACTTTAAACAGCTCCTCATGCTCATGGATATACAATAAGATAAATAAGCCAAGACCTTTCCCAGAAACCACTCTACTTGTACGGGCAATCCTGGGTGCTCTTTAAATAGTAATTTCGCCCATGTCACGAACTGTGGTGACTAACCGGCAGGAAAGTCAGTGGTGCTTTGTGCTTCCCAGACAAGTGTATTATCAGCCTTAGACATGGAATAAAGCCGTTAACAAATTTGGACAACCGACTGTTAAGAAAAGAACCTCATCATAGCCTGAGATCAATCTGTATAAGTCAGGAAGGCGCAATTGGTGTTCCGAGTGCACGCTGGAACCTGCGCATCTCTGAGTCAGCCGATTAGGCTGTCCGACAATGATCATCACCCATTTCATCGCATAGAATTGATGGCCCTTGGTCTGGTTTCACTATATGCAGACAGAATCAGCCAACGCGATGACACATCTAGACAAGAACACAGCCGTTCTGGCGACCTCGCAGAAGTAGAATGCCTAGAGCATTCCAAATTGTCATTTGTGGGAGGGGGAGGATTGCATCATAAAAATGGTACTGCAGTCGCAGAAACGGAATGTCCAGACGGCCGTACATAGTTACCAGCTTTTTATTGTTAGTTTCGTTTACCTGAATGAAATAGAGCGATTTGGTATCTCGGAGAGTGAGGCTAAATTTTTAAGCAGCCGGTTCTATAACATTCGACTATCTCGGAATACGCTAGTAACAAACAAAAATTGTGGATTTAGCCTAGTCGGGGGTGCCATCGTAGAAAGTATCGCTGTTCTAATGACATTTTTGTTTATTTAGAAGACAATGCTGTTGGTGATAGAATACAACACCTGGGGCAACGAGGAAGGTAACATACCAGCCGGATTTTGTCGTCACATGTCAGCTCTAAGTTCATTTTTCTTCGCTGAACAGCGTACTGAAACATCCAAAGGAAGAAGGTCTTACTCAGCACCGTCCTCTAGGCACATGGCATTGTCCTGTGGCCCGATTCATCAACCGCCTACCGCCCTCTAACTGTGAAAATACCGTCAAACCTGATGCTGATGAATGTCATATCAGGGTTTGGCAGTATTTTCACCGTTAGAGGGCAGTAAGCGGATGGTGAATCTGACCCCTGGTGGCCGACAGCCGGGAAGCGCTGGAGGAGAAAGGCGGCTGAGGCAGAAATCGGCTCCGCTAACAATGACCTGCGGAATGTAGGTATTGTAGAAAGCCCAAGAAGAAGCTGTATACACAGACCAGTAGTCAGCCCTATCCCTTTCTACGAAAATGACTACCAGGCCTGGGTGGGTAATGCACAAGACTGGGCTGATGAAATGATGACCAGCTGGATTTATGTACGGATGGACCCGGTGGGACAGGGAGATTAGCAGGGATGTCGGGGCAGTAATGAAGGCAGTTTTGTTCCAGTTCGAAACAAAGAACAAAGGCTTTGGTTTCTATAGGCTCACAGTGAGACCTGAGAACCACTAAATAGGGTTGCCCCAGAAGTTTGAACCAAAAAAAAGCAAGAAAACAACGACAAGAAGCTGCAAAGGAAGGAGGATGAGGTGACGTCGGATCACAAATAAGGATAAAGGAAAAACGACTAAAGCGCATGTACTACCGCATAAAAATATGGAACTGCACTGGACTAAAAATTGGTTGTACTTAGTTGCGTACCACGCATGCGTGTTATATAATGAAAAACTATTCATTATTCTGCATTGACCCACCGTTATTTTATTCACTACGTAGTGAAAACGTCACTTGATGTCATGCTGTGCCCGAAATGACAAAGCGATCCTCTCCCACTAGCCCCTTTACACAGAAAATAGCGCTAATCATACGATCCCCCAACCCTGGCCAGGATGAATCCCCGAAATGTAAGCAGTAACTCGAGACTGAACTACGATAAGTTAGTCTCACTCAACATTTCCCAACATTGTGCAATATTGCGGATAATTGTTAACGCAAAAAGCTGCCGCACATAGTTTCAAGACCACGAGAACTCACTAAGCCCCTCAAAACGTACCCAACCAAGTGATTCCAGTAACGGATCTATGTAGGTTCGCTTAATTTTACTATTTTCACGACTCCCGGTGTGGAGAAGAGGACGGAAATCTTTTCTTCGCCGAAACTCCGCCCAAAAGGGTTACTTGGGGTGCTGACCATGATTATGACATTCGTTTTTGAAACTTCGTTCGATTACTGTAGTTCACCGTAAAAGCGTGTGCGTAAACCTGTCGGTGTTATCGTTATCGTTGCCGCCCAAAGTTTACCCATTGAGGTTATGTGGAGTGCAGATCACGTACCTGACATCAATTTTGACGCAAATATGGTTGGGGTATCAAAACGTAGAACAGGCCTAAACGGTTTCAGCTTTTTGAAACCGGATTTTTTTCGCAGCACTGGTGTGCTCTACCCCTACAGTAAACTTAGGTAGACAATTTCTAATTTCACATGCACAAGCCTTCTTACCAATGCGCACAACCGCTGAGCAGGGGGTGACCCCCCTCCCCCGACCCTTTTTGCGTCTAAATTTTTAGTACTACCGTGGAGTACACTAGGTTACCCTTATAGATGAAGTTTGGGTACTATTGTACAGCACTAAACCTTGTTTAAAATAGGTCTACTAGGGGTAACCTGCCATGAGAAGAACGAATATCATAGTCGTTTTTTTGCGGAGATGTCGTATAAGCCTGCTATATTAAGTTCGAATCGCCCAAGGCCTTGCGAAATAGCGCACGCTGGGAAGAGACGCAGTGTGCGCGCCTCCTACCGATGCGCACTATTTCGCCGTCTTTAGTCTGCAGCAGAGCTTAGCCAGGGGCAGAAGCCATGAAATCTTGAAAAGCCATGAAAGCTGTTGTGTGCTCTCCTCCGCGTCAGCGGGTCGGGCAGAGGAAGGGACTCCGGGGTGTGGGCCCACCAGCCCGTGTTAAAATTGCCTTCATCCTAGAGTTCCCTCCCTTGCCCAATTCGGAAGAAAATAAGACCCGAATCTGTAATCGAAAAGAGGAGATAAGACTACATCTACATTCGCTGTGTGTATCCAGTTGCCACGGTGTGTATCTAAGTTGCCACGCCTGCACGTATGCTGTGGTAATTCCCCCCCCCCCCCCTCTCGGAGACGGTCGCGAATGCGTGCTGGTAGGGGGCGGAGTCTCTGCGACTATTACCAGCGCGCGCTATTTCGCGAGGCCTTGGGCGATTCAAACTTAATATAGCGGGCATATAAGGCATTTCCGCAAAAAACGACTATGATATTCGTTCTTCCCATGGCAGATTACCCCTAGTAGACCTATCCTTGATCACCCCATCTATCGTAACCTCTCTTACTCCAGCGTAATAGTAAAAAAGATGTCGAGTTCATGACAACCACGACAAATACCACACCCCAAATTACGCTTTCCTGAAATAAGAGCCTTCAGCAAAAGAGACTGAAATTATTTAGCCAGGCAACCATTTTCTCCTCGTCCTCACTTAACATAATACAATTCCTTACTGGAGGACGTTACTATCACATTTCTTTCCTTTAACAGCACAAGCTGCCTGATATCGGCTTTTTACATATTTGAACCAATTTTTTTCATTTCCACAGCGTTTTTTCGTATTCTTAGTCTAACACGAAGAAGCCATTAGTGTAGCTCTAACCGTGCAGTAAGAAAAAGAAAGAAGAAATAGGGATAATAACATCCTAAAATAAAGAAAAACTAGTGCCAATAGTGCCAAACAAGGATGTGGCGAAAATATTTTCCTGACAAGATAACTTCACTCAATAAAAGCTCTCGCATCAAGACTGAATTATTGTTCACAAAAGCTTGTGAATAGTATAAAGGATCTCATCCAAGGTCATCCAGCATGGTTTTTTTAAGATAAAAAATAGACTGGAAACCTATGAAGTATCATAAATCGTCGACATCAAAGACTTTGAAACCAGGCCTCCAAACCACAGTCAATCAAAGGAATCGAGGAAACCGAGTAGCAGAATGCTGCACCCGCCGGAAGAAAGAGAGAGTGAAGAAGTCACGTGCGAAAAAGCAACACAGAGAGACTACGGATTACACTGATAGCAGCCGTATAAAATTTGAATCGCGGTCAAAGCAGGCGTCGAGTCGAATGCAGGCGGTGCATCGCGGGCAGCGCTACAGCGAGACCACTACAGTAGGCAAAAATCTATAATCCCGGGAGGGCAAAGAGGGTGCGGAAGCATTTCACTACTTTAGGCACGACAGGCACGTGCAGTGGTGAGGCTTAGACTTTAAAACCTCTGACGAAGTGATGAGAGCTTCTTTCGCTACTCATTTTCAGTTGATGCAGAATTGTGTGATATTACATAGGGTTGTTCGATAATTGATGTCGTTTTTTTCTCAGATGGCGTGAACTATATATTTTTTATATGGTAGTGATTGCGTGGCTTGCATTACATGCTTTTTTAAAAAATAAACTCTATACTATCTTCTGTAAAAACCGAGAGTCATTAGTAAAAATAATTCTACAAAAAGCTAAATTAAAAATGAACAATTAAAGAGAGCATTATCGGCACATTTTATTGTTTTACGTCTAAAAGGGCAAAAATGTGGTGCAAGCTGAGGAGAAATTATGCGAAGTTCACAGTGAGAACAGCCTTAGTGAAGGCCTCTGTGAGCGTTGCTTTGCTCGCTTTCGCTCTGAAAATTTTAGTGTGCAAGGTGCATCACATTCTGGCCAAACAATGGTTACTAATGGCGACAGAATAAAGGCGTCAGTCGAAACTAACCGGCGTACGACAGACAATTCGAGAGATGGCCAAAAGGCTTGACGTATCGAATTCAACCGTTTACCTGCACTCGCAACAGCTTGATTACGGCAAAGCAGGATGTCTGGGTTCCTCACGAATCAAAGGAAATCTATCTCACCCAACGGATTAACATACGAGACTCTTTGCTGACGACTAACCAAAACGACCTGTTTCTGAAAAAAATTATAGGTGACGAAAAGTGGATTGTTTACGATAATATAGTCGGGAAGCCAAGCAAAATACGCCTACAAACAATCAATATCCATAGCCAACATTAATCAAAAGAAGATTGTGCTCTATGTTTGTTGGACTACAAGGCCACCGTTTATTTGAGCTACTTCCAAGAAAGCAAACTTTTAATTCGAATGTCTACAGGGTGCGTAAAAAGGATTGACACACTAAACGTAAACGTTATAAATAACAACACATGATAAAACCTAATAAGTTTATATACAGAATGTCAACAATGATCTAGCAAACAGAATAGCATCACTTGTATTTTTTATTTTTTCATATTAGGTTGTAACGAAATAAATGGCACTGAACCACTGTAAATTTAAACAGTTAATATCTCGGCTTGTAGGCAAGTTTATTAATCGAAATAAAGACCTTCTGATTCTACACATCTTTGCCAACGTGACACAAGCTTTTTTATCCCAGTAGCATAAAAATCAGAAGTTATGGAATTGACGAAATCTTCGAAGGCACTTTCGGCATCCTGTTGGTATTTGAATATTTTCCCTACCAAGAAGTCGCCAAGATGCTTGAAGAAATGGTAGTCTGTTGGGGAGAGGTCGGGAGAAAACGGAGGATGTGGTAGAGTTTCAATGCTCAGCTCATTCAATTTCTGCAACGTTATTCGTGCTACATGGGGGCGAGCATTGTCTTGCAGAAGGAGAACTCGCCTTCGGTTTACCAAGGCCGGCCGGATATCCTTCAACTTTTTCATCATTTCTTCAATTTCAGTGCAGTACTTCTCTGCCGTGATGGATTCACCGGGAGGGAGGAAGCTGGGGTGAATAATTCCCAGCGAACACCACCATACTGTCACCATTACTTTCTTTTGGTGCAATTCCGGCTTCGCAAAAACCCTGGGGCTCTCATCGCTGTCCACCCACTGTGCCGATCGTCGCCTGTTGTCGTACATTATCCACTCCTGTCACGGGTTACGATGCGATCAAGGAATGGGTCCGTTTCGTTCCGTAGAAGCAGTGCGGACGAGATCTCATATCGTCGGTTTCTTTGCTCCTCAGACAGCTCGTGAGGCACCCATCTTTCCAGCTTTTTGGTCTTTCCAATTTCCTTCAGATGCCGGGCAGCTGCGTTGTGACTGACGCCAAGAACCTTCGCTATCTCCCTGGTACCTTTGTGTGGATCCTCCTCTACCACATCTCTCAGCTTGTCCTCATCAACATCACTATGCCTCCCACGACCTTCATGTTCTTCCAAGCTCTCATCTCCATTCCGGAACCTCTGATACCAACGATACGCCGTCCGAATTGTGGAACATCCTTGACCGAATGCGGCGTTCATCTTCTCGCCCGCCTCCTTAGCTGTAGTGCCCAGCTTAAATTCATACAAGTAAATGCCTCGGATTACCCTTTTGTCCATCTGCAAAAAAGTCAATAAAACTCTAAAGTTTTCCCACTTTTACATAGAAAATTTGGTACTCATCGGTAGAGCAAAGTTTGCGCTTCTAAACGATATGCCTCATGTTACGGTTTGTCCTTGATCAACCGCGTAAAGACGCGCCAAAAAATGGCGCGAGCCAGTGCCATTTAATTCGTTACAACCTAATATTTTATATGGCTTCTTTTCCGAAAATGCAGGGGCGAAGACGACGAGGAAAGGCATCGACGGTGCGCCGTAAGTAGTCCACGTCGATTTCGTTCTATGCTTTGACTTTCAGTGATTTTATACTTTTGTGCATTCATCCTGTAAAAGTGTTACATACTCTTCAAGGACCTCCCAAGTGCTAATTCTGGCGGAAGGCTCGATGCAAGGGAGGCGCATCTGGCCAGTTTCACGGTGTCTGCATTCACCACAAGCGTCTCTCGTTTTCGTGAATACCGAAGTGAATATAAACCCGTAGAACTATCTGTATCGATGTCTGAATGTCTGAATGTCCACGTCCACCTTGCTCATGGAGCCATCAAAACCAGATGGTATCGCAAGCCCAGTAGCAAGAATATCCTCATTCACTACCGTTCTGCCCACCCCTCTAGTACTAAAGCGGGCATTATCAGAAGCATGTTCCGAACGGCCAGCTCAGTCTCGTCTGATAGCGAACAAAGATCGTTGTCCATGCAAATGGCAATAAACATTGCAAGGAGCAACGGTTACCCAACGCAGCAATGGCGGAGTAGGCGCAGGGCGCAACCCAATGCGCCTCGTCGCGAGGAAGAACGCGACAAGGTACCGTTCTGTGTGCCCTTCATTTCAGACGAGATGAGCAGAGAAATTCGAAAGTGTGTACGTGCAGCTGATCTTCAAGATATAGTGAGGATCATTGATGTTCCTCCCACTAACTTGAAGGCGCAGCTGGTTCGGAATCGTGCTTACGACGGGACATGTTCCACTCCGTCCTGTGTTGTGTGTCCTAATGGGAAGGAGGGGGATTGCATGAGCTCTGGAGTTGTCTATAATATGTCATGCAATGAGTGTGGTGAGACTACATAGGGGAAAGGGGCAGACCCCTATGTATCAGGGTTAAGGAGCATTTGGACGGCCTTAGAAAAGGCAATGTCCGAACTCCTTGGGGGGGGGGAGCACAGCGTCCGATGTCATGCGGGCGCGATGCTGCAGGTGTCTGTGTCGATTTTAGCTCGAGAGAGTGATATATCGGCGCGCAAGACCCTTGAGGCGCTTTGGATCACGGCTAGGAATCCCCAGGTCAACCGGAAGGAGGATTGTCTGGCGGTAACCCAAGAACTGGCACCCTTCGTCGAGCTCTGCGGGTTCTGATCTATCTGGTCTGACCCCAAGGGTATTTAGGTCGGGTTGTCCGCGGGGTAGGCTCATTCACCCACGTTCTAGTCCAGCTTCGGGTGACTGGTGGTCCGTCTCGGCATCCACCGATAAGGTCAGCCGTTCCTTCATAACTGTCATGTTGGATCTTATCGCTATCTCTCCTCAAGATTGGTACTCTGTAGGATGAAATGGTGTTTGGGAGGACAGTTTCATAAGTGTTTTTCGACTTTTTCAGGCTCTGACGAAGGCGAGGTCGCCGAAACGTAAGCCGAGTCGAATAAATGTGATAACAACTTTGGCTACCAGCTCAATAAGACAACATCTATTTGTATCGATGTTTTAAAGAAGCAACTAGTTCCTTGGCTCAAATGCCACCTCGAGAGTAAGCCGTATGTCTTCCACCAGGATTAGACTCCTGCGCGGAGTCGAGGATTGTTAGGGCTGGTGCCGCGCCAACTTGAAGGACTTCATTCCGGCAGAGGAATGACCGGATTTGAATCCGCTGAATTACTCTATATGAGAAGTTTTGGGCTTGCGCTACTTCCCTAAAAATGTATGAAGTCAGTGAAGGATGATCTGGTCAAGGCATGGGACGAAATCGACGTGGACTACTTGCGGCGCACCGTCAATGCCTTTCCTCGTCGTCTTCGCCCCTACATTCGCAGCAGAGAAGCCCATATAAGATACAAGTGATGCTATTCTGTTCGCTAGATCATTGTTGACATTTTGTATATAAACCTGTCAATTCTCCATGTTCGGCTCTCACGAAACCTGGGCATATTGTCAGAGTAGTTTTAATGCTTCTGTGCCACGCAGGTTTGTTATAGTGGAACAACTTTATTCGGCTTGACGTTTCGAAAAAAAGAAAAAAGAAAAAAACGTTTTGAAAACGACGAAGTTGTCGAAACGTCAGGCCGAATCAAGTTGTTCCATTATAACAAACCTGCGTGGCACAGAAGCATTAAAGCGAAACTTGTTAAATTTTTTAATGTGTTGTTATTTCTAACATTTACGTTTAGTGAGTCAATACGTTTTACGCACCCTGTACTGTCGTCAACTATCGAAACTGAAAGAAGAAATCAAGAAGAAATGTTCTGGACTGACCAGTCGCAAAGGCGTCATGTTCCATCATGACAATGCCAAACCCCACATCTCTTTGATAACCCGTCGAAAATGCACAGAGCTCAATTGGGAACTGGTTCAACATCCACCCTATAGCACCGTCTGAGCGCCATCATGGGCCGGATTCATCAACGACTTACAGCAATTTAACGGGGAAAATACATAGAGCCGAAATTTTTGACGGCGCAGCTTATCAACAAGCGATGTTGTGAAATGCTTTGCTGGATAAGCCGTGGTGCTGGCTCGAGTCCCATCTGTCGATAGAAGTTTATCCTGTCAAAATACTGTTGCGAGAGCTTATAACCTCAGTGTCAGCCACTTGAAGCTTAAAGGCAATGAAGTAAATCCGAAACCTGATCAAGCATTCTAATGAGGAAAATTCCTATATACTGTTTTCACGTCCAATTAGACTCTATTTAAATAAAATTGGACCCTCTTCTGCTATCAATCGTATAAAAATCGGGACGTCTTAGAAAAGTATGCGGCGGAATCTCCTTTTTCACTAAAAACTGACTAAAAGCAAAATAACACTTTGTGCACTTCGTGTGTAAAGCAATCTTCCAGGAGCGAATGAAGGGACCATTACATTTCCTGAAGAATAAAATTTTTATAAAATTTCAAACAGTCTGTTGTTCATCTATTGGGCACATGTATTAAAACTTCAAAGAGAGTCATTCTAAAATTTTCCTCAAACAAAAAATGTTCTAACCTTTTTGAAGAGACTTTTTTAATGTCGATGAAATTTATTTCAATTTGAAAGATTTCGCTTGGATTTCGGAATTTTTAGGATAGCTTAGAAGAGAGTCCAATTTGATCTGAAGTGTCCAATTTGATTTGAAAAGTATCCCATTTGAAAATGGTACATAAACAACTTCGCATTCTTAGGCACGTTTTTATTAGCGTATAATATTACAGCATATCGAGAAGTACTATAGGTCCGATAGTGACATCCAGTATTGGAAGCACCACTGCTTCACTAACTTCAGCATCTCTTTTACAATTTTTTTCCACCGTTAAGCATCGGTCTGAGCCGGCAATCTGGAGTCAGTTTGCGCTCTTAAGATCAGATGGTTCAGCTCTTCCCGGCTGAAAAACGAGAACGTAGTGAGCCCATTGAACGGAGCCCAGCAGGTCTCGTCATCGTCAGCTGCGCAGGGGTCGAACAGCACGACCTGATCGCTGCCTCGATTTCTTTGGAGGTCTCGAATGTCAAAGCGGCCGGCCGAAAACCGGCCGGCCACGGCGGCTCTCGCTCGGCTGCTGGTCGTACTGATCGCGATCGGATCGTGCGATCGCGAGTGCAGTTCAGTGCAGTGCCAAGTCGGAGCTTCCTCGTGCAGTTGTTCCGCAGCGCCGTCCCTCTGCAGATGTAAGCGCGTTACTTGCAGATGACCGGATAAACCTGTTCGGGATAATTGCTCGCGTACAAGTGTCATTCGTAAGCCTGACCGCCTTGGTCGCCTTCAACGGCCGGCTTCATGCAACTCATCCCTTCTATCTTCCGCCTAAACGACATCCAAAAGAGCCTGGTAATCGAGTCCGGCGGCTGCTTAGCGAGGGCGATTTTCACACGGTCGACCGGTCGTAGTATTCAGCTTATTAGGAAGCTTCTGCTCATCCTATCTTTTAAAATTGAACTTATTGAATAAAGGACAAAGTTGACCAATCCCTCTGAGATGTGCCACGCCCTCTACTTCTACTGAATATGGCTAGGGTGTTCCTATTGTTTTTTTTTGCCTACAGAAAGACTTTGTGTGGTCAGTCGATGGACTAATCGGAGATTTATCCTTTCCAGAAGAGTCTGATATCAGTTTACCAATTCTATAACTGTTTGGCTGGCTTAGTCGAGACTCGAACCAAGAACTTCATTGTAGCTTGCGCCTGCTCCATAGCGGTTCGCGAGCGATCATGTAGACATGAACACTTTCACAGGCAGAGTATTGTGCCGATATCTTAGAAGACGTTAGAGTACCGGCACAAATACTCAAGAGAGTCTATGGAACGGCCTCTTTTCTGTTCTATTGCTCTATTGCCGCTCATCGGTCACTTAACCACTACTCTCCTCCGCCGCGTCTTCATCATTTTAATCATTCTCATCATTCTCGTACTCGTCATCATCCTTCTGACTAGTTTTTGTTAGAATCTCTGTATGATTACACATCGAAAATTAAAGGATAAAGGACGGCGTTACTCAATCCCTTTTGGGATGCGTCACGCATTCTACTTCTACGGGTTGTCATGAAGGCGATCTGAATGCGTATTTGGCCGTACAATGACCTGCTCCTGCGGTGGCCAGCTGATGCGCATCCCAGCGCCTTGTCCCTCCCATACAAGTCTGGTACCAATTCAGTGGATCCAGAGGGCTGGAAGGCTTGGTTGGTCTGGGCAGAAAACTCGAACCAGGAACCTAGTATCGGGTGCGCGCGACGTCCGGCACCTCCCCAACTGCGCCACACGCGCGCTTTCGCACTCAAGTCGCTTCAACAACATCAGAGACCGCTTGATTATTAATGGGCCATGATTTAGTTTAATTATCCAAGCTTGAGTTAGCCAAAGTTATTGGTTGGACTGGTCCGTAATCGAGATAACCGCGTGGCAGAAATATTCATTGCTGGGCTACGTTTACTTTACGTTCATCAGACGCAAATTTTGTAGTGGACTAGATGTAAACCTATTTGTGCCTATCTTACAAAGATAGCTGACGGTTTCATTTTTATTTCATAGAGTAACTTCAGAGATTCAGCGATTTTTTTGGAAGGTTGCTTCTACCGCCTGTCCTCCTATTCCTATTGATCATTGTCCTCCTAATTTACAAAAATTGCCGCAACGAGCGGGAGCACCGTTTGCTTTGACGGTTATATTTCGACTTTTATGGGGTGCGTGGAGTGCAGGAGGATGAGGTGCCAGTTGTCTCGTCCTCCCGATTCCAGGCGCTTGGTTCGGGTTTGGGCTTGGGCCAACCAAGCCACCATCCATTTGGGGTAGGCAAACAGCTACTAGAACCGTCTAGTAAGGATTTAATCTGACCTGATCATCGTCTGAGCCCGGAATGTCATTCTATAGGCCAAATACGCATTGAAATCGCCTCTACAGCATCTCGTCGAAGTAGGATGCGTTCCACATCTCCATCAAGGAGTGGATAACGCTGTCCTTTACCAGCTCCTTTCTCGAAGACGTCGTTCTATCGTGTTAAAGGCTTCGATTATGGAATTTTTCATATTACAGTGCTCCTTCGTTTCTCTAAATGGTTTTCTCTTACTATTAGCGGTGTGACGACAATCACAGTGGTGGTTTGCCTTCGCTATGTACGTGTTCCGTTGGGTCGATCTTCCCAGCATCCTTGTCATACTGGAAATGTCCAGCCTATTCTGATGTTGGTCCAACATACATAGCTCCGGTGCAGTTTGTGGTTCCTTGTTCGGCGTGGTCTCCATCGCTTAGAACACAGCATGAAGCACTGTCGAGGTGAACGGCTCCAGGACGTAACTCCAACGCGACGTTGCGCGCTAGCCGCATGCGACGTCGCGGCGCTGAAACGCGGACGTGCGCTCTAGACATTGGATCCGACACCGATTTTCCGGATAATCGGATGATTCGGATAGGCCATTTTTTCAAACCCCGGATCTTCGGATGATTCAGATGAGGGCAATTTCTAAAACCCCGGATCTTCAGATGATTCAGATGAGGGCAATTTTAGAAACCCCGGATCTTCGGATGATTCAGATAACGCCATTTTCGGCCGAGCCGGATTTCGGATATCCGATTCGGATACAACCGGATAAGTGATATAATAGGGGCACGCAACCCCTTAAAAACGGAACACATCAGTAACTCCGCGTTTATTTCCTTGGCCAATTGAAGTCACGAGCGCGCAAAGCAGCTTGGAGCGCCTCACCTTGAATTAAGTGTTTATGCTCTGGTAGCAAGGCACATGAATGCTCAGTTACATTATATCTGGCCTAGCTTAGTTCACCAATGGAGTGGAACACACCAGCGCTACGTAAAAGATGTCGTATTTGGCTGCCTTACGAGGGGAGCACTCCGCAGAGCTATTCTGCGCTTCCAGAACAAACAAAAAACAGCTTTAAGACCCCAAAGAGTCAATACCAACTCAATAGTGAGTAGGTAATGCACAGCGAAGTCTTGTAAAGGACGATAATGAAACGATTCCGAAACGCCCCGCATGAAATTTCTCGTGCTCTGAAAAGGGAAGGGTCTAAAGCGTATGTCTGAACGGAGAGAGCGAGTCATCCCACTATATGTATATAGGAATAATCGCCACTCTTAAATTAGTATCAAAATGTGTTTCTTTTTCGATAAGCCCGAGGAGTAGAGGACCCTTGAGGTTACAGTGGAATGGCGCCTCACGAGTTCGGGAGTCTTGTACACCCGCAATTCCGCCGGCGGGAAGCGGCTCGTAGCGCAGTAGATAGCGACGTTGCTCCATGAGAGGGTGGTGGAGGGATCGGTTTTTCTGCGCTGCTGCATCTTTGCATTTCAACTTATTGTTTGTGTTTCCAGATGTATGCCGTGAGAGAAACTTTGTTGCCACTTGCTTATTACTGACCGGTTTTTTAACCAAAACTCAATTGGAAAGCTGTTCAACATAACGATGTATGAACGTTTAACATCAGTGATACACAGACACAAAGTGCATGGAACATAAGCACTGGTCACAATACGAGCAGCGCATAAAGGCTACTATCTCCTCACAGTTTGCTTCCATATATGGACAAATGAGATCGGCTCCATAGGCGAAATCCAACTGAAGACGTTTCCTTTCCTCTGAAACAAGAGTTCCAGCCGAAAACGTTATCATATGAACACTGCTTGTCAGCCTTTCCACGTCTATCAGTTCATTTTGCGGATCCCAACCTTCTTCTGGTTTTCCACCACTTCCAGCCGTTCGTCTTCGTTAACTTCAAGTTGACGTGCTTCGAAGTCCTTGGGTAT
The DNA here is from genome assembly GCA_947396885.1 of Heligmosomoides polygyrus polygyrus. Classification (NCBI taxonomy): domain Eukaryota; kingdom Metazoa; phylum Nematoda; class Chromadorea; order Rhabditida; family Heligmosomidae; genus Heligmosomoides; species Heligmosomoides polygyrus. Next base: position 94,111,198 of record OX377203.1, on the reverse strand, counting down.
GCTAGCCATCCGTTTGGTCAGGTTGGTGTTATTCCCATGAAAGCTGCCTATCTAAAGGTGGACCACACTTCAGCGTGAGCAAGTGGACCACTCGAGCATCGGCGACTTTGTTGATGTTAGGTTTTAGAGAATCTCCAGCAGACCTCTGATTTCCAGATGACAGGCAAAGATGAGAGAAAGAGTGTATTGATGCCGTTTAGGTCAAATTCCGGGATCCACAAGCTTTCTCGTTTTAACCACATGACGTCACATCATGGTCTCCCTTGAAAATCTGAGCAGGATGATTTTACCCGAGGTCATTGGCCGATGTATGGAAACAGAATGAGAGGAGCCTGCAGCTATGCACGCAGCATTTATACCCTGCTCATTGTGTCCAGTGCTGCTTTATGCACGTTGTGCCTGTGTATCACTGGTGTTGAATATTTATGCAGTATCATGTTGAGTACCACAGCATACAGCTGGAAAATGCGCAGAAAACATCTGAAAATGGTATAGACGTCAGAATCCCTCAAATCTCAACCAATCATTCAAAAAGCAGGAATGCAGCAGCGCATGAGGATCAAACCCCTGACCTTCCTCCCATGAGGCATCGTCACTACCCATTGCGTTCCGAGCTGCTTGCCGGCAGAGGCATCGCGGTCGTACAAGAACCCAAATTCGTGATGCGTTCAATTGTGACTTCAAGAACCTCCACTCCTTGGGTTTAACGAATTGGCAAAAATGAAACACATTTTATGCTAATTGAGGGGTGGCGATTATTCCTATTTAATAGGATGACTCCCTCTCCCCGTTCAGATACAAGCTCTCAGACCCTTCCCTTGTGAGAGAATTCCCTTCAAATGATTGCAAATGTGCCCGAAAAAGTCAGGTTATCAATGGCGCAGAGTTTGCCAGCAAGACGCGCTAACCTCCTATTATCCGATTTTTATCCGATTATCCGAATCATTGCCTTTTTCAAAACCCCGGATCTTCGGATGATTCAGATGAGGGGAATTTTGAAAACCCCGGATCTTCGGATGATTCAGATGAGGACAATTTTAGAAACCCCGGATCTTCGGATGATTCAGATGAGGGCAATTTTTGACCGAGCCGGATTTCGGATAATCCGAAACCGGATAAATCCGGCCGGATATCCGAAAATGCATGATTCGGATCCCATGTCTAGTGCGCTCGGTGACGCATGGTTAGCCGCGAAGCACGGAATCTTGCCAATGATCAAGACCCACACCCACGATCAATAAATAATGACGATAATGGATATTCGCTTTGGTACGAAGACATGTGTATGTGAAGTTGTATCAGAAATGGCCTACCTCAGTTCACCGTAAGGGTAGAGCACACTAGTGCTGCCAAAAAATTAAGTTTCGTACAGTATCGACCGCTGTGTAGGGCTGTCCTACATGGTGACCACTCTCCATCCCCGATCCTATTTACGGCAAACTCTCTAAATGTGATGCTCAAAATGACGAGGCGCTAGCTGATGCAAAATGTGTGCTGTTGTGGATGGCTTTTCTATGCCTCTCCCGTAATATTTTGTGATAAACTGATTTTGCACCACTTTTGCCTCAATGAATGATTGAGAATCCTATGTTTGCTATCCTTCTTAGCTCTAACAGACGCATAAAAAAGAGAGCAATGTTCTACTAAACTCGGAATTTCGAATGTATTAATGTATTGCATCAGGTACCTCCCGGTCTCTTCAGCCTGTGCGTTCGTCCAATGATTGCGCGTATTACGTCACTAGTCCCCCTCCCTGTCGGAAGCAGTCTAACCGCGACAACTCGTCCAGTTTCGCCGCACACCGCGCGCGACGCCAGGGGTTAGGCCCCGTTTATACTTCGACGCCGAGCGACAGCGACACGTATAGTGGCCATATTGATTAAGTGACGCGATCGATCAATTTGGCCACTTTGCATGCTGTCGCGTCGCTTGGCGTCGGAAGTATAAACGGGGCCTTAGCGCGGCGTTGGAGTTATGTCTGCCCCCCCCCCCCCAGACGAATGGGTCTGGTCAAATGCCTGTTTTTATCAGGTGCCTTGCAGCTTCCAGAGTTCGAAGGCGGCTTGAGCAGCTTCTACCTCAAAATAGGTGTCGTCTGCGACGATGTGATTCCTTCGCATCGCTTCGACCCATTCACAAGGTTCGAGGCCAAACGTACTCTTCTCCTCGCTCTCTTCTCACCTCCACTCAATAAACGATCCGATGCCTCTCGTCTGCATCGACGTATTCCACTGAGCCACCATATTCTTGTGCAAGTAAATAATACTCAACTTCGTAGCTGACACCACATTTTGGTGCGTCGGTCTAACAAGCCTAAGCCTCCCATGTCAAAGTGTAACACATTTACGACCTGGGGCTTAAGTCGATCGAATATAAGATATCATGCTCTAGACTAATGAGAGTTGTAAGTCTCTGCTGTTCACTTTTTGCATCGCTAATTCGATCGCAACACTGGTTTCATTCTCTAGTTTAGAGAATTACCATTCGGTTCACAACCTTTAGTCGGTCTAATCGCGGCCAAAGCCTCATCAAGATGAACAGGACGGATTCTTATAGTTAGTACCTGGAGAAAATGCTTAGACTAGCCACCAATTAGTGCACCAGGAACAGATTCTGGAGACATACGCAGCATGCACCCTTCACTCCATTACGACGACTAGTTCTTAGGACTTGAACGACTTCCTTCTTCGTAGTTCCGTCGTCAAGTGTAATGTCATCTGCCAGACACTACATATATACTGTACGATCTATTCCCCAATCTTCGCAAACTGCTTTTCGATCGACCATGTTAATAGGTTACAACAGCACGGAGCCTCCTAAGTGACCAGTTTCTAAGAGTTTCCAACCATCTAAGCGATTAGGACAGAGAACCTGCGACACAGATAACGTGTCACTGGCCCACCTAATTTTCAACGCCCTGGCTCAAACAACAGCGTCTTTGATCTTCGAACCATAGATTCGTGTTTTCCTTAAAACGTCGTAAATTTCGTTAAAAAACACAGATATCTGCGTAGTATTGTTCCAATCGAAAAATGTCAGTGGTACTCCGGTTTATACACCATTCCTGCAACAGATGTGCACTTTTAAATAAAATCTTTAAAACGCGTTGAATTTTGAAGACTTTCGAAATCAAACTGAACACCTTCCAAATAAGAGCAAACGCCATCCAAGTTAAATTATTCAAAATTAGTTTAGCCTCACTCTCGTAGTTATGTACAATGTAATAATACTTTAAAATGATTCTTTAAAAGAATAAATAGGAAAGGCTGTTCAAAATAATTTTTTAATATTTTAATAATTTAATTTGGGTGTCGTTCCCTTTCATTTGAAAAGTTCTCAGTTAGATTTCAAAACTCTTCAAAATTCAATAAGTTTCAAAGGTGTCATTTAAAAGTGCCCACCTGTCGCGAAAAAGGTATATAAAACGGTTCCACTGATATTTTTCGATTGGAGCAATACTTCGCCCAAATATATACTTCTTGACGAAATTTAACGATGTAACGAAAACGAACACGCCTTCTTCGGACGTCGATGAAGCCCAAAGTCACAGAGAGTTTTCAGCACTCTTTGAGCATCTGGATTGCATGTTCTTTAGCAGGAGTGATTGGATTATTTCGATTCCTCCTGGCGTGCGGTACCTTCGGGCAACTCGCCCATCTAACGTCACTTCTTACAGAAAAGGTACCGGCTCCCCTGGGTTCGTCTGAGCTGACCGTTGACTGCCACATTACGTTTTGTCAGACCTTTTCCTCTGATGCTTTCTCTCTCTACAATTTCTAGTAGGGAAACTTTAAGGGAAAGAGACGAGCCGACTTGGTCAAAAGCACAGGTGAAAAACAGCCACTGTTAGTCGTGTCACGGTGAAGGCTGTGTGCAGAAAAGGCTCACGCGACGCATGCGCTCGCATCTAACCTTATTCGACATGTTTCTCTCGCATCTTATCACTGGTTAAAATGAAATTATTTGAAAGTAATTGAAATAAAAAGTCCCGTGACATTTATTAATTTATTTATTTACTACACAAAATGTGTGCCATAAATAATAAACAAAACAAATACTGTAGAATAAGTCAGACCACATACATGACATATGTTCAGTTTGAGTGTTTTTCAATCCATTGGTGAATGTGGGAACTCCAGTTTGAAATTGGATAAATTGAGATCGTTGTGAGTTCATTGCCTGGTTCATTGTTAATGGAAAAAGAGGTTTGTCGAAGAGTAGTCCGCATTGTTTCTTGCAATGGAAGAAAAAAAATAACATGCAAAGGCTGTTGAAAACAATAAAAAGAACATGAAGCGTAGATGAAATTCTTTTCGCGAGAACGTCTTGCATGCGAATTATGAGATGCGCAAAGTCTACGACCTTCTACGTACACGACCCCAAGGCGGGCCCTGACATGATGCCTAAGAGATGTTTCTATTCGGTCTCATGATCTGCGGTGTGCTAAATGTCTCAAACTATGTTAACTGCGTGCGTATGTGCTGCGTGAGCCCTTTTGACACACTTATTTACGCGAATCTAGTGACAACTGCTACCTTCTATCTTTCTTTCTCACGTTTGAGTCACAACTCAAATTAGCCCCATATAATCCGAAGAGCTGCAACGATCAAAAGGTCTTAAATGACGTCATATGACTGCTTATTTGTTGCGTGAGTTGTTTTGGAACGCATATTTATATCATGAAATGGTCCATAGCGGTTATTTTAGATGCTTTTGAGGTTCAGCCTAGTTCTATATGGTGTCATGACAGCTTCGACGGTCTAAGCACATCAAATTATGTCAGTTGCGTTTGTGTGCGTCGCATGGGCCGTTTTGGCATACATCCTTATATCGTGAAACGAATGGTAATTTCCGTTTATGCTCCAGCTTTTTGATTTTTGACATAACGGTGCGCTCGAAATTTTTTCGAATACTCGAATGGTTTCGAATGCCCACAAGTTTCGGTTATTCGAATTCGAATGTATTCGAAAAACGCGATTTTCTGAATATTCGAACTCGAATATTCAAATCCAAATGAAAATCGTTCGAATGCCTACTCGAATAGGTCATTCAAGCACAAATACAATGTGTAATCAACAGTCTTTCACTAGTGGTGACTCGAAGAAGCTGATAAAACTTAACCTCTTCTTAATATGCAGGGTTGCCTACAAAGTTATAACCTGCTGGCTTTTTCGTCATAACTACAGAACGATTACAGATATTCTGATATTATTTTTTATAGAAAAGCACCAAATTATATTGGATTACTCAGGCAAGAAATTTTTTTTTAAATGATCGCCTTCTGCATGGATGCAAGCCACGAGTCGATCGGTGACCGCTTCTACTGGGGGCCACAAGTACATCCTCGACATCGGTCTTTAGCCATTCTCTAGGTAGGGCTACCTTCAAACTGTCCAACCTTTCGAGGTAGTTCGACGAGACCCTTTGCTGTAAATGTCTTTGGAAGGACTAGTTCATTGGGCTCAGAACCGGCGAGTACGAGAACCAGATATCCTAGCCCTAAAACCCAGAATAATTTTCCTCATGGAAGGCCATTTTCAACTTTGATCCATGTGCTGGAGCTCAGTCCTTCTGAAGAACAATGCTTCCTCCTGGAAAATGTTTATAAGCCACGGAATCAGTTTGCCTTTCAGAAAAACATTCTGGCGGACATCGGATTTGATTCTGACATTTTTGTCCACGAAAACGAGGGGTGCCCTGCCTTCAGATGATGCTACAGCACAAACAATCACAGACTTCGAAAATAAGGTTCTTGAGCGTGCACGGCGCTCAATCGAAAGAATAAGATCCAGACAAACGGTTAAAATATTCTTTAAAATTTACTACGATTTTCTTTGATAAACTAAAGACACCCCAATGAAGCAGAGACCAACTCAAAACGTTAGAATATTTTTCTAAAATTTTCTACGATTTTTTTGATGGACCGAAGACTCTCTAATGAACCAGAGACCCTTTCAAAGGTTTTCTCTCGGTTGGAGATAGAAGATTTCGGTGATTTTGACTGTTGTGAGCAACCTCAACGGTGAAAACTTTCTCATCAGTCCAGACGAGGCCGGATGAGCGGCCCTCATGTCGAGGAATTTTTTTGCATTTTCAAGCCTGTCCTTCTTTGCAGCTTCAGTAAGGGTGTGTGCACGAAGGAGTCGAAAACTGCGAAGCCCCAGCTCTTGCATGACACTGTTCTGAACGCTTCGCTGTGAGTTATGTGAGTCGGAAGTGATTTCGTTCAGGCTAACCTCGTCGTTCCTCGGTTCATTATCTTTCGGATGCCAGGTATGTTGGCGGGTCGAGATTGTCCAACGCTCCAGCAATCAATGCACTGTGCTCGGTTCTGCCCCATAGATTGCGTTTCGACATCAGAGCAGTTTCGTGTGCTGTCTCATTAAACGACGGCGACGAGCCGGCCGGCGTCTGGTCTGCTGGCCGAGCGCGACGGCCAGCGGTCGTCGGCTGGCCGGGTCGGCGCATCGCATTGATCCTTGTCCTCTACGAAAGGGTTGTGTCCCTCCAGATTCGGCCATATGCGTCCAGAAGAAGCCTTTTCATTGTCAATTATTGCCCGGTGCCGTTGTCGTCGTCCCGGCCGTTCGCCGTCATCATCGGCACAGCGACGACACTTGACACTTGAGGTGCATCGATCGTTGCTCGTGTTCGCGAGATGTTTTCGCTAACGTGGACTCAAATTCTAAACGACGGCAGGTCAATAGCAGACTCAAGCAGTTTTGTAGTCTCAGTACCGTGTTCAGCACTGTAAGACTAGATACCAAGGCGCTGCGTCATCCAAAAAGTACTGCGGAGGAGGCATCTCAGCTAGTTTGCCTCCGCGATAGTGTGTAAAAGTAGAAGGCGTAGCTCATCCTGCAATACTATTGATTAATGTCGGCGCTCATTTTCATTCTCTGGTTTTCTTTCAAGGAGCTTTATTGTTTAGATCGAAGTGTTTTCCCAAAATCTATCCCTGTCCCTCTATGACTATCCCAAAACAGTTTGTCAGTATTTCTTACTGATCCTACACTGTCTTTTAGGATTCTCCTCTTTAGTTTTTCAACGAGTTTTTGTTAATTTTGATAGTTTTTCGGGAACCTCTTAGCATTTCTTCACCGCTTCTGGATTATTTATTCTTAGCAGGTACAGAACATGTTAGCTAACATGGATTTCCATGTAAAATAATAAATAAAAAATAAAGGGAGGCGTTATTCAACCCCCCTTGGAATGAGCCACGCATTCTACTTCTATGGGATGTCGTGGAGGCGAGTTGTATGCGTATTTAGCCATACAATGACTTGCGGTGGCCAGCCGATGAACAAGTTAGCGCTTTATCCTTCCCAGACAAGTCTGGTACCAATTCACTGACCCCGGAGGGATGGAAGGCTTGGTTGGCCTGGGAGGAAAATCCGAATCAGGAACCTGGTATCGGGTGCAGGCGATAGCCGGCGTCTCCTTCGACTGCGCTCCACGCTCCCAATAAATAAATAAATAAATAAATAAATAAATAAATAAATAAATAAATAAATAAATAAATATAACCCTGCAAGCAGCATGATTACAAGTGGCTTCCAGGTGGCTCACTCAATGGTAGTCCACCTTGCCACGGCTGCTTAAGCCGTATAATGCGTCAAACGGAGCCGTGTTTATGAGGGTATTGTGTCAAGTGGACTTTATTGCGACAATTATATCCCACTCACACCAGACCGAGTCGGCGGACGAAGGCTGGCGCTGACCTCTGTTTGGCTCACGAGTAACAACAGTTGGAGTGCGTTGTCGTGCTTTCGGATTAGCCGCTAGAATGTGATGGATGAGCCACTGCTAAGTGCAGCTTCGGCGACAGGTTGTGGAGAGTTAGAGGGGGCTACTTAGCTCCAACTTTTAAGAGGATTCGCTGGTTTAATGGTAAGAATTGACTTTATGTTGGGTTACGCTGAGAATTAGGGAAGCATATGCGCTCATTCACCATTAATAGACGGTACCTCAGCCCACTTACGCTCAGTGGCACGACCATTTCACAATTGGAACCATTGTTAAAGCATGTATTAGGTTGGAAGAAAAGTCCCTTCACACTTCGAAATTCTTTACCGTTCTCCTTATAAACGCACTACCAATACAGATTGCTGATTTCGTACCCTATCACACTTGCCTACCGTTCGCACGCGGACATAGGTCAAGACCCTTCTTGTACTTCGTTACCTATCCAATCTTTCGGACTCAATTCCAGATCTACCCCATGGCCATTTTCGGCACGTCGTTCTTCACGAATTCATTAAAGGATGTACAGCATGTCAGGCAGCCGACGAAATTAACGATACATATGGCTTGGGATCTACTACTCATCGCGTCTGTTATGAGTGGTTCGGGAAGTTTTTAAATGGAGATTATTCACTCGAGGACAAAGCAAGGTCAGGAAGGCCAACTGAATTGGACGACACTGATCCATTCCATCTTCTTCGTGCCGATAGTAGGCAGACGACACGTCAACTGGCAGAGAAGCTCGAAGTGTCTCATAGGATAGTGGGAATCGATCTGAAGAATCTTGGCTTTGCATGGAAATTCGGAGCTTGCATTCCACATGCCCTGTCAGACACTCAGAAAGGTGAACGGCTCTCCATCGCTGCCTCTCTTCTGTCCAGATACGAGAGAAAATCGTTTCTGCCGCGGATTGTAACACGCGATGAGTCCTGAGTTCTGTATGCCAACTTTCGAAGAAAAGACAATGGGTCAAAAGGGAGAGAACCCTGATCTCAAACTCAGTGTTTACGAAAGGAAGATTCTCTTGAGTGTTTGATGGATACCAGAGGAGCGATTTACTGGGAAACTCTCAGAAGTGGAGAGACACCTACTGCTTCCACATACAGTGACCAGCTCCACAAAGTCGCCGCAGCTCTCCAAGAAAAGAGGCTGAGAAGTCGAAGGTGATGATCCTGCATGACGACGCAAAACCACATGTTGCAAGACTCACAGCAGAAACAATAAAGGAGCTGGGCTGGGAGGTACATAGTGCCACATCCACCGTATAGACCTGACCCTGCCTCTGCCGACCACCATCTCTTTCGTGCTCTCAAGCAAGAAATTGCTTGAGAGTACGGAAGAAAAAGTTTTAAACGGGTGAAGATCTCAAAAATTGGATTCAACAATTGTTCGACTCCAGAGCCGCAGCCTTCTACGCGAGAGGAATTAGAAAATTACCCAGTCTTTGGAAAAGTGTAGTTGAACAAAATGGAGATTATCTCAATTGATTTGACTTTGTAGTTGTGAAGTATAAATCTTTGAAAAAAAAGAATAGACATTTTTCAACATAATATGATGCCAAAGGCAAGTGCAGCAGCGAGTCCACAAAAAGGGCACCCAACCAAGATTGTGGGTAATTACGATTTGCGATAAAAGGATCTTTGGCATTTTTTGACGGTTTGCGATTTTCTTTTGGGTCGAAGATCGTAAAATTTCGTAAATTTGATTAGTTATCGACGCACAATGGTCGTATCGTAGTGGCCCACGGCCCACATGGTGTAACGCAACAACTTGGTTTACAACGACGGGCTCATTTCTTAGAGTCTCCTCCTTCGCTGCGTACTACCGTTTTCCGTTTGATGTTGATTTTTTTAATATTCTGAAGTGGAGTCGAAGCGGAAGACACCGCCTTGTGCGCGCTCGACTTTTCTCTCTGCATATCCCTATTTCGAATCAGACTGAAAACTTTCCACATCACCTAAAAACGTCACACAGCGCACCCCATTTATTTAAAAAGGCATTATCTGACTGTATCACCTGTCACCTGTATCGTCTGTCGTCCCGTTGATCATCGACTTGTTCGAGTGGGCTCCAGCAGCGTCTCTATTCGTCCATGTCGCCATAGTGCTCCAATGGATCCTCCTCGCTCGAGGGACACGAAGAGCGTCATATCGTCGTTCAGGGCTTTCACGAAATAGTCCGACCAACGTGTTGGTGGGCGTCCTGGTGTTCTCTTGACACCCCGCGGAATCCAGTCGGTGACGGCTCGTCCAGCGGGTGTCTGCTTACATACGTGGCCGGCCCACCTAATTTTCGACAACTTGGCCCATGCAACAGCGTCTCTGTTCTTCGAACGTCGGCGAAGCTCGGAACTCTGGAACTTATCTTCTTTCTCTTCGTCATACGATAGGATTATGCCATGCATTCGACCAGCTGTGTAACTTCAGCAAGCACTGTTTTCGCTGGGCTAATCGGCGGTTTTTTTATTTATTCCTTAGTTTTAACTTTTTTATTTTTTAGTTTTTAGTAAATAATTTTTATTTATTCTTTAGCTTAACAGTGACTTGTCACAATTGTTTCTGCTAAGGTACGTTTACAAGCAATCTAAACGCTATCGGAGAGGGAGTGAATTTTATGGCTGTGCTTTTTGTTTGACCATTGTTTGACCATATGCTCTCACTTAAGTTTCTAAATCAACAGTTTTTTAGACCTTCTTAGAACCTGCCCAGATTGTTTTGAGAGGTGACCAGTTGATCCTAAAAGTGTCCAGTTCGTTAGCAGAAAAACATCTAAAGATTTAGTGCCACTACACGTCGGAGACCTCTTGCGATTTACGATTTGCGATTCACTCCGACTTTTCTTAATTACGATTTATGATTTACTACATTTGGGACTCACTTACGCACAGCCTGCTCTCAACCCAGCAACGCCCTACTACCCGCCCTGAAGCCCTAAGTGACGGAATTAGTTCGTGTCCGCAGCCCATTTGTCCCCAATGGCCCCTACGTCCCGCGGCGGCCATTCCTTGCCAGTGAGTCAGAGTACCGCTCTGACTCATGAGCACGACCCCCACTTGCACCCGTCCTCCGCCAGCAGCACTTTGGCTGGATCGTTATCAGGTTCCGCTTAACTTCAGCGTAAGCTACTAGTCATCTTCCTTCGGTAAACATATTTGTTCAGTTCTTGCTTGCTCGAAGGTCTCGCAAGCTTACACTTAGGCGTTCGCAGCTGCTCACTTAATTTGAGAGGTTTTCTACTTTTTTTGAAGTTATTGGGCCCATAGTGAACCCCTTGAAAAATAGTATAGGAGGTCACAGAATGCTAGGACATATCACTTAACTAGAAGAATTCGGAATTGTTTTGCCTGATGGCCAATAAGTTGCTCGGATGGGATCATGTTCTATTCTCTACATTGATTGCGCCACGTGTGCCTACTGCGATTTTGAGCTATTTTCTCGATCTATGCTGTAATTAAAGTTCAGGACGGATCCTTAACCATCCGATCGATTGATCACCAACAGCCTTCCTTCTTTCCCCTACTATTTAAAAAGAACATAGAAGAAGACGAGATCAGCATCAGATCCAGATGGTGCCACCTTGACTTGGGACAACATCAGCAGCGCCTTCATTCGTCTCTTTTCGTAGAATTGTCCAGTTGTTCGCATGGTCGAGAGCCGCTACCATTCTGGAGTCTCTTCTACAGCATCTTTGCTTCGGCTCTAAAATTAACCGGAACAAACGGATCCGTGTGTCACTAAGCGTTATAATAATCGCATTACGAAGTATTATCATGCTCTATAATAACGCGCTTAGCGATGAGTCATACTATCGATCGGCGCCGCTGCAGAAATTAGCTATGAAATAGGGGGAAATTCGGGAGAAAAATAGGGAGGAAAATGGGGGAAAATTCCGGCACGAAAATAGCGAAAAATACCCAGACGTCTTCTCCCTGTCTGAAAACTTCAGCCCTAGTGCAATCGAGATCGCTGAACACGAATCTGAAATTCGTTTTTGAAGTATCGATCGCCATCAATCGATATCACTCAAATTACGGTACGGGAAAATAGCTGAAAATACCTAAACGTCTTTTACCCGCCTGGAACCTTCAGCCGTGAGGCATTTGAGGTCGCTGAACACGAATCTGAGGTTTGTTTTTGGAGTATCGATCGCTGTCAATCGATATTGCTCAAACTATCGATTTTTTGTAGATGTCGTCCAGGCTTTCCGAAACTTTAGCCCTGGGGGTAGTCGAGGTCGCCCAACACGAATCTGAGGTTTGTTTTTGAAGTATCGAACACCGTCAATCGATACTGATCAAATTACGGGGCACGAAAATAGCGAAAAATAGTCAGACGTCTTCTACGTACTTTTCGGGATTCAGAAGACGTGCATAATACGTCGCATGACGTGCCTGGGACTCAGAAGACGTGCCAAAGACGACGCTCAACCTGTTTGGGGATTCAGGTAGATGTGCCTAAGACGTCGTCCAATGTGCCTGGGGATTCAGAAGGCGTGCCGAAGACGTCATCCGCTAAGGGGGATCATTGAGGGGGACCAGTACCAGTAATGGGATCGTTTCATTAAGAGAGGAGCAGGAGTGAGGGACCAATAGATCGTCCTATCATACTATATACTGTACGTACTGCGAGCCTTTTGTACTCCTGGGTAGGGCAGAAAGCTGTACAAGTAGAGCAGCTAGTTCGATGTGATTGTCTTTAGCTTAGTGATATAGCAACATCGGTCGAAGCGCGCAAGTGCGCGGCACGCCGATAGGCGTGGCGGAGCACTTGTATAATATAACGCATCTATCAAATGATGTCCGCAACTAATTTGGGTTTGATTCCGCACCTAGAGCATCTAAGTACTTTTTTACTTTCCCTCTGGACAAACGAAAATAACAAGTTTCCCTAATAATTAAAGATAAATGCTAGGTTAAATAAATGTATGGATGTATGATGATAAGGATAAAGGACAGTACACTTTATTTATTTGAAAAAGCATTATCTGACTGTATGGTTCGAGAAATGTGATCTAACCGCTTTTTATCCATCCGTCTGCATCGCTAATGCTCTGGGGTTTTTTCAAAAAGAGATCTTTCTGCGCGTCATAAAGGATAAAAAGGATAAAGGACGGCGTTACTCAATCCCTTTTGGGATGTGCCAGCGCATTCTACTTCTACGGGATGTCGTGGAGGCGATATGAATGCGTATTTGGCCATACAATGACTTACGGTGGCCAACCGATGAAAAAGTCAGCGCTTTATTCTTCCCAGACAAGTTTGATACCAATTCACCCACTTCGGAGGGCTGGAAGGCTTGGTTGGCCTGGGCAGGAAATCCGAACCATCGGGTGCACGCGACAGTCGGCGCCTCCTTCGACTGCGCTAAACGCGCCCATTAATATAGAATATAGAACATAAATATTAGGGCAAATAAATTGAGTAAATAAATAAATATTAGGGTAAATAAATAAATAATGACAAGTTTAAAGTAAGAACACCCTTGTCCACGTGAAAATAAAGTGCGAGGCGTACTTTCGAGGATGTTGATTAACCAACCTTCACCTTCAGCGTGACATCTAAACATAATCTTCCAAGAACAAGAGTATAACGAAGTGAATTCACAAGTTGCTCGTCGCCTTTTTGGTTCTTAGCGTGATCAAGCTGACAACACTGCATTCAAAAAGCAGTGACCACATTCATTCATGTCATCTGGCAGAGTAGCCCTTTGGTCACTCCTCGATTAAAAGTCGAGCAGACCATTGAATCCATGGTTCACAATAAGGTCTTATCAGTGTAGCCTTGACGTCATGGCTATTATGTCTGTCTAGAATAGAGGTATTTATCAGGGTCTGGTTGGGTGTAAGAATCGATCGGGTGACACTCAATACCCTCCGCATTTCAGTTCCTTCTATTCGGTGAAAATGCACCATACAGTCTGCTACTTTGGACTTCTTGACATTTTTCTGCTTTTATCCAAGGAGCTACTTGCCGAAAACATGGGCGAGGAGAACCATAATCCAAAATCAGTTTCCACGTTTTTCATGTATGGCGCATCCCACAAAGGCTTGAATAATGCTATCTTTCACTAAATGTCAGCTCTCCTGCACCTGCCCCACCAAATGCATTCCCGATTCGTTAGAGGACACCACTAAAATTCCTCGAGAAAGGATAAACTCACGATTAGATCCGTCAAGAGTGCCGACGTCACCCTGCGTTAGTAAGATTAGTGAGGACGAATAAGGCTTACCGCGGCAGCCGTACATCATAAAGATTAAAGGACCGCGTTACTCAATCCCTTTTGCGATGCGCCACGCATTCCACTTCTAGGAGATGTCGTGGAGGCGATCTGAATGAGTATTTAATGGCTTGTGTCCAGCCGATGAAAAAGTCAGCGCTTTGTCCTTACCAGACAAGTCTGATACCAATTCACCCATTTGGAAGGCTTGGTTGGCCTGGACGGGAAATCCGAACCAGGAACGAACCCAGTATCGGGTGCGCGGGGCAGCCAGCCCCTACATCGACTGCGCTACACATGCCGTAGACCATACCTGCTCTTCGCCTTCCATTCTAGAGCTCACATTTGAGCAGAAACGGCAGGAAATCATGCGTCTGATTGACGAACTTTCAAGGCGGTCGTTCGCACTGGGATTTCCTGAGAAAATGCCGCCCTTGCTCCTTTCTCCCTGAAGTGACTGACGTTCCCTCTCCTACAGTCATTCTCGCCTTTGAAGCCACAGGGCTGGTTGTTGGCCTTCGAGAGCCGTCAGCCCTTCTGTTGTTGTTGATTGCGTACGAGTCGCTGTGTGCGCTGCGTGCGTGCCTCTTCAAGCCAGTCCCAGCTGCAGCCTCGTCGACGGCGACGACGACACCCGCGGCCGTGTTCACGACGCGATCGGATCTCTTGCCGATGCTCCTGCAGACAGAGACGGGGCATCGCTATTTGCTCCTCCGACGAGATCCACACCGCCATGACTATGCGCTTGTGTGCATTCATGTTCCGGCACTCGTACCCTCCACTGGTCCCATCCACGCTTCTGGAGACTACATTCGTTGAAGATCTTCTGGTGCGTCGTATCTTGACATCCCGAGTGTCTGTTTGCAGTTATTGAGAGTAGTGTAGACAGAAAGAAGGCTTTACTGGGCCAGGAAGGGTTCATTCCTCACGCGATTCGTATAAGCCCTACCGTTCCATCCATGAAGCTCACAAAGCGCTGAATTTTCCGTCAGCGTTTCAAAGCAGTGTCTACCATTTTCACGTCGAATTGAGCACCTTTTAAATCAAATTAGAAACACTTCTAAACTAGCTTTAAGTCTCCAAATCGAAGCGAGCTCTTCCTGATTGGAATGACCTTCGGGCAGCTTGAACTACGTACTCAGTAAAATGGTTAAAATAATTTCCTCTTCAAGGAAAATTTGATATAAACTTGTTTGAAATTATCTGCCTTTCGTGTCTCAATAAGTGTAATAATTTTATAAAATCTTTATTCTTAGAGAAAAATAATCAATCAAATTTGTTTTAAAGCACAGCAAAGAAGCAATCGTATAGATTAGATCGCTCTATACACTCAAAAACCTCGGCGCAACTTTTATTTGATTGATAGTGTATAATAATGCCACTTACATGAACCATCGAAGTGAGGATATGTGTCTTCTTTAAGCTGTTATTGTCCTATCGATAACATGTGTCAAACTTCATGGAAAAACAGAAATGTTGCCATCTATCGAATAAAACTGTGCCCACGTTGAACGTGGGCATGGCGCAATCTTTTTGGTCACTAAAAAGTGATCGCCTCTCTGCTTTTTAAAACAAGCTGTGAATCATTGTTCGTCCTCAAAGAATGAAAATTTTGTAAAATTTCAACATTTTCACTTCTGCCAACATTCCATATATTTAAAGCCCTTTCTACAAAGAACAGAGCTCTTTTAATAACGGCTTACAAGACTTGTATACGCCCATTAGTTGAAACGAGAACTACAGTATTCAACCCAGTAGGATAAAAGATATCTCCAAAATTGAGAAGATCCAAAATAATTTTACTAGGAAATTATTTATTCACATGGGAGGCTTCTCATACTCCAACATCCCCAACGCAGTGTTCAGAAATAGGCATTTGGATCTTCCATCCCTCGTGTCACGACGAAAGGTATTTGACGTTTGTCTCGTTCATAAAATTCTGCACCAACCTAGTGTGGCTGTGATTATGAAACTATATAGTTTGATGCCTTCCCGAACTAGAGGTAGTATAATGAAAATAGCCTTGCCTTGTCCGAGATCATCAGTTCATGCTTGCTTCTTTACGCATAGAGCAGGTAGCGCTTACATAAGAATCATGAAAAACCTGTCAAATGCTTACTCGATACCCCAGTTCAAGCGGTACGCATCAAAAATGTTGCTTAGGTTTGACATACTCTGTTAGTGTGTTAGTCTCTGGACTCTAGTCATGGAGATCGACCACAACCAATTCTTGTTTGATTGTGCATTTTTCTGAAGTTTGTTGTTTATTTTTTCGTACTGTCCTTCTTCTATCTCGCGTCTGCCTTTCGCGACGTAATAAAAATAAATAAATAAAGCATAAAAAGGATAAAGGACGGCGTTACTCAATCCCTTCTGGGATGCGCCAGCGCATTCTACTTCTACGGGATGTCGTGGAGGCGCATGAATGCGTATTTGGCCATACAATGACTTGCGGTGGCCAGCCGATGAACAAGTCAGCGCTTTATCCTTCCCAGACAAGTCTGGTACCAATTCACCGGCCCCGGAGGAATGGAAGGCTTGGTTGGCCTGGGCGGGAAATCCGAACCAGGAACCTGGTATCGGGTGCACGCGACAGTCGCGCCTCCTCCGACTGCGCTACACGCGCCCTAAATAAATAAATAAATAAATTTGTTCACTTATTGCGTAGGCGAATTGAAACTTCAAAGAAAGCTGTAGTAAAATTTTCCTTAAAGAAAAATTATTCTAACCTTTTTGGAGAGTCTCTAGTTTAATGTAGAAGAAGCTCATATCGATTTGTAAGATTTGGAAATCGCTTTTATTTTAGAAGTCTTAGGCTAGCTTGAAAGAGTGTCCAATTTGTTTTGCAAAGTGTTCAGTTTGATTTGAAGATTGTCCAGTTCGACGTGAAAGTGACGTATATGAATAGAGTATAGGGTGCTATCTCAAAAGGATCTCTGAAAATGTCTACAGTGCCGTTAAAGGTATCGATATCGCACCATGGAAATACGGTGGAGGAGAAAATTTATAGCCCCAGTGAATATTGCAATAGCAGTTTCACACGAAGTTATCATCAGAAGCTTGCTTTCCAAAGAATAGCCTAGCAGGCAAAAGTCTACAATTTTTTAAACACAGTACTCCTAATATTCCTCTTAGTCACGGGCGCATCCAATCATTGTAAGGAGCGTGTCGCTTCGCTTTTTTCGAAGTGTCAGTCCTAATTGTTGAGGCTTCTACGGCTGCTGGAAAAATTCCAATTCTAACAGTAATAAATTAGCAAGTAAGCAAGCGAATTTGCTTGCATAATGCTACAGTTTCCCTGAGATATTTTATAGAATTCAAAGCAATATTATCTCCACGTAAACCTTTCGAAAATCAAGAAGAATTAAGGTGCGTGGTGGGTTCTTCGGCTCAGTAAGAATGAGGTGTCCGCGGTTTATTACTTGATCAGTTGATTTGCGAGAGAATGCTTTCACTCTTGCCAGTTGTGCAAACTTTAAAGCGATATCACGTCAGTGTAAAGAGCATGGCGCGTTCTACAAGCTGATATGGAACACTTCGCTGTTTGGTTCTGACAGCGAAAGGATTATATCCACGAACTATTGGTCTGCACTCCATATGTACCTTAACAGTCCCACAATAAATTGTTTCAACGTTCTAGAGGCTGCCTTACGACCCTTCTAATAAAAGAACAGGGAAAAGTCAGTGGTTTATTTTGTTTTCTATTTTTTCATATTGGTGAGTCTGTGTTTTACTTTATTGTTTTGTATAGGAACTAGTCAGTGTTTTATTTTTCCAGACAGGTACTGTAACTGCCCGCCGCTAGCGGGTCGATGAAAGCCTTGACCCCAACCAAGGATCTGGAATAGGGCGCCTTCTCCGACTGCGCTACCACGCTCCCAGCCGACCTTATCTTGTAGTAAGCCCTAACTTAAGAAGGGCGAGTCCAGAGTAGGCCTAGGAAGCGCCGGCTCATATGATCTGTTCGCGTTGTCTTTAGGTTCGAGTCCCAACTCCAAACCATCTAGAAACCGTCTAAGCCTTCCGTCTTTCTGAGATCGGTGAAATGTCATCCGCAATGTCTCGGAAGGAGAAAACAGCGACATATTCATTGTCAGATACGCATTCAGAACCCTTTCACGACAACTACGTAGAATGCGTAGCGCATCCCTCGGAGGGGTCCATTGGCTCTGTCCCTTACCCTGTTTTCGGTTTTTCGAATAAAATTCGATGTGGGTTTCTAGGCAATTTATTCCTCGGTTGCTAAGAAAATTTTTATCGTTCGCCTTAGTCACCGACCGAAATTGAGATGCACATACATGCACACATCACTGTTCTTCGTGCTATGTCGCCCTCCCCTTCTCCTTCTTCGTCTCGTCTTCGTTCTTCCTACGAATGTTGTATGTTGTCGCCGCGGAATCTTCCCTCGTGTGTCTAATTGAATATTCGCTCGATTCCACTTCGCTGCGAGGATGTTTAGCATAGTGCTGCGGGGCTAGCGGTAACTTGCCGTTCTGAACGTGCGTTTCTTTCGTGCTGCTCGAGTTCTCACCGGTTGCTCGTGTTGCTTAGAGAAGATCTGGGGCCGTTAGGAAGGGTTCTATCTCGAACAGAGTAGAGGTTGTGCTCGAAAAAAGAATGGGGAACTGACGTCTTGGGGCTGTGTCCCCATCTGGAGGCCTAATTGGCTGCAGGGATAACAGGATAAAAGAGCGCTTTAAGAAGCATAATGACATCAAGTGCAGTTCGTGTCTAACAAATATTCCTTTGGACGAGAATAGCGTTTTGTAGAACCAGATCTATCATAGTCGGGGAGTGAGGACCTCCTTAGGTGTATCCACAAAACTGAAGTCAAGCTACAGTTTTTCTCTTCATCAAACCTTGTCATTTGTGTTCCGGTTGTTATTATGTGCTTTGTGCCTTTCATTGTTTCTCTGGTGAATCTTTGCTTTTAGATGGCCTTGAGTTTCGACGTGTTTGTCCTCTTCAGAAGCGTTTGATCCACCTAAAAGAGTGCTTTCGCAGCTCTATCTGTCGATACGACCAGTCGTTTATGTAACAGTTTGGTAACGACCGGAATGTATCACAGAGCTGATTTACTGCCTAATCCACACGTGGGTTAGATCATAGCATGGGACAGAAACACTTTTGAGTAATAGTGACCATTACCTTCTCAATCGCATTCCATCACATCGGATTCATCCCGTTCAAAAGCACAAAGATATATCTCTGACTATTACTCGTTCCTGTGTTTAACAGTTAGGTAGTTCAACTGTGATGGGTCCACTCCGCAACTGTCACAGCTTCCTCTTCAGGAACACTGAGGGCTGGCCTCTTAAGCTTCATCTATAATTGCCGAAAGTCGTCGCGATTCGCTCGACGGCTTCGCTCATCGCTGTTCAGCTCAGCCGATCGCTTAATATCCCAATAACATCGAAATGTGCACTTCAATAGCCGTCGTGAGAACCGCCAGTCAGACCGGATGGCTCTTTTAGAAGCCTGGATGCGTTATGTAGGGGTTTCGACATCAAGGTGGGGCAACATTATCTGACTCGTCATCTGAGCATCATCATGGTTTATGTAGGTATGCCCATGGCCTTTCCTAGGTCTAAGCGGACAGGTCAGGGTGAGGTGCCGGAATTGTTATTTCGATTCAATGTTAGAATTTGCGGATAACACAGTCTTCCATCCAGTTTCGTCTAACGATGAGAGTTGAAATGATTTGGGGCTCTATCCTAGTCGGGAGGGGGCAAATTTAAGGTGACAGTTGTGTCTGCACCATCATGCCAACCGCCACTATACATTGGATCCGATCGAAAACCTTCGGATAATTGGATGATTCGGATAAGGACAATTTTGTGACCCCGGATTTTTGAATGATTCGGATACGGGCAATTTCGCGGACCTTGGATCTTTGGATGATTCGGATCGGGTTATCCGAATCCTATACCCGAAAATGATTCATTCGGATCCAATGCATAACTGCCAACTTACCTAAGTTTGCCTAGGAGTCGTCAACACCACGGGGCAGCAGGTGAAGCTTTCGAACTTGTTCAAGAGTGGGAATAGTGAGTCAACATATCATGTGCCCCTCCGACTAGGACACATACGATTTGCCTAAGGATACTGACAATGCTTCGTGGCGATTTGTCTTCAGCTCTGCCCTATATCGCACATACATCCCAACGCTTCTACTGTAATGGATAAAGGATAAGGTATAAAGGACGTAGTTAGTCGACCCATTTTTGGAATGCGCCATGCATTCGTCTTCTAAAGGATATCAAGGAGCCAGTCTGGATGCATACTAGGCTTGTGCAATACCTTGGTTTGGTCAACCTACGGGCGCAACAGTGTTTTATAATCCACAGATAAATCTAGTAGCCTTCCTACACTAACTGAACTGCCGTTTTTCTGGGATATTTATTTATTTATTTATTTATTTATTTATTTATTCAAGTCATAGTTCAGGGTCTAGCGTAAACAAGTTCAGAAACAAATCAATACAACAACACAAATAATCTAGAATTACAACAAAATACGTAACTCAAAGCAGCAGCCGAATAAAACTGGAGATCATCATCAGCACGGCGTCTGTCATATTGGGGCACTCCATAATTTTCACCTTGAGTGACACCTTCTGCAGGTTCGAGCACAGAGATCTGTCTGGTCATCGTGCTTACCAAGGTTGAATTCCTTGAGGGCTCTATAGGTTAGGAAGTCGGACCTGACACGAGATTTAGCGACCGATACCCAACGTTTCAGTTTTCCTCATACAGACATTGACAGTATCTCATCGAAGAAATCCGTTGGATTTGTGGATCGCTTTTCAGCGAGAATCTTTTACATCATTATATTGCCAGCAAAATTCTTCTATTTTTCTATTCTTAATATCGAGGCGAGTAGGTAAAAGAGTTGCCTAAAAAGAATGAAACACTACTTTGCCCACCCTTGGTCACTATGACATTACGTGGGCGAGGTATCAATTAGTTTACTTTCTCTTCGCGATAACCCATATATGTAGCTGGAATGCATGACACTTTATAAAAAGGGTCCTTATCGACGTTGTCTACCTTTCGATTGTTTGCCTTGTGAACGTTTAAGAGATTCTTGGCTCTAGTTAGTTCAGTTGCCAATGCCTTCCATACTCTTTCAGTCCGCGCAAACGTCTCAGTTTTTCACTAAATTACACACTTTGTCTGGCTCAAATGTGTCTCTCAAATTCGTCATACTCGTCCGATGCTTTACAAGACTACATATAAGGTCACGTTGAGAATTTTTGGGGGAAGCTCATGGGCCTCCCTTGTAAGACGGTCGGATAATAGGCCAGGCGAAAATCCCGGAAATCCCATACCCGTGTCCCTCCATATCTTTAAGTCGCCATGACTCCGCTTCTAATATTTAAATCCGTCGCCTATCGTGGTTGGCGAGAGTTGACACCCAGCGGCGATTAATGGCCGAGCGCATCCGGTCGGGCATCTGGCTGTCGTTTCTGCTCAATTGAATAGCCGCCGTCCGGCAGAGGCCTCGGCGGTGTTCGTTCGTTCGGTGGCTCGGTCGGTCTTTGGCATGAGCGCCTTTCTTCATCGAAATGACACGATGGGCACGGTCATAATGCGAAGCCTAGGCCGGCTTGTTTCACGACGGCACACGCGCCACGCATTCTACTTCTACGGGATGTCGTGGAGGTGACTTGAATGCGTATTTGGCCATACAATGACTTGCGGTGGCCAGCCGATGAACAAGTCAGCGCTCTATCCTTCCCAGACAAGTCTGGTACCAATTCACCGGATCCAGAGGGATGGAAGGCTTGGTTGGCCTGAGCGGGAAATCCTAACCAGGAACCTGGTATCGGGTGCACGCGACAGTCGGCGCCTCCTCCGACTGCGCTACACGCGCCTACGGCACACCATATGAGGAAGAAGGGAGAGTCGGTCGCACTGTTTTTCCAGGCATCCTGCTGGTCTTCCTATCTCCTAACTGGAAGGCTTTTGGCAGCTTAATAGTGGTAGGGTCAGCAGGGATACCCAAATTTGAAACGAACAAGCTGTTGGCTTGACGCAAGTCTGATGGTTGGTCATTAATTTCAAAACCATTGTGAGACCACTCTGGACTCCTCTACTTTCAGTTTTCCTCCAAGCTGCTTGTAATTCTCTTTTTATTTTAAAAATGACTAGAGTGTGCCTTTCGCAAATGTGTGCAGCTTGGGAGACAAGAAGACGTCCAACCAATCAGGTCACGTCGAATGGCAGTACGATCGGCGCCGTGATTGGCTGTAGCCTGTTCTGTCAGTGCTGGTGTCGGTCGTGTTTGGCCGGCGGGTTCCTGCCTTTCCTATTAGGGGGGGGGCAAAAGTAATGAGACAAAATGAAAAAAAAATCTTTATCTCCTTATAACTCAATTACAACTCAACGATGCTGAGGAGTGTATTTGCCATTAAGGGCAAGGACCTTGCTGCCATCGCTCAGCCAACTTCCTGATCCCATCCTTCCAGAACTGCTTCAGCCTGGTGTTGATCAACTGCTCGATATGGTTGTCAAGGACCGCTTGGGTTCTTGTGTCCCTTCCGACTAGGAAGTCCTGTAGGCTCAAGTAGTAGCGGTAGTTGCATGGAGAGATGTCCAGCGAATACGGTGGGTGAGGCATGTGAAAGTAGCCCAGCTGGCCAAGCTTATCCGTGCTTACTTGTTCCCGATGGGGTGCGGCATTGTCGAAGAGGAGAACCTTCTTGAAGCGCTGCGAATGAATAAGAGCGAGTCGCCGGCCCATCTCTTCTATTTCGTTCACCATGGCCTTGGAGTTCATCGCGGTGCTCTTGGTAAACAGCTTCCAGTATATCGGTCTGCGGGCACAGACCCAAAAGCTCCAAAGATGCTTCTCGCCGTGAACATCTCGCCGAACGAAGGTCGGTAACAGCTCACCAGGCCTCACCCAGACTCGCTGCTTGGCATGGTTAAGGTAGAAGACGTACTTCTCATCTTGCGTAAATATTGAGCCCAGGCTGCTCGGGGTTGGGAAATGGGCGAGATTTGTGCGACACAGGTCGACTCGTCAGACTGGGGTTTCGGCATAAGACAGGTTGGGATTTTTGGCATGCTTCTGGAAAGGGCGGAAGTGGTAACTTCTCAGATGGGCTTCAGTAAGTAGCATACAAACATACAAATACAACAAGCACGAATCCAGACTCCAGCCACGAGATATATGGACACGGCATGGGGTGTCTCATTACTTTTGGCCCCCCTAATATATTGGCGACTATAATCCATTTAAATGAAGTTGCATGATTTGATCGAACCAACGAATCAATGATTAGGGCGAATCTTCACGGAAAATTCGACAACTTCTGATTATTTGCATTCAGGCCAGATAAGTATGATTGACCTGCACCATTTCTAACCTGTTTTAAAGTAGCTGTGCTTCTCCGGTAGTGGTCACAGTGGTCCTTCACTGATCTGCGCTACAATGTCAAAAATATTCAACTACTGTAACTGCTGTAGAAAATAGCATGAAAAGGTTAGTCTGATAAGTTGGAAACATTGTTGGTATGTTTTAGAAGCTCCCGGAAGGCATTCCAAGTGCGACTGTCAATGAATCTTGGCATGGTCCTGTTAAGATGAATGTTGATATTTAGCTTCGTCCAAGATTGTTATATATCTTTATTCCTGACGGCTGACGTTTCGGCGTCAATCTTGGACGAAGCTAAATATCAACATTCATCTTAACAGCTCCTGGAAGACCCAGTTTTTCTTAATATTAGCCTTTTTCAAGTATAGGGATAAGCGAATCTGCAAAAAAAAAAACACTTTTGGACAATTCTTGCCAAATTCCAATCATTGAAAAGTCAACTTTTCCTGTAATCTTTTTTGATCAAGTGATTTTTGTAACACTTTTGGCTCAATAAACATTCTGTGTATGTTCTTCTGCCATCATCCTTTGAACTTTCTGGAAGCTCTCTCAAACCTCTTCGATAAGGTCAGCATATGTATAATGGTAGGCATAGGAATTCCGTGAAATCTGTGTTTGCCTTTTCGGTGTCAGCGGAAGGCTTGGAAGAAGGACCAAGCGTGGGAATCCACTTAAGAGGTCTAGGAAGAAGAGGGTGGATATGGATATAGCCCCGTCTATTTGCCTTCGCCACAGGATTGTTTTCGAACGGATTCGGTGCACTTTCTTACGTAGATTCTACTCATTTTGCAGAAAGTGTGAGAGACTTTTCAAGAGTCATTGCTGTGCAGCATAGAGGATGTTCTCCTCTTTTCTGTTCATGTCTTATTCTTTCAAAATGAGGGCGCTGAAGAAAAATGAGCTTGAATTTTATGCCTTCGTCATGCTCATCACTGTTTAACCCAGATGCATGATCCTGAACTTGCGATGAATCGCTCCGTATCCAATCAAGTCTTCTGAGCCAACTATTTATTTATTTATTTATTTATTTATGCGTCGAAAAAGACGCGCTTTACATTTAGAGACTGAAAAAGACTGAAAAAACCATGCCCAGAGAAAAAAGAGAACAAGCGCAACACAACAACAAAACCAATAGTGGAGGAGAAGAAGTTTGACGTTTCGTATCATAAAACTACAATTCCAGTGGGTTTAGAAGATAATGTTCTAGCAGGTAGGTGCTAGTGGAGAATTTGGTACATGATTTGAGTCTCGTAGGTGAAAAACGCCAAAAACGTAGGACTCACTAAATTTATGTGGTGGGATAGGTGCTAGACATGCTGGTGGAGGACAAAACTCTGAGTTTTCAGATGGCCTGTAAACTCCGAACATGATAGTTAAAGGAAACGCATTATACTTCTACGGAATTGAGTGAAGACGGCCAGATACATCAATCGCTTACCGCCCTCTAACGGTAAAAATGCCTCCAAACCTGAAGCTGGTGAATGTCATATCAGAGGGTTTGGTGGTAATTTCACCGTTAGGGGCAGTAAGCGATTGATGAATCTGGCGCTGGGTGGCCATGGGAAAGTCAGTGTTTTAACTTCCCAGGCGAGTCAGGCACTACATAATTGTCCGAACCCGGCCGGAGGGATGGAAGCCTTGGTTGATCTGGCTGGGAATTCAGACTCAAGAACCTGATATCCTTCAAAGATCGTAAGCCACTGAAAAGGGGTTATTACTGGTTAGCTTATGCGCACATGTGTGGCGCAGTCGAAAGGAGGCGCTGGCCACACGCTATACTTGTGTCCTTCAAAAAAAAATTCGAATAAACGAATATTCGAATATATTCGGTTTCATGAAAAAACAACGATTATTCGAATAATGAATATATTCGAATTTTGGACCTCGTCGAATAGTCGAATAATGAATATTATATATTCGAATTTTGGGCTTCATCGAGTAGTCGAATAATGAATATTCGACTATTCGAATTTATTCGACATATGTTTTTGTGTTGAAAGTCAATTGAGCCCTAGGCTATACGCCTTTTCTAATTTCTTCTGTAACACCGTATCTTCAGTTTTCAAATCCATACTCCGCCAACCTTAATGAATTCCGGCCCTAACGCGTGTCTGACATTATGTCAGAAAATTTCTCAATGAGGAATAAAGGATAAGGATAAAGGACGGCGTTATTCAATCCCTTCTGGGATGCGCCAGCGCATTCTACTTCTACGGGATGTCGTGGAGGCGACATGAATGCGTATTTGGCCATACAATGACTTGCGGTGGCCAGCCGATGAACAAGTCAGCGCTTTATCCTTCCCAGACAAGTCTGGTACCAATTCACCGACCCCGGAGGGATGGAAGGTTTGGTTGGCCTGGGCGGGAAATCCGAACGAGGAACCTGGTATCGGGTGCACGCGACAGTCGCGCCTCCTCCGACTGCGCTACACGCGCCCTTCAATAAGGAATACTTTGATAGAAATAGCCAGCATTCTACGGCTTCTCATATCCGTCGTCAAGCGTGCACAGAAATAATTTTAGAGGGTCCAACCAATCAGTGAGCGTGTGGCACACGAATTGGTTGGACTGTCTGGCCAGGCTGTGGACTATAGTTGTGCTCTCGAAATTTTTTCGAATATTCAAATGTTTTCGAACGCCCACAAATTTAGAATATTAGAATTCGAGTACATTCGAAAAATGAGGTTTTTCTGATTAATCGAATTTGCGTATGTACATTCAGAAAACGCAATTTTTGAGTGTTCGAATTCGATTACTCAAATTCAAATGAAAATGATTCGGATATCTATTCGAATATGCAGGCCATTCGAGCACAACTAGACTATGCACATAGAGCAGATACTGATACTGGAACTAAGAGGAACGAAAATCGCTTACCAGCCTACCGACAGCTCACTGGAAACTGTTGAGCAAACTTCATCTATGTACTTACTATGACCTTACACAAAAATGCTCATAGAGAGAGTGCGTGGCGCATCGCAACGTAGCGAAATAACGTCGTCGTGTATCTTTTATTTTTGCTTTCATTTGTTTCACTTGTTTATTCATTTATTTATTTATTTATTTATTCAAGAATGTCGACACCGAAACACAATGAAATCAATAAAGCTAAAGAAACCTGTGATAGAAAGAATGAAAGGCAAAGAAATGGTAGTAACGAAACTGAGGAAACAGTGCCACGAACAAAAATGAATTAAGTAATGAACTCAGCGACATGGATTTTAAACGCATTATAACTTAGGAGAAATGAGGAGAACGAAGAACTCGATTGAAGGCGGACCGAACTCTGGACGAGAAAAACTCTGACAGGAACTGTGTATTAGCCGATGAGGTTGTAAATTTCAGAGCTGGTTCTCTAGTATGAGAATTTACTGGATTAAAAAAAATTAGAAATTTGGAGCTCTATTGATTCCCTAAAAATCTTAAAAGCCATTGGGATATCGAAGCGCTTTCTTCTCCATTCCAAAGAGAAAAGGCCCAAGGACTCTTTCCTAGCAGTTGAGCTATGAATCTAGCTATAGAGAAGCCGGAAGCAGCGAAGGAAAAGCTTACGGGTTTATCGATTTTTCCAAGGCTTCTCCTCTCTCAATTGAAGTATGTACCACCCATTAGGGGTTCTTCTAGCAGGAACGCTGTTCGCTGACGAGGGTTCGCCGATCGGTCGCGTACTCCGAGACATGGGGGAACCTGATTCGTTTTTGCGGCAAGGCCGGAACGGAACGTGCGCGCTCGCTCGCATTCTTCGGCGAGAGGCAAAAACCACTCGCGGAAAGTCAATTTTACGGACTGGTCATCGCGGCGCCACGTGTTCCTGAAAGTGCCACCTGCGAAGGATCGCATAGAAATGTGTCCATCCGCTCACATCCAGCAGGTTTCAAAAGTTGTTTCCTGCTGACATACTCGCTTCTCCATCTTCTGCCATTATTGCCGTTTTGTCCACCAATTTCAGCAACTTCACTGTGAGCAGGCACTCACTCAGAACCCTACCGGCTAGGGTTCCACCCAACAAATCCACAGTAATCGTTCAGATTGCGTTTGCGAAACATGTTCCCTGTCATATCCATGTGATTCGTACCAATTCCGCTCATATTCAATCAAGTCGGTCGATAACGGATAAGGGCTAAAAAGCAGTGTTAACCAATCCTTTGCTTGGGGTGCGCCACGCTTTCTACTTCCACGAGATGTCGTTTGCAGAACTTTATTGCGTGCTATACCTATGTAATGCAGCTGACTCTTACGAAGACGATGTTAACGAGGAACGGACGCGTTTCTGATGCTCCATTCTCGCTCAACGGAACGAACGTCTCCGAGTGCTCCAGCTGCATGTATCTGGGTCGCGAAGTCAATACGGCCAACGACCTAGGGCCAGAGGTGACCAGGAGGAAACGAGCGGCTTGGGGAGCTTTCAAGAGCGTCGAAGAAGTCGCGAAGAAGACGAAGAACGTCCGACTCCGTGCCCACCTATTCGACTCCACCGTTCTTCCTGTCCTAGCACACGCTTCAGAGACCTGTACTGTACGAAAGCAGGATGAAAACAAGTTCAGCTTCGCGCAGCGTGGGAATCTAGAAGACTATGCTAGGAGTGACAAGACTCGCGCAAGTGAGAGAAGGCCTCCGGAGTTCCGAGCTTTTCCGAAGTTCCAAGATCAGAGACGCTGTCGCATGGGCCAAGTCGTCGAAAATTAGATGGACCGGCCACGATTGGATCGCTTTGGCACGCGACAAGGACGAAAGCAGACGCTGCTGCCGCCCGCTCGATCATGTCAATCATCAACGCGACGACAGGTGATACAGATAATGACTTGCAGTGGTCAGTAATCCAAGTCAATATATTATCGTTACCAGACAGATCTGGTGCCAACTCATAGGGCCTGTTCATACTTCGCGACGAGAGGGACTTGTCACCCGTGCAAAACATGCAAATCGATTAAAACCGAGTAAGCAGAGCATCTGTTCATACTCGAGCGCTGTTGCTGTTGCTCCCTCGCTTCAGTCGCCACGTCACTCTCGTCGCTGTGTCGCGTGTTCCCTGAATAATGAAAGGCTAGGTTGTAGCAGAGGCTCCCCGTAAGTGGTTCCCTTGACATTGCACCAGCAACACAACGCGATCTTCTTCGACGATGGTTGAGACCCCTCCTCGCGCTGCTCTAGTCTTTCGCCTTTTGTGAGTTCTTGGCGTAGAACATTCACTTCTGTCTGCAGTTGCCGCATAGTCCAGCCAGTGAATTCCATAGTGGGAAGCTAGGAGAGTGGTGTAGACGTCAGACTTCATGCGCAGGCTGATGGACGATCAGAGCGTAGCGAATCCAGTTAGAATAGTTCCACATGAATCGAGGTGATTCTTGAGAGTCGTGTGCATGGACTGGAACTCTACTGCCAAACACCGTATTGTATCACGAAGATCTTACTCGATGAATTCCTTTGGACGGAGGTCGTTGGAGGTCGTGGGGCATCCCACGGACGTCCATCTTGGAGGGAAAAATTGTAAGAATTGGAGCGCTGGAATCATCTTTGCACCATCATGTGAAGGACCGTCCCATCATCCCCCACTTGCTTGATTTCCCTTACTACTCCTCTATCTGATTATCCCAGACTATACTTATGCTCTCCCAAAAATTTCGAATGTTCTAATGGTTTCGAATACCGAAAATTTTCAAGCATTCGAAATCGAATATATTCGAAAAACGTGATTTTTCGAATATTCGAATTTGAATATTTACATTCGAATGAAAATCATTCGAATGTAAATATTCAAATATTCGAACGGGTCATTCGAGCATAAGTATATCCCAGATAAAACTCGTAAAGAAAGATTGATCTCAGATCTTCACAAGTTAGAGGAATGACAAAGCCGGTAGCAACCACAGTAAGGGAACGTACACACATATGTCGCATAATGTGAAATATTTAGAGCAGATGGAAAATTTATGCTATTGGTCTGGTAGGTAAATTGGATAAACTCTCTAAACTGCAACAAAAATTATTTGCCGATCTAACCATTAGAGTTTGACTTGCCATATAATCTCACGTGAGTTATTTCCATAAGCATTTCTTGGAAAATATTCCCAGACGTATTTGCAATGATTTGCTACAATGATGGATGAAATTTTGAACGAATGCTATAGTTAAAAGTTACTAGCGGTTAAGTCATACTAAGCCATGGCCAAGGCAAGATTCTACTGCTCAACTATTTTTGGGATGCACCACGCATTCTACTTCCTTTCGAAACACGTCTGCACTTTCTGTCAGTGTAATGGATGTCAAAAACCCGCTGATGATGTTGTGCTTAAATTCTGCAGTTTATCCCTCTGGGACAAGTCTGATGGCGATGGTAACGCTCGTATACTCACTAGAGGTGAAGATCCCGACGCACGGAAGCGGAATTGTATCCAAAATAGATTCTTATAGGCAGCACCTGCCTTTGTGTCCGCTGCACTGAGTACATATTGCTGTCGTTCACAGATTTCGTCACCGTTTCACTTCTGTCTCCCAGTGTTTTTTCATGAATTTCGATTTATTTCTTAGCTTTCGTATCTCTTCTGGATTAGAAGAAACGACCCAGGAGCACTTGCTCTTTACCCGTTGCGCTTAACTGCAGAGCACCAAGTAACACAAGTGACAATGACAGTTACGGTTCAAAGAAAAAATATGGAGCGAAGTCTGGAGCAGTGGATCCTCTCTCTTTATAGCATTCGTAGAATTTGTATAAAAAATATAAAGCGAAAATTTAGAAGTGAGATTACAATATGCACATGTAAAGGGTAAAGGATAAAGGGCGGCGTTACTCAATCCCTTCTGGGATGCGCCGCGCGTTCTACTTCTACGGGATGTCATAAAGGCCACTTGAATGTCCATTTCAGTAAACATATGTGTACATACAGTGTGCGGCAAAATTACTCGTGCACTGAAAATTCAATGGCATTTCGAAATCAAACTTCCAGATCAATTCTAACTATCAAAATCATCAACTACAAACATGACAATTCAAAGCATGCTAACAGTTTTCGAAATGATCGCCTTCAGCCTCCACACAGTCCTTCAGACGTTCGACAAAGGCTTCGCATGTGGCACGCAGGTGCGGTTCATCAATTTCGTCCCAGGATTTCAAAAGCGCTTTTTTAAGAGAGTCTAAATTTGGGTGCCTGGTAGAGCAGGCTTTTTCTCTAAGACGGCCCACACAGAATAATCCATCGGGTTAAGGTCCGGAGAACTGGAGGGCCATTCGTCGTGTGTGATGAAGTCAGGCAGCTGCTCGACACACCATTGCTGGACCACCTTCACCTTGTGTGCCGGAGCAGAATCTTGTTGAAAGGGCCAGTAGGCTTCTCCGAAGTGTGGCTTGGCCCACGGCTTGAAAAGTTTTTCCAGGATATCCTTGTAAACCGCTGCGTTGATTTTCACGCCAGCATCGACGAAAACAAGTGAAAATTTTCCTGAAGATGTGACTCCTCCCCAAACCACAATGGAGTGAGGCTTTTTCGCACTTTCCTGAAGTTTCCTTTGGCGGTAGCATCAGCAAGCGAGTTCCCAATACTCCTCTCATTGTGGGAGTTGAAGACTGGATTCAACATGAAAATCTTTTCATCGCTAAGGACGACGTTTCGAGCACGTGCCACCGCGAATCATTGCACCTTTTGTATCTTTCCAATCTCCTCTACTCCATTGTGTCCGTCAGGAGTTGGAATTTCTGCAGACGATAAGGGAACTTCTTAAACTTTCCCCTGACTATCCTCCTTATCGACCTTTCGCTTATTCCTACGTCTTTTGCCATCTGGCGCATCGATCTCTTGGCATTTCTCCGGATTTTTTCTCTCACGAGTTTCACGTTTTTCCGGTTCGTTGCTGTAGTGTTACGCCCCCTTCCTTTTCTATCCTCTCCGCTCTTCAATGTATTGTAGCGTTTTACTTTATCCTGAACCGTACTTCGGGGCACGGAAAGGATCTTCACAATATCTCCCGTTTGCTTGCCGGCCTTATGAAGTTGGATAATAGCATTTCGTGACTATGACAATGACTATGACTTGGGGTGACTAGCCATGGACAAGGCAGTATTCTGTTCTTACCAGACAATCTGCTACTAAATCAGCGACACCACAGGGATGGAAGACTTGGCTGGCCTGGACGGGATCCGTGCCAAGAACCTCGTTTGTGGATGCACGCAACAGCCGGCGAATTCTCCTGCGTTCGATATGTTTCGGATCTCATTGAAGCCTACGACTGGGATTTGGAGTGTTTTTTTTAAACAGGGACATATCATGTTTCCACATTAGACCCATCATGTCTATTGCCGCAGATTAGGGCATAGGACTTTGCCTCACTTCGACATATGAAGAGTTACAGTATTCCGGATCTCCATGAAGCCAGTGAGACTGGTATGCCAACTGGAAGCACTCATTGCTGCCACCAACCCATCACATCCATTTCATTCACTCTTTAATGGCTGATATCCGGTGACGCACGGATTCCATGACTACCAGGCCCACTTCACTGCTTGCTTAGCCATCCAATACGACAGCGGCGTCAGCTGAGTCTTCAAGAAGCGCACATCGCTTCACCACTTCTTATTTTCGCCCAAACCGATTTCTAGAGAATCGCTTCAGTCTCGAACAGGATCTCAATGGTGTGGTTGTGCATTTATGCCGGTCGTTTCACGCAATTTTACGACTCGACTCATATGTTCGAGGCGACGGCGGCATGATCCTTGAGACACATTAGACCTTTTTACGAGTTCTCGGAGAAATTGCGCCACTACTCGCAAGCTAGGATCGTTCAGGATTGAGGAATGACGTGGAAAAGAAGTTCAGCAAGCAATTACTCTCCCACCGTAGTGTTTGTGTGTCTCGGATACGTCATGGAATATGAACCTATACATGCTATCTCGACAACAAAAAAAAACACATAGGCAAGAGGGGCTAACCATGAACTAAAGAATTTCAAAGAATGTTATACAGATTTTCCTTAAACAAAAAATTGTACTGACCATCTTGGAGGGTCTGTAGTTTAATCTGTAAGGAGATCGTTTCAATTGAGAAGCCGTTCACTTTGTTTTTGGGACCGCTAAGTTTGTTTCAAAGAGTGTCTAATTGAACATTTATTTAGAAGAGTATAATTTTTTATAAAATTGAAATAAAGTTTATAAATAAAGTTTATAAGTTCTCGAAAAAGTTCAAGAAATCCAAAGTATACTATTCTCCCGTCGAAATGGGCACTTTTCAAATCAAACTGGACACTCTTCTAAGCTACATTCAAAACTTTTGAAAGGTTTGAAAAGCTTTGTTCTCAAAAAAAAGTTCTTTTGAAAGGCGAACTCCAAATCGAATTCACCTTCAGGCAGGTTAAATTAAACAAGTAAGATGGTAGGAATTTGACTTAGTAAGATGAGTGTCTAATTAGAATTTTTATTTAAAAGAATAGGAATAATTTGTTGTTCAAGGAAATTTTACTATAAATTATTTCGAAATTTTTCAGTTGACCTGCCTCAATAAGTGTAATAATTATATAATACTTTTATATATTGAGAAAAATATAAATTGAGTAATGTCTTAAAGCACAGCAAAGCCGGACACTCTTCTAAGCTGCAACCATACAGCGCATCAGATCGCGCATCAGATAGAAACATCAGACCGCGCCATGCCCTCGAAACATTCGACGCGACTTTTATTTGATTTATAGTGTAAATCGTGCCTACATAACGCATCTAAATGAGAACAGCTATGCTCTTTACAACTGTTTTTGTTGTACCATTTATAGGCGTGAAACTTCGTGCAAACAGAAATTTTGCTATCAATCGAAGAAAAATCGCGACGTCTTGGACGAGGACATTACGCGATCTCTCTTTTGGCACTTAAAAATGGCCGCCTTACTTCTCTTTAAAACAAACTTTAAACCGTTATTTTTATTCAAAAAAATAGAGTTTTTATAAAATTTCGAACCTTGTGTTCACTTATTGGGTAGGTGAACTCAAACTTCAAGGAAAATCATACTAAAATTTTTCTTGAACAAAAAATTATTCTAACCAGTTTGGAGAGTCTTTAGTTTCATGTAGAGAAAGCTCATTTGGATTTGAAATTGTTCACTTTTCTTTCGACTTCAAAAACCTTAGGCTAGCTTAGATGAGTGTCCAATTTGTACCGTCCAATTTGTACCGTATTCGATTTTCAGTGAATGTTGGCAAAAGCTGAAGAAGACAGCAATGGTATCCTATTTGATTTTGAAAGTGTCTACTTTGATTTGAAAGGCGCCTGATTCGACATGAAAAGGGTACATATAAAAAATAGATATAATAATAAATAGAGGACGGCGCTATTCAATCCTCTTTGGGATGCGCCACGCATTCTACGGGATGTCGTGGAGGCGTGTTGAATGCATATTTGGCCATACAATGACTTGCGGTGGCCAGCCGATGTACAAGTCAATGCTTTATCCTTCCCATACAAGTCTGGGACCAATTCACCGACCCCGGAGGGATGGAAGGCTTGGTTGGCCTTGGCGGGAAATCCGAACCAGGAACCTGGTAT
Organism: Heligmosomoides polygyrus polygyrus; assembly: GCA_947396885.1. Taxonomy (NCBI): domain Eukaryota; kingdom Metazoa; phylum Nematoda; class Chromadorea; order Rhabditida; family Heligmosomidae; genus Heligmosomoides; species Heligmosomoides polygyrus. The sequence continues at coordinate 94,077,340 of OX377203.1, read as the reverse complement.
CGGGTGCAGGCGACAGCCGGCGCCTCCTCCGACTGCACTCCACGCGCCCCCTCCCCCCCCCCCCCGCAAAAAAATATATAATTAAATTGAAGTATGTGATTTCTCAGAAAAAGCTAAAGTATTTTTTTTAATCAAAGATCTGTTCTGACCTTCTTACAACCCGTCTGCATTAGTTTGAAAATCCTCCATCTTTGCAAGAGCGACGTTCAGTTTGATTTGACTCGGTTTGAAGTGAAAACGGCAAATATTCCGCAAGGAGCGTCTGGCCCGCATACGGGTTAGGCACCTCTGGAGCTGCCAGGAAGCGCTCCAAGTGGCCGTGTTGGTCGCATGCTTGAGCGGCCCGTTTGTTATGCTAAGCGCTTGTTTATGGCGTTTGTCGACGTCGTCGTGGTGTGTGTTTGATTGGCGGCGGTCGTCGGCCGATCGGTCGTCGTCCGGCTGGTCGCTGAGACTGGGATTATTCGCTGCCACTATGTGGGCACTCTCTCAGCGACGCTCGTTTTCTGACCACCCTTCCACTTTTTTCTCTCTGAAAGTGTGAAGAGCACATCTATAGTGTATTATGTGGGCGAAAAATGCTAATTTAAAGACAGGCGTTTGTTCCTTATAATGCTTAGCGTGACCTCAAGAAGTCACCTCAAAATAAGCTAAAATAAAATATTTTTTAAAATCTAAGAAGGCCGTAGAAAGAATGATTCTAGGTTTTCCGGAGAGTCTCCTGTCTAATCTGGAAAGCGATCCTTTTGCTTTGGAAGGTGTTCAGCTTGATTTCAAAACCGTAAAGCTTGCTTGGAAGAGTGCGCAGTTTGATTTGACAAATTTTTGTTTAAAGTGTCCAATTTGGCGTGCAAATAGTATACATGGATTGGAGGGCGCTGGTAATCCTCGATGGCACATGTCGCGAATGTGAGCAGCATTGTTAGGTGGAAGCGCGCCAGCCAATAGTAACTAAACAGAGCACAGACCGAACACGTGCCAGCCGATACCGATTGTACACGCCTTTTCTTAATGGCATGCGCATTCAATGCGGTCTGATTGAATGGGCGTGCCCATCTCTCAATGCTGCCCGTCTTCGCGACATACCTCGTCAGCAGCAATGTATGATGAACGGGACAGGGACGCAGAGTAAAGAACATTTTCTGAAATTTATTCTGTTTGTTGTATTTCGATTATTTTCGATTTCTTCGATTTTATCGAAGTGGTTTTTCCTGTCATTGCAAGAGCCGTTTGCCTTCTTTAAGGCTTGGGAACCGCATCAATGTTAGGATTTTTTGACGAAGCAGCTTCCTGAACCCTTGATCCGTTGTCGATTCCTAGAAATGTACCTAATTCATGGAGGATTACCCCTCTCCATTTGCACGCCAAATTCGACCTTTTCAAATTAAAATTTCTCTAATCGAATTGGCCACTCTTCCAAGCAGTTTTACGGCTTTCCACTTAAGCTAAACACCTTCCAAAAGAATTCTATCGCTTTCTAGATTAAACAAGAGACTCTCCGGGAAGGATACGATAGTTTTTTGACCGAGGAAAATTTAGTACGGCTTTCTTTGATTTTTCTAAAATTACCTGCAGCATTAAGCGAACACATTGTTTGAATTTCAATAAACATATTTATATTTATGCTTATGATTATTATTTTTATAAGAAATTATTTCCAACAGAACACAATAGTTTTAAAAGCATCGATTTTTTTTGCATATTAAAAGAGGAGAGTGCGCCGTGCACGTGTTTAGCTTGTGACGATTTTTATTTGAAAGATAGTGTAAAAGTTGCCTACGTGTAGCGTGAAATTGTATAAGATATAAGATATAAGCTTATGCACCATGCAACAGTGCTTGACTGCGGTGGTGGGTTGTGCTTCTGCGGTAGACTCATTGTGGTGCGCAAACTCCTTTATTGGCTGAACTGTGCCGCGTAGCGGTAGGAATACAACTGGACTTTACTAACGAAGTGAACTACTGTTCACTTATAGTGATATGTAGTGATATGATACTGATTCTGCTGTTCTTCGTCTTAATCCTCGGTATGACGTCTTCTTGCGTCTCGTAATCCTCGATATGTATGTCTGTTTTCTGTCTTAAATCAACGACGACATCGGTACAGTAATAGTTATAGGGAAGGATTATCCTAATACGGAGGGGGAGCTTCCCTCTGTTACATTGACAATGGTGTCAAAATTAAACGATTTTTTGTTAAAGCAGGAGGACACTGAACTGGCAAGCAAAAGCGCCTTTCTTTTAAATATGTGAACCCAGAGATGTCTTTTTTTTAGCGGTGCCCCCTTCAGCTAGGATGGTTTGTGGGGACCACCTACAATTGGAGCAACTGCTTCCCTACCCTAACAATAACCCTCACCATTCCCTCCCTGGAAACCCCGTGAAACAGCCACTGGGCTCTCGAGCCGTTTAAGGTTATGTGAGGTTCGACCAATCACACACCACATTGTCCCACGAATTAGGATTGTATCCCCTTTTGCACTGTTTAGACGGTATTCTTTTAGGGATACTGCATTGGAGAATCATAGGAGACCAGTTAGTGCGTCCGCCCTTACGGTAGCTGGGAGGGTACGTGACTGCAGACAATTGCTGCGTTCGATTCATTCCTATCCATATCGGAGTCACCACGCGTTTTGGTCATCAGTTTAGAAGTCTTAATTCTTTAAGGGTTGTATTTATCTACTTATTTGAGTGTCCTTGTTGTTAGGGATTGTATGGTGCATCTAACAGCGGCAGTTCTTTTGCTGTATGTAGTCGTGGCCGCTCTCTGTGGCTACTTCATTTATTTCTTGCATTTTTTAACATTCAGCCTTGTGTTTTGAGTGGGTGAGTGCCTTAGAGGTAATATTAGAGGTAATATAGAAGCTGAGATCAACTCTAATAGAGAGGTATGAAATGCCTACTCTTAGCATCTCTCTAAATTTACCCAGAGATCCAAGCAATCACCCAGATATTAGCGCTTTCAGACGCATTCAGCGAGAGTTCTGTCTATTTAAAACCTTCTTTGAGCCACGGCGTAACCTCTTTACTGGAGTAGAGGATTTGGCGTAATGGTAGTTGGGGGGGGGGCACCATTACATGCGGCGGGCAGGCGTCGCGAGTAGCTATATACAGCGAATGTAAATGCAGTCCTATCTCCTCTTTTCGTTTTGCTTCCGTTTTGGGCAAGAGAGGAAACTCCAGGATGTAGGCTGTTTAACACCGATGCGTCACCCGAGCCACACCCAGGAGTCCCTCCCCTTGCCTAAATCTGTGCTCTCCTCCGCGTCAGCGTAGGAAAGCACAGAACAGCAGAGAGCTATAGCATTGTTCGTTTGCGTTCTTTACTACCAGCGGTCGGATTCATCAACGACTTTCATAACTTTAACGAATTCACAACGGAAAACTCAGATAACGCGGCTTATCGCTCACCATGTCGTTTGATAAGCCGCGCTATCAGGGATTTCGGCTGTAATTTTCTCTGTTAAATTGCTGTAAGTCGTTGGAGAATCTGGCCCCAGTATGTCATCTTTTTCTTCGTGTTAGTGGCACTTTTTATAAGATGGCCTCCCCAATTACCATAGCGCCGTGGATTTCTTTTTAAGTGACATTTGATCATGGCAGAACTTTGCTTAGATTAAGCCTCGTCAATTTAGCTTTATTTAGAACCTGGAAAATGAACACGACTTGAAGAACCACATCTCGGAAGTATTCGATCCATCGAGAGAAATTCAAAAGGCCGAAGGTTTAAAATTTTGAGAAGCAAACGAAGAGCGCAATCCGAGCTGTTCTATTAGCTACCACCTTTACGAGAAATCGCAGTTGCCACTTTGGCGTTGCTCTTCCAACTGAGTTAATCAGGTGGTGGGATTAGATGAAGGTAAACCCAGGTCTGCTAAGTAAGGAGAGGCTAACCACAAGAAAAATAGGTGGGCTCTCATACGAGGGCGTTGCACTCTGAAATCGGTGAAAAAAAAACTGAGAGCTGTCTGTTATATTGTAGGAAGACACATATTGAACTGATCTACGAAGGGACCTTTTTAGAAATTTTTTAGGCGAAAAAGCTTCTACTTGCCCATTGATCTTCATTTTTTCTTGTGAAAATGTGTATCCGCCGAAATTTTGAAGGAAAGTTCAATACGGCTGACCTTAATTTGATGGTCGAAATCGACTGCTAGCCGTAGTTCACTACATTGCGCTCTCTGTTGAACGTAACGCAGTGCCTTTGGATCAATCAGTCTACCACGATAAAAGAGGTTCGGTTTGTATAAAGTCGTACAGTTTTGTAGGGAGATGTATCACATCTTATTTATTCCAAAGGCCCCGTTTATACTTCGTCGCGGCGCGACGCGATGGCCACGCAATGAGGCCAAATTGATCGATCGCGTCGCACAATCAATATGGCCATCATAAGGCCCATGCACACTTCTGCGACAGCGCGGAGCGACCATGATGAAGCATAGGGCCGCGACGGCCGAGGCGCGGCACTATGTAAAAAGCTAGATCTTTTACCTTATTGATTTCTTCGACTCCATATACATGGCAATATGACACAGTGTCTACAGCGAATTATGGATCTATCCTAGTCGGAGGGGTGGAGCAACACCAAAGTGTCAATTCCCTAGGTCATCCTATGCCACACAATCACATCCACTGAAATTAAACAAAAACCCTCGCATTATGGGGCAACAGCTGAAGCTCTCGTAGAATTGCTACGTAGGGAATAGAGACACAAAAACAGTGTATGCCCCCTCCGACAAGAATAGACCCCGAATTCTTTGGTACAGTTCGTTTTTGGAAGATATTTACGACGTTCTTAGATCACCTGTTTTACAGAATTGTCCTTTTGTCCCAAAAGGTTCTGTTCTTACTGCAGACGACAGCAGAGAATCAAATAAACGGCCACGGACCGTTGACCAAATTTAAATCGATTCGAATTCTATTGCATTGAGTATTTTTGCCTTTGCCTTCCAAGTAACGCTTTTCAATTGTTAAGCCTTTTCTCCTCTGCCTTCTGAAGGAAACACATATGGAACATAAGAGAGTTTCTCGCCCTATATTGGCAGTGTTCTACCTTGTCGTTTTCCCTCTCCAAATAGAATTCGCCACTATCCCTCACTCTTTTACGACTTTCCAAAATTAACTACTCTGATTGTCTTATTGAAGCACCTGATGCCATACTGTACAGCACATTTGCTTGAGGTTCGAAGTGCTTTGACTTTCTCAATTTCATCCTATTTTTGTGGAGCACATTTGGTATTGAAGAAGTGTTATAGTAAGTCCACAAAATAGGCGAAGGAATCCGCAGACACAAGGGGACTTGCTACAGCCAAGCCTGCACCTGCAAAGATATACCATTTTCGAAAAACTGAAAAAATACTGATGCAATAGACCACTTAATGTAGCAGTTTTTATAAAACATCATATATAATACTTGACGAAGAGTGGTCATATCTTTCTATTTTTTATTTAATTTCATTCCTTTCATGTAAATTTGTTCATTATTTCATGTGCATACTCACTATGCTTCTCCAAAAGAAAACTGCCACGAGAGCCCTCAAAGAGACGAAAACGTTGAGCAAAATTGAGGTTTGAGGTTGAACAAATTGACATGCATGGCATGAAATTTAATAAAAACGGAGCAATCACAGTACCAGCAGCCACGCTCTATCTATCAGGCGGTGTCCAATGTTGCCTTGGTGTAATCCTCTAAAATCATCACATGGTTCTGCACGAAGAACCGGTCCCATCTTCAGAAAACTTGCGAAGAAGGAGGAAAGAGCTCTTTTCATCAATTGCTTCGCTTCCTATCCTTGTTGTTACGCATTATTTGTGTTTCGAGACTTCATCGCGTTTTCTATGTCCTTTCAAAATCACTTGGAAGCAAGTACCACAAAAAAACTGTGAAAAAATTGACTGGTTGTTAAGTATGAGGAACTAATATGTAGCAACTAAACGCCAAAAATGGCCAAGGAAGTCCAAAAACGCGAAACTACGACAGAGAAAAGTGAAGGCGCAGGCAAACAAACTGGTCAGGAGCAAGAAAAATGCCAACAATTCTCGAAATACGAGGACGATATTGACTGCCTATTTCCACTGACTCAGGTAAGTAGAGGGTTCCCTTGCTATCGAAACGATACACTGCGAAAACTATTCCAAAAAATCGTCCAAAGTGCATTTGCATGAAAGAAACGCAAAATTTCAAAATTTGGAGTGTAAAATGTCGTTAATGCAATTTAACGGAAATTTTCCTCGTTAAATTTCGTTAAAAAGTTTTAACGAAAAATGCCGGTAAATCCGGTAAACCGTTAATCGTTAAACGCACACCCCTGGTGCGTACGGTCGCTCACCTGAGCTGTGGTCTACATTTCCTTTGCTGTTTCTTTTTATTATAGTTGAGTTCCCTTTCCACATAAGTGTCGACTTATATGGCAAATAAATAAATAAATGAGCTCAAACACTGCTTTTATATGCAAGAGGATCCTGACACTCACCTGCGTGGTTTACACCAGTTTATCTTGATATTTAGTAGCTCTTGAAACTCCTGAGAGCTGACAATGTGTCGCCTGAAGCGGTTTTTCACTGACCTTTGTAAAAGTCGGCAAACGCTTAGACAAAAACCGCGTGTGCCCGTGCCTAACCGACCTCCACCAAGCTGTCAGTCATTCTTATCTCTTGCTGTTCGATGACTCACCCGGAAATCTATCCTTCTATGAGGTCCAATGACTGTACGTGAGTCTTGGCGTAGTAAATTGGACTCCTTGTGATGGTTTGATTGTAGCCAAATCCAAGACGATAATGCTTTATTCGGCTAACGTTTCCACTTTTCGCCTTCGTCAAAGCCTGGAAAAATTGCGAAAAATCCAAAAATGAAGAAAAAAGAAGAAAAGAAAAAAGAATGGATACCGGGGGCTACTAATGAGCTATCTCCCACCCTCGACCTTTGCACACGCCGACTCCAACGTCTTCAAACCATGATCATTCCTAAAGTCGGAAAAGCTACTCGCCCAGCCGTCAGACTACCTGCTGCACGTTGCTCGAGGAGGTGGCCTACCATGAGGTCCTTGCTATCTCAATAGGTAAGCATTTTCTACGTCTACGTTACTCACTGTAGTTTGCCACTCTGCCTTTCCTTGTAGCCTGAAAAGGTAGCTGGGACTGGTTGGATCGCTTTGGTCTTTAATTTTCCAAGCTCTGACGAAGGAGAATAGACGAATAAAGCATTCCGTCTTGGATTTGGCCACAATCAAGCCACAACAAGGGGTCCCTCAAGTGTTCTGCTATTAGGTTGTCCCATAAGTCCCCGCCATTTTTTCAACGATTCATTGCGGATTTCATCGACGGTCTCTTGCATAGCGCTGCACATCTTTCGAAAGAGAATGATTTGCTCTATCAGGGCACTTATTGATTTCTTTTTTAATTCCGAATTTTGTCAATTTTTAGGTCATTGAATTGAAAAGTGAAAAAGCGCCCATCTGTGCAGTTCTTCTCTCGCTTAGCTTTGGAATTTTTTACGCAGCTTTTTATAGCATTTGGAAGACATGTTCTGTACTACTTGGCGCTATTTGCTCATTTGTCCTTTATTGATTTTTAGGCCATCAAACTGGGACGTCCGAATTTTCCGTCCGAATTTTTACCGACAGCTCGGTTCTGTGGTTGGATATTTTTGCTCGGTGTTACATGTCGTTCGGAAGAGGATGTCTTGCTCAATAAGAATTTGTGTCGCGTTTATTAGCTCATGCTGATTTCTGTCGAATATCAACAACTGAACAAGGAGTTGTTGGTGAAGATGATTTTTCTCTCTTTGGAATTTTGTTGATATTCGACAGAAATCAGCTTGAGCCAATAAACGCGACACAAATTCTTATTGAGCAAGACACCCTCTTCCGAACGACGTATTCCACCAAGCAAAAAGTCCAACCTCGGAGCAGGAGTTTCGGAAAAATTCGGACGGAAAAGTCGGACGTCCCAATTTGATGACCTAAAAATCAATAAAGGACAAATGAGCAAATAGGACCAACATGAATTCTTGTAATACAGAACATTATCTTCCAAATGCTATGAAAGCTGCGCAAAAAATCCAAACCTAAGCGAGAGAAGCAACTGCGCAGATGGCCACTTTTTCACTTTTCACTTTAACACTAACATTGACAAAATTCGGGATGAAAGAAGAAATGCAATACACTTTCTGATAGAGCAAACCACTCTCTTTCGAAAGCTGTGCAGCGCTATGCAAGAGACCGCCGATGAAATCCGCAATGAGCCGTTGAAAAACGGCGGGGACTTATGGGACAACTTGCTATATAGACACAGAAGTTGAACAAATTAGATACTCTATCCTAGCGGAGAGCGGCGGTTCGTTCTGCCACTTTGATGTGGCGGAAAACTTGAAAGGAAACTGTTATGCTGAGGCAACACACTAAGCTAGCCGATCAGCGAATGTTTTTTTTTTGGTAGTTTCCTATTCTGGGGTAAGGGGGTAGTGCTACTGTCTGTATTTCCGATGCGCTTTTTCAGCGTTGAGCGAGTGTAATCTGGTAGCTCTGTGAGCTCAGTCCGGAAAGTAGATTATTCTACAGGAGAAACACTTATTGAAATTGCCTGCAGTATATCCCTCAGAAGCAGGAGGCGTGGCTCAACAACGTGGAACAGGGACTGGTCAACGCTTTCCTTTATCCGTTTGCTCTAGTTGGGGCAATATAAAGGATAAAGGACGCCGTTACTCAATCACTTTTGGAATGCGCCACGCACTCTACCTCTACGGGATGTCGCGGAGGCAGTTTGAATGCTTGTTTGGCTGTACAATGACATGTGATGGCCAGCCGATGAACAAGTCAGCCCTCTATCTTCCCCAGACAACTCTGGTACCAATTCACCGGCCCCAGAGGGATGGAAGGCTTGTTTGGTCTGGGCGGGAGATCCGAACCAAGAACCTGGTATCGGGTGCACACGACAGACAGCACCTCCTTCGATTGCGCTACACGAACTCTGGTAGTAATATATTATATAAAAATTAGCAAGAGGTAATAAGAAGAATTAATTGGACGAAATCTAAAATGTGTTGCGTTGAACGCACAAACTCTGTTCTATTGTTGTTCGGCTCTTCATTGAATTTCGCATTGTTCTGGGGTCATTATTTAGTTGTTTTTATTTATTTCGCTGGAAATATTGCTGGTCATATGATGACTACACCAGCTAGACTGCACTAAATTTTTCTCGATTATTTCACTCCAAAGGCACAATTGTTACTTCGCCAAATTAGATCAATAGGTAGCGATTTGAGACGGTTTCTGCATAACGAAAAGGTCGTCGTCGTCGTTGGCCACGTTAACGAATGCAGAGCCGATCGTTCGTGGGTCATGTGTGGTCGTTCACAGACAGACGACGTCGACACCGTCGTCGCCGTCATCTGTCCGACGAGAGGCCGGGGATCGATACCGGCGCCTCGTTAATATCGTCGCGTAGTGTTTGCATTGCGTATATACGGCCTTAAAGCGGCTTTTCAAGAGGTATGGCTGGCGATGCGGTGCTGATCAGAGCCGCGCCGCGCGGCTTCACCGTGAAGGTTTGCTCAGTCTTTTCTTTTCTTTCAGAAATGAGAGGTTCATCAGTCAATATAAATGGCAGTGAGCGCTTGGCGGACCGGACCGCTTGTTTGACAAAGGTAGAAAACCTCTATTGTTATTCACTACCGCTCCTTTTGGACAGTAGGAGCGAGCTACCTTTTTATTTACTGTTTTGGCCAACTTTTTTATATTTTCCTTATTATTATTTCAATTGGCTCAGTTCTTGGAGCTCTTTATCTCTTCACATCAGCGTACTTTTAATAGTGTGAAATACCTGGAGTCGGAAGTGCAATCTTTGCTGAATCGCTCATAGTCCTTCCTAGCCATGTACTCTCTTGTTGACTTGTTTTTCTCTTTCGCTGTATTTCGTTGAAAAATATTGGTTGCCTTCGATCAGCTGCAATAGCCTCTTCGATTTTTTCACATCTGAAGTTACTGGTAGTTTGTTCTTATAATTTATTGGTTATCGAGAGTAGAAGAAGGATACACCTAAGGACCTAAGGATAATCGTCGTTTGTTCCTCGCGGGTTTAATACCCTTGCCAATGCACTCAAACCTACCTGCTCCTTTTTCTCTCTATATATGGTGTCTACCTACTGCTTAGAAGAAGTAATAGTCTTGATCTGATTGTTGGAGTTGGTCCATTTGATATGACCGTGGCGGTTGCTTGAACAGAATGGGGAACCGTTTGGGTTGGTTTATGTTATTGTCGAGTTTTCTTCTGATCATAATCTAGCGCTGGGTATATGCCAATTAGTCTTTAGTCTTCGGTTTACCGATGTAAATGAAGGTTGCAAGATGACAAATAGGTTTCGACGCATTGGTAGTATCCAGCAACTGATTCAAATGATGTTCGTTTTCGTTTTCATTCTAGCTAGACTTTCAGTCATCGAATCTCCTGCCAGGTTAATGAGCTTTTTCTCTGAAGTCGAGCAGTCACCGCTTCGTAGCGGCCGAAAACTAATACATAGGCCAGATTATCTACAAAATATGGCATAGATGTGAGCTACGCGATGCGTTCCGATAGCAGTGAACAACAGTCTCCTTCGTTGCCCTTCGCGATTTTCTACAGATGTTTCTGGATAAATGACCCGAATAAAAACGAGTTATGAGGAAAGCGTAAGAAGCCAGATGTCTTCGATATCCCCCTTTCATTAAAAATCACCACCATCCGGTCTCCGAAAGTCATGGTGACTCATACAAAGTGCGTCCATAATATCATGTAGCTGTTGAACTGTCACATCCAAGAAGCAGCGCTCAAACCATCACAATCCTATTTCTTCTTACTGCCGTAGTTCGTCGAACCACTAGCCGTTTACTTCACTGAACTATCACGAGCTCTATTTCAGGTCGCGGTGGCCTCCTCAGTTCCCTGGAGCTTTGGATTGTTGTTGTTTCCTAAGAGATGTTGGAGATTGTAAGTGATGCATGCGTGCTAGGTCCCGCCGCCTTTGTTATAGTCTTCGCAGTTGTTATTGTTTGTGTGTGTGTGTGCAAGATGCTTTCAGCTTCGACATTGAGTGTTACATTCTACTCCTCTGTCTTTCTTGAAGAAAAGAGAATTAAGAGCGAAATAGGGTTTTTATGTTGCTAAACTATGAGCTCGAATCCATCCCAGTGGGGGGGGACTTCATGCAGTTCTTTTGACATCGGCGGAGGAGTTGAAGTTAATCTATCATACAGGGACTGAGCTGACCTACGATAGGGCCTTCATGTGGATCGTCCTAGTCGAGGAAGTATAGGTGTTTGATTCACTGTTCTAGCGGTGCTTCCTCTGACTGGGATAGATCTTATGAGTTCTATCAGCGTCAGCGTTCTAGTGACTCCGTTTATTTTTAAATGAATATATCTGCTGGACTGTAGACGACAAAAGTTTTTATGTTATTAGTCAGTTGGGTTTTTGGTGCCAACACGAGGTTTTTAGGTGGATCTTTATTTACCAGGGCCTGACTATTCGACTTTTTAATTTATTTCGTTTTTATTTTCATTTATTTTTTATTTAAAAAGGCTTCTAATGCCGCTTAAGGCGGGTAGTAGCGCAATCGGAGCACGCGCCCGGATGTTGCTTGCTACCCCTTATCAAGGTTCCTGGTTCGGGTCCCGCGTAGGCCAACCAAACCTTCCATTTCTCTGGGTCAATCAAGTGTTACCAGACTTGTTTGAGAAGGATAATACACTAATCTATCCATCGGCTGCGCACCACAAGCCATTCCACGGAACGAATACGCTCTCAAGTTGCCTTTACGATATTCTATAGAAATAGGCTGCGTAACGTATCCCGTTAAGGGTCTGACTAACGTCGACGCTTATCCTTGTGTGCTGATCTTAATACGCAGAAAGCAGGCGTTTTATGTTGAATACTTCTTCGTCAGTTTTTTTCTCAAATGATGTGAAGGGATAGTTTTTTTCTACAGCCTTGTTTTCTTATGGTTTGATAAGATTTCAAAATAAATCACCTTATTGATATTTTGATGTTGTTGTCTATTTCACTGCGTACCATAGGCGGATTGGAGCATCCAGCGATTGGTTTTCGGTCTACGAAGTCTACAGCGAAACTACGGTTACCTTCGCATATTTAGAATTTGTCTGTATATGTATGGATTCTGCTGAAGTATTAAAGGCTTTTATAGTGGCCATCAAAACCACTTTTGGACGGATAAAAAGTGATCAGCAACAAAAAAGAACATTTATTAAACAAGTATTCGCCGGGACTGGTTGATTATGTGTCTAATATAATGAAAGATTGAATGAATTTTGTGCTACATATTACCGCCAAGGCGAATTATTCGTGATCAAAATCTTATTCGTAGAATTGTTAGTGATCAAGTCGTATTTGGTAAAAGCGACCTTTTTACTTTTTTTTAAGCATTGGGCGGGATTACTAGAGGAAATTATCTTCGCATTCAACCTCAAAAACCACATTCAGATATTCTATGTCCGACTGTCGTCGAATCTTGGCAGTCCTTTAGCAGTGGTGCAGGATGTTGATAATCGAAATTCTTTTTTTAGCTGAAGTTGTTAAGATTTGGAACGAAATATCTCCAACAGCTCCTCACTGTTTTCTGAAAATATCCTGCTAGAACGCAGCAATTTTGCCTAAGCAAAAAGTTTTTTTCTAGTCTCTGCTATGGATCTTCTTAGTGAGTGGTGAATCAAGGTTTTAAAAATCTTCCTTCTCTCGGCGATTAACTGGAAGCAACCTCTTAAAAGCTACCAAAAATAGAGGAAAATATTTAATTGAAAAATTCTGCTCTAAATGATTTATACCAGAAAGCCAATATATGTTTTAATTCTTTGTAAAATCAGTACTACATTATAGGCTGAGTAAAGATTGTTATTAATATTTCCATCATTATTCGTGCGTATGCGTAAACTATTGGAATTCGCAACGATCTGCTTTATAAGCTGTGATCCTTTAGATCTGGATAAGACGTCCGCTAATATGAGGGGTTTTAGAGGTTTATTTGGCCGTTTGCTTGCTTTCTAAATCGTGAGAGTACCATACGTCATTGGTGATGGAATGGGCTATCTATAAGAATACTTAATAGCTGCTCTTTTCCTAGCGTTCTGTGTGATTTATTCAGCAGTCAGATATAATTGATTTTTGATAGTTAAGTCTTACCTGTGAGATTTATTTATTTACTTATGAATACGTATACGTATATGTGAAAAAACACTAGCATAAGTGAGACGGAAAAACAACAAAACAAACTCCGAACTGCACAAAATTCTATGAAAGATAGGCGAGAACACCGAAAAAGGGAGAAAAGGCAGAAAAAGGACAGATATGAAAAATAGTCAAAGGTGATGATAAAGGCATTTCCTGAGCACAGCTGCGGATTATAGAAGGCAAATTGGGAAAGAAATATGAGCAGGATCTGAAGCTACATAGTTTGAAGTATTAGTTAGAAACATCAAAGGGTTTAGGTAACCGAAGGGCGTGCGCCGGCAGAGACGTAAGTAAATCCCTCTACACGGTATCAGATAATGTGCAGTTCTTTACTGCTCGGAAGAGGCAACACTGGATGAACTTGCGGTCCGCCTCTTTTTGAGACGCTTCTTATCTTTATGCCAGATTCACATGAGCAAATATGACAGACGATGAGGACCCGCATAAAACTCCCTGTGCTCTTTTTTCTACCAGTATTCCCTAGGGATGCTCGGTGCATTTAGTAATTTTTTCATTCCCTCCTTTCTTTACATTTAGGGCCTGTTCATATTTCGCGACAGCAGCGACAAGAGCGACTAGAGCGCCACGGCGACTGGTGCGACTAGAGCGACAAAAGCGACTGGAGCGAGAGCGTCGGCGCTCGAGTATGAAAATTTATCGGCTACACGGGATCGACTTACATGTTTTGCACGGGCGATGGGAGCGGCGAGAGCGCAGCGCGCGTGGCGTGCGGAAGTATGAACAGGCGACAGCAGCAATTGGAGCGACTAGAGCGGCAGCGCCGGCGCTCGAGTATGAACACTTTTCGGCCGCGCGCGCTCGATTTTAATCGATATGCACGTTTTGCACGGGCGACGAGTCGCTTTTGTCGCGAAGAACGAACAGGTCCTTATTTTCAGCATATCAGCAACTAGGGCGCATGTTCGGAGGTGCCGAGTTCGTGTCAATGTTTAATGATCAGGTTCCGCCCAGGTCCATACGTCCAAGGTCGGTGAAGTGGTCTAGACTTGTCTGTCATCTGTCCACGGCTGGTGATTGCAAGCCTGCATTCGAATTGCTTCTATAATGTCCTGTAGAAATGTAATGCATGACGCATTCAACAAAGACTGATCAAAGCCAGGCTTTATCCTTTATTATACTTCATCTATAATACTTTGGCAACTCGGATTTTGAATTTTCTATAGTTCTTCTTTCAAATTCTCTCTCTACGCTAGGTTTCACATGCTTCCCAAAGGCTTTCAATTTCGACTTTTCGGTTCGCCGTCACTCTATTGATCGTCAGTGAAATCGCTTTTGCGGCGGGCAGCGAATGTGCGTGTGTATGAAACATGGGAGGAAATTGTTGAGTGCGAATGGTGTTATCAAGTCGTGTTGAATAGCGTATTTGCATAACACGATATGTACCGCCTCGTCGACTTTCCGCCGGCAGCGGCTGCAGCAGCGTCGACTTTTTCACGGCTGAAAGAAATTGGTTCAACATGGTGCTCTTATGAAATTCGCTCTTCACATAGTGTTTTTGTATGCTATTTCGCGGTACATTCCGTGAGTGTGGCCCATTTCTTCGGGCAGAAGTGAGTGTGGTGAGCACTCTTGCGTGATGGCTGCGACGACATGTGCACAATTTTCCACTTAATTTGTTTCGTGTTAGCGTTTTTGACGCGAGGACTCTGCCCAGAGTGCAAATGTTGTTTGTGCATGACAGACCCCGCTTGAAGGCTCAAAAGGTCTCCATGCTCTGCATGTCGCAATGTAATGTTTTTTTGGAAGCGCCTGAGTTTAGCAGTTTAGCAGCTCGTGCTCGAAATATATCCGTTTGGTTTTTTCTATTCCTTTGCATTGCTCTTTTTTCCAGTAACGACAAAAATCATTGCCAATGTATACTTTCGGAATGCGCCATGTACTTATCCATTTGGAGGCGCATGTGAGCGCCTTTTCATACATCGCGACAAGAGCGACTCGTCGCCCGTGCAAAACATGTATATCGATTAAAACCGGGCGCGCGCCGCTGAAAAATGTTCATACTCGGGCGGCGACGCTGTCGCTCCACTCGCTCTTATCGCTCTAGTCGCTCCAGTCCCTGCTGTAGCCTGTTCATGCTTTCGCGCGCTGCGCACACCGCGCGCTCTGCGCTCCCGTCGCTCTTGTCGCTGATGTAGCGAAGCATGAACAGGTCCTGAAGCAGCGACCAAGGGCACCGGCTTCAGACGTGTCAGTTCTACCTATTCAGAGGGACTCTGTGACGTTTTCTGAAAATAAAACACCCGACGCTTAAAATGTAATTGGTTTTGTGATTCTCTGAAGCTCTCTGAGGGACGTGGTAGCGCCGTCGGAAAAGCCGTTCGCTGTTGCGCACACTTCAGATCGGATTCCTTGCCTCGGTTCATCCAGACGAACCAAGCCTCCCGTCCATCAGGGGTCTTGATTTGTCAGCAGACTTGGTGTGGGAAGGATAAAACACTGCCTTGTTCATCGGCTGGCTATCGCAATTCACTGCATAGGCCAAATACGCTGTGAAATTATCCCAAGAATATCTTGAAAAAGTTGGATACGGGGGGCATTCCAAAAGGAGTAATTGAAGCCGTTCTTTATCCTTGTAGTCCTTAATAAGTTAACTTCACTGCGGCCATTCGAAGCCGAAAGGCCGTAAAAAAGGGAGAGCACAGCTGCCGTTGTACCATTCACCAGCTACTGAAAAAGCGCTGTGTATGGTGGGGTTACCGCCGGTTTTAGTGCCGTAGTAAGCCGTAAGCCGAAACTGGCAAGCAACCCGTTCTGAAACTCCTTTCAAACGTTTTACAGCAGCTGGTTTTTACGATCAACAGCGACCCGCTTCACTTCGCACATAGCGTAATAGCATGAAAACAGTAAAATGTCGGAACTGTGATGCAACACCAATTCTGACTCCCCTATGTGCTGTAGTTATTATAGTGATAGTTTGAATACCTATTTTGCACTACAAAACAACTTGGACTGATCTACTATTAGACAGGTCTCTTACTTCATCTATTGGAACGTTAAGATTAAGCCAAATACGCTTCCAAGCCGAATGAACGTTATTTAGGAGAATCAGAATGTGTGGCGCCTCATTGACAAGGACTGATTAACACCAATTTCTATCCTTTCATCCTGTTGGATGTATGCAGCGAACAGCAGATGATGGAAGCAACCACAGGATCGATGCCGTCACGACACCTGTAGCCGTATGCATGAACGTTCTCGGGATCTTCCCGGCTTCCCACGGGAAGCAACTGAGGCGAGAGAGCGAGGTAGGAAGAGATGCGAGAGATGATATCGCTTACCTCCCGCTCCCGCCGCTTCATGAATGCGACCTCTGGCTTTCATGGCGAAATACCTACACTGGAATCTAGCGTGGTTTCCATTGTTCAGGCCATTTTACAGTCTCTGTAGAATACTCTGGGCAACAACGCCTTTCGTATGACCTTGCAGCTTTAAACGACGATAGCGAAAAACCTTTTAGAGTTGTAAGGACTATTCTTTTTGCGGAAACCAGACTTAGAACCTAAACTTATACCTATATGTGTAGAAAATTGCTGCCAGGAAATAAAGGCTACCACTGGTCCAGTAACTAAGAAGTTCGTTTTTACGAAACAACAACAGGAGAGCAACAACTATTGCTCGTAGAGTGGCTGGAAGAAGCTCTTAATATTCGGAGATAGTTAATTCCGTGAATGCGAATAGCATCTCGAAGCCGAGTGGGGTGTATTAGACGTTTGCGCTCCAGCTTTTTCTATGAATTGTTTCCAATGAATAACTGTCAGGAACGAAGGAAAGGTGATAAAAAGTTCATCTGTATGTTCCACATGCTTTTTTTAAGGTGATTCTAGGTGAATTTTTCTTGATGCAAATTGTACAACTATGCACGTAACGAGGCTAGCCAAGGGAAACC
Source organism: Heligmosomoides polygyrus polygyrus (assembly GCA_947396885.1). NCBI lineage: Eukaryota > Metazoa > Nematoda > Chromadorea > Rhabditida > Heligmosomidae > Heligmosomoides > Heligmosomoides polygyrus. The sequence goes on along the minus strand of OX377203.1, from coordinate 94,060,219 downwards.
GGGCTCTATGGGTCGTATTCAGCCCTAACTTCTTGTTGAGCGTTTCATCAGCGAGATGTTGTGCATCGGCGGCCGTATTCACAGCAGGGGGTGTAATTAAGGAAGTTTTGCACAGGGTCAGAACCGGCCTTGATGGCGACGAACAAAGCATTATTTCACTTGCAACATTATTTAATGCTGGGAACAGGGAGCTGAGCCGACATGACCTGGGAAGGTACCACTCCTTATCAATTGTGGTTCGAATAGTGGATGGTTTGTCAGAAACTGCTCGAAAACCCTCGGTTTGCCATAAACTGACTTGCGGTGGCCAGCCGATGAACAAGTCATCAATGCTTCCCAGACGAGTCTGGTACCAATTCACCGACCCCGGAGGGATGGAAGGCTTGGTCGACCTGGGCTGGAAATCCGAACCAGGAACCTGGTATCGGGTGCACGCCGCAGCCTTCACCTCCGACTGCGCTAAACGCGCCCAATATACTACTTTATACAGTATACATTACACGCTACAATGCGGCAATATCTTTGAGGTTTTGCGGTAGATGGATGAAGTTTGCGTCAGTTCCGTGGAACGAAGCACTTCGCCTCTAGTTGCAAAATTTCTCATCGTCTTAAGAGCGATTTCTTAAGGAAGTAATGGGCGGTTCTTCCTGGAAGTCGACAATATAAATTGTTTCCATTTATTAAATTAAAAAATATATAGCGCAAAAATGTTTAATCAACATGCGATAATTCCCACCCTTTCTTACTTACTATGCTCGTGAAATAAATCTCTTTCTTATACTTTGTTATTATTTTCTTTCATCCTTTACGTTTTTTCTTCAATGCCGGTTTTTCTTTGCTCTTTTGATCCCCATTTGTTATCTTGTGGCTGCACTGGCACGAATAAATATATAAATAAATAAGGGTCTTTTTTTGGTTAGCTTGAAATAATCGGTCTCCTGTGGCCTTTATCGTCATCTGTTCTCGGTTTAATATCAATTTCCAGCTTTTTTCTGAGAGCTCGCGGGCGCTGAAGGCTCTTCTGCTCCCATCAGCCTTCCTCCATGCACCTCGTCTCACAATGTGTCGATGTTGTCGTCTGCAGTACCTCTCGGCAGTGTGTGTTCGCTTTTCAACGTATTGATTTCCCTCGTTATGTTCTTTGCAACGACATTCTGTTGCTGCAGTTGCTGCTGCTGCGGTCGTGCGCACTTTCATTCCGAACGCTCGTTCTTGCTCTTGAAATCATTATTGCCAGTGCATGACATCGTTGTCGTTCCGAATCGAGGTCGTGTGGAATTCCAACCGAAAGTGGCTGGCTGACTGGCCGCTCGTCTGCTACCTGTTCGAAAGTAGTCTTTCGAGCGCCTCCCGCCGACCGCCGGCTCGCTATCTCTCTGTATTGAGTCACAGTCACTGTGATGGCGCCGTCTGTCGTGTGCACGGTTCTTCCGCTGTTATGCTATCGATTGTCGATCGTTCTTTAGCGCTGTTCCGATGTTCTTCAGCACGTGTAGCGAAGTGAGCTTTTTCAGAGAGCTATGCGTCAGCCGTTGTTCTGATCACTATGATGGCTACGATAGCGTCATCGACTTCCACGATCTATGAGAACATCTCGGACACTCAGTCAACCAATCGTCTGGACGATCTGAAGCTGGAGGATTCGGGAACGTACGATGCGGACTCGAGAAGCAACTCGAATGAGAAGGTTTGTCCAGGAAGAGTTTCACTCACTGTTTGTTGTTCGAATAGTGGCCGTCGTCTTTTTGCATGCGTCGGGCATTGAGGAGTTACGGCTCTCGAGAGCTGAGCTCCATTTGCCTAGCGTCATAGTGAACTATTAGAGATCAGATTTGCTTTTTTTCATTTTACATTTTTTTTCGTTTTTTCTTTCACTAAATTAGGCGCGTGTGGCGCAGGCGAAGAAGCTACCGGCTGTGGCGTACACCCGATACCAGGTTCCTAGTTCGGATTTCCCGCCCAGGCCAACCAGATGCTCTACCCCTCCGGAATCGGTGAATTGGTACCAGACTTGTCTGGGACTGGCTTGTTCATCGGCTGACCAGCACAAGCCATTGCATGGCCAAACATTCATCCAAATCACCTCCACGGTATTCCGTAGAAGTAGAATACTTGGCGCATCTCAAAAGGGATTGAGTTATGCCGTGATTATCCTTTTATTTATTCTTTATCGCCAAATTGCGAAGTCCATGGGTCCAAGAGACATCGAAGCCGATTTCAAACTCCTTTTCTTTAGTTAGTTAAGACACAATCGGGTAGCTATAGCGCAGTCAGAGGAGGCCCGCCTGTTGAGTTCGGGCCCAGCCCAGAAAATTCAAGTCCCCCCCCCCCATCCGAGTTCGGTGAATTGGAACCAGACTCGAAGCGTAAAACACTGTCATGTTCATCGACACAAAAACTCATTATAAAGGCCGTATAATTCTTCAAAATGCCTCCGCAGTATTAAGTGAAGGGGAATGGGTGGCGCCCGATAGCGGATTGATTAATGCCGCCCTACATCCTTTCATTTATTGAAAAATGTGATTATTTTGAGGAATATCATGTCAGGTCTTTGGAAAAAGTCTTCCGCTCTGTTTTGTTCCAATTTTTGTAGCATTGCGCAGTTGTATCAAATCTCACTTCGTTTTCCTTAAGCCTCAGCTGGCTGCTGACTAGGTTGTAAGGTGGTGTAACGCTGTTTGCAGCTGTTATAATCATTTCTACAAAGTCCTTCAGCTTAACTGGTTATCTATTGATATCAGTGGCCAACTCATTTTTGTCAACTTTACTTGAGGCGCAAATTCGTTTTCTGAAGAGTCCAGTATGGGTGTATGGGTATGGTTTGAGCGGTGTCCAGTTTGAGGTGGTCAGTTTGACGTGAAACGTGTCGGATTTGGTGTGAGTCTGCATATTTTGACTTGATCCGCCGAGATGGCTGTTTTCAAGTGCTGCCAATAAGGGTCCCTTCGTCTTCGGTGATGATCGATCATTGGCTCTTGCGATTAGAAAACAAAGAATGTACGCTGATTACTTCGTCACAGAGGCTTCTTGAAGATTTTCTTGACTTCTATTTTAATATGTAGAAAAGTAAGGCTTGTTCGTTACAGCAGGACTACTCTATGCTTTTTGTTTCGTTGAAAAGTGGGTTTTCAATTCATTTATTTGCTTTCAATACGACGGGGAATCAACATTGGTCGGCAGCAGCGTGTCCGACGAGGACTACAACGGGAATAGCATTAGTGGACAGCGCCGACCGCGTACTGATAGCTGCGTTTAATCCTCTTGGTTTGCTGGCGATAAAAAGTCTGATCCGTCGTAGCGTCCAAATGCTTACTATGACCAGAGGTGAGGGGAAAGAGACCTTCATGCTTGCAAATTAGCGACCTTGAGAAATGACTTCTTGGCAGGTCAGCTGGTGGACTCGACTGATGCTTTATATGGTGGGTTGGAGTCTAGTTCTTGTTGTTCTTCCCTTTACATAAATGATAAGGAAGTATAGATGGCAGCTCTACGGGATGTCGTGGATTCAATGCAAATGCGTATTTGACCTTTACGATGACTTGCGGTGGACAGCCAATGAACAAGTCAGGATGCACGCGACAGGCCGCGCTTCCTCCCACTGCGCTACCATGCACCATTCCAATGACATAAGTGGAACTATGTACCTTGGTTGTTTGCCTACAGGGTTTGATCTTGAAGTAGACCACATATTCGGCTATAATTGGTGCATAGTTGCATTTGGTGTATTTTATAGTGTTTTCATTTATACTTTCGTACTTGTTCTTCAAATTGGGTTGATATGGAAAATATTTTCCTAATGAAAGCTATTTCCATTAGCGCCAGTTTTCCTTAGTCTCGCATTCTAAGCTAAAGAAGATCGCTGCCTTTTCTACGTCCTCGCTTGAAACCTGAGCTTGATTCCCTTGGCGATGAGACGTAGGGCGAGTTGTGCAGACTTCTTCGGGCGTAAAAGCATCTGACGATGTTCCCACGCGTCTATATGCAGCAGTTTCTATTTATCCGGATATGTCAGCCCAGTCTCAACAGCAGCTATTCCAGATCACTAGCTGTTCTGCGTCGCCGGAGTTATCCTCGTCGCATCAGGAGGATGACAAGCACATCTACACGAATATTCGAGAGATGGACGAGCTGAATAGTCGTCCGTTTCCACCGGTTCCCGATGTAGCAGACGTGCCGAGGAGAAATCTGAATAATGGATGGATGGAGTACGAGACGGAAGCGGGGCGGTGAGTGATATGGAGTAAAGTTTGGAATCAAGGATCAGCGGTCTCAGTGATTGCTCCTGTTTCAGAACGTATTTTTACAACTTCGAGACGGGAAGAAGTCAGTGGATCCCTCCGAGGTTTATTCGAACCCCGGCTCAAGTGCAGGTATGAATTCAAGTCTTGTCGTCATAACTATTGTATTTCCTTAAGATATTTTTGGATTTATGATCATTACTTGTGTTTCGATCGGGTTAGGGTCTGAGAGCGTCCCGGGAATGTACTCTGACGCTGATAACGCTTGGCTGTTTGCCATAGCGACATCCAAAGTGCAGCTCTGCTAGTGATGACTTTAGCCTGTCCAAGTATTGCCCCTAAATTAATACGTAAGTTCTTGAAGAGGCAGTGGATTTCTTCTCTCAAGTTTCGGGAAGCATAGTAACTATGTTGGAGAACGCACTTTCCTTCAAATGCTATCAATTTTGACTGTTTTTCATCTTTTTTAAACAGCTGACAGCTGTCGAAAAAACCATATGTACGAGGCGCAGAATTGAAGGATTGACTCAACGGAGAGTAGCGGGTTGGAAACGTCAGCTAGGTCACTTATATATTCTCACCAGAAAGAAAAGGTGGCACTATTACAGGCGATACTGAAAGCAACTCGTACGGAAGTGGACGAGAACTTCTCCACGACGTCGTTGAAGCATGAAGATCCACAGTCCATAGATGACCACTGTTCGCTGAGTGTTTCGTCGTCGTCTCGTGCCGGGCAAACTGATGAAACTTTACCGGAGACGACACATCTGACGATGTCTGGAGGAAGGCGCAGTGTTGAACAGGTACGGTGGGGTGTCATGGTTTCCGTACATCGTAGAGGAGATGGGGTCTGTCATTGCTCACGGCAGTCTGACCCACCTGCAGGTCATTTTCCCTAAGGGTGGTTCTTTTTGCTACACTTATGCTCTGCACTTCCGTGCTTTTCGTTATCTTTCTGGGCGCAATATGGGCATGGGGGTGCAGTACCTTGTAGGTTTGGGAATTTTCAATACGTAGCTGCAGTAGGATAGAGTATTTACTTCGCTTTCCTACGGAAGCTCACCTCCACGCTAGGATTATGCAGAATAGTCAGCTCTAGTATGAAAAAAGCAAGAAAAATTCATCGTCACAAGGATGCACTCCACTTCATATCTGCGTTGCCCCTTTTACTGCTTATTTTTTATAACAGAGCTTTGCACTTAGAAAATGTAGGGGATTTTAACAATATTTCCTATTTCGCATTTCATTGATACCAGAAGCTGTGGGCTTTAAGCAATGAACGAAAAAGTTCTGCAGTTTTTTAAATTTCTAACGGACCAGGATCCCAGAATGCAAAACCTAAACTACAGTTTGAGTATTTCGTCAATTCTTTTATTTCAAACGTTGAGGAATTTCCTCTATAAAATTGAGATCGTTGCAGACTTTAGTCAGCAGTTGGAAAGAGAGGGGACTGTGAATGTTGTGCCAGCAATGTGAAGAGGAAAAAGCAGAGAGAAAAATAGCTTTTATGTAACTTTTATGTGCCCATGCTCGCTTGGAAACGAATGAGCACGAAGGGTCGGAAGGGACAACAGTTTTAGTGACAACAAGGAACGTTGTCGTCTATTTGCTAAAGAGCCGTGGAAGCTAATGCGATCAATTGTACCAATAATGGGAAACGACGGAGCACTTTGAAAGCTCTAGCAGCCGCGGCTTCGGCTGAAAGTCTTTGCATTCAGATTTGTCGCGGAAGTGTTTCTGATTCTAGAGATTGATTAGCTAGTAGGATTGCTTTCTGTCTTTTCTTTCTTTCAGTAGTCTACTTTCTGTGTTATTTTCCCGCTGTGTTTCTGTACTCCTTTCATATGAAATCAGCGAAGTAGTTAACTATTGAATAGACAAAAGTATGTTTTGAGGATTTCATCTTGAATATTAAGACTGAGAGATATCCTTCGATCTACATTTCTCAAAAAATGTTAGAGCCACTTCTCGATCCGTTCCCAGTTTGTGGGCGAAGATGCTAGCCTTTTCACGGATAGTGTCACATCGAGTTGATCACGATTTGGTTTTAAGGACTTGAAGAACTCACCACCGATTCACGCATACCATCACGCAACATCGAGCAGTGACGACGCAGCCATGTTATCGTCCTTTCATGCGCAGACGGGTCCGGATCCTTTGGGAATGAGTCTGAGACAGGTACGATAGTGGCTGGATTGCGTTTGATTTCTTGCTGCTTCAACTGTTTCATTGTAAGAATACCGATGGGGTGGGGTACTGGGTAGTGGAAAATTCTGGGGCCAGATTCATCAACCGCTTACCGTCCGGTATCGGTGAAAAGTACCGCCAAACCTGATGCTGATGATGAATCTCTTATCAGGTGGTTTATGAATCTGGCCCCTGGAGAGTCATAGTGTTTCGGTAGACTGAGGTAGCGTAATTTTGCCTCAAGAATCTGATTCAGCTGTAAAAAATTGTCCTCAACACGTCCGTGACCTCAGCGCGCCCACTTCTTTACATCTTATTGATGTTGACTGTTGCTTCTATGCGACAAACCTTTGCTGCAGTAGTTACTGTGACTACTCTAGTTACTCTTGACTGGAGCCTTTTGTCTTGTACGTAATTTTACCTCTGGTTAGGTTATTCGTACTATATTTTGTATGAGGTACAGCTTCTCAACCAACTCTTGGAGGACCTCCAATTCGTCTCATTGAAACCCGTCCAGAGGTCGTTGCTGGCTGGCTATGAGCACGGAACCGTAGTCTACCTCTCCGGAGGATTATTAACTGAGTTATGAGGGTTTCTTCAGTCCATGATATTTCTTCCGGAAGCGGGTTCGATCATTGTTTGAACGATTAGAGGTACCGGCTTAAGAATGATGGCTGTGGTAGAAATTTGGGCAACAAATAGTCTTTTTTCGTCTCCCACGCAAAAAAACGTCATTTGCTGCTTCGACTTACATTATAATTCCTATTCGTCCAACGTATAGTACAGCTGAATGTTGAGTTGGATGAGACAAATCTGTTAGTGTGCGGAGTACGTTTTTAAGTGGATAGTGTGATTTGAATGTTCGACTTCCATCTGAGGCCAGATTCATCAACCGCTTACCGCCCTTTAGCGGTGAGAATACCATCAAACCCCCTAATATGACAATCAGGATTGACAGTATTTTTACCGTTAGAGGGCGATAAGCGGTAGATGAGTCTGGCCACTGATGTGAGGGTTTTGGTTAGCTATAGTTAGCCTAATTATCCCAAGGTTCTTGTATTCTTCAAGAACTAATCATTAGTTTATAGTTGTGTTCTATTTGTTTTTCTATCTGCGCTGTTCGGTCGCCATAGTAGCAGTGATTTAGAGCACGAAACAATGTCGAAATCACCATGCAGCTCCTTCTGTAGCCACTGTAGATCGATCACACTCGTTCAACAAACGCCAGTGCTCGCTGAAGAATGTACCTCTACCTCAGGTTAGTGCTTGTACTAGTGCTGCACAGTATAGCGTTTGTTTTCTGCCTTGCGTTTATGCTATCTTTAACAAGGAAGACCTCGAATGTGACTCAGGCTTGGTGATATTGTGGGTCATGATCATGCGGGACATATGGGTCAAGCTCAGCTACTTTTCATCTGTTTGGAAGAGGAAGAGGAACGAGGTAGTATATAGTACGACTGGCAAGACGAATTTCAAAAGCGCGAGGTTCGGGTTAAGGAATTATATGATGCGGTTGTCTTGTGGCATATTATTCTTGTGCAATAGCGTGATAGTGATACTTACTAGGTGTTCCTACTACCTTAAAAGGAATAAAGGACAACGGTAAAGGGCGTCGATAATGTTTGGAATGCGCCCCGCGCTCTACTTCTACGGAATGTCACAAAGGCAATTTGAATGCATACTTGGCCTACGCAATGGCTTACGGTGGCCGGCCTAGAGACCAATCAGTGTTTTATCCTTTCTAAATAAGTCTGGTACCAATTCACCAATCCCAGACGGATGCAAGACTTGGTTAGCCTGCAGAGACCTGAACCAAGGGCGTCGATTCTGGGCGGAGACTCCCCGACTGCTTTACTACGCGTTGATGTTGGAAAAAGGAAGAAAAAGGCGATGAGAGATGATTTGGGCTACTTTGAAGAAGGGCCAGAAATCACGTCCCACTGTCCTTTAGCTAATGATTCTTGTTTCTCAGTAGTACTTTTTATCACCTTAGTTCAATCTGTAGTCGTTTTGCCTTTATCTTTCCGAGCGAACACGACGCAAGTACCGATCATTTCTGTCCTTTCGAAGAGCATTCCGGGAAGTTATTATTAAGCAGCACGAAAACAAAGAACGGTGGAAATAGGGGTCTTTAGAAACCAACCATAAACGCAGTAGCGATAACTCTTGCAAATGATAGGTAGTACCGCCGCTGAAGGGGTTTTATAAGGTGTATAAGGATAAAGTAGTTAATTATCTCTTAACAATTTCAAGTATCTTTACATTATAGATTGGCTGAGGGTTACAATCCATATCGTGCTACTTACTGTCTTTTTTGACAAGAGTCTATATGCTCAGTAAGAGATTCAATCTACTAAGTTTCGTGATGAGGCGTCTATGAAGTTGGGCACCAGGAAGTTGTAAGTAGGTTCTGTTTATCGCTCTTATAGAAGCCTAGAAGTGTCATCGCTAGGTGATGATGTAGAGGGGGGAACGGGATCGCGTCAAGGTCCTACGTCATGGACGCAAACAGCTTAACTGCTGGAAATCTACTTGATCGCTTTACCCCGCCGCTGGCTGCGAGTGTTGTTCGGTGCGTATTTTTCGCGTGGAATCAGCATGACTAATCTGTTATGGCGGAGTAGAATTTCCTTGGGGGTTTTCGAAAATAGGGTCTGCGTTCTGTTTCGTTTTCGAGGGAAGGATCTAGAAGACAGGACAGAGCATCAAATTGCTGTGGTGCTGGGATAGCGTCCATGCGCCTGAAAGGATGACTTATGTCGAGGTGTATTTCTATGTCACCTACTTTTTTTGCATTTCATTGTTTTCCCCAGTAGTTTTGGGTCTTCCGTAACATGTAGATGGTTTGGAAGCGTGGTAACGCAGTTGGAGGAGGTGCCGGCTGTCGCGTCTCTAGTAAAAATTGTCTTTTTGGTTCCCTTTTATGCCAGTCAATACTTATTCCATCCTAGAGCAGTAACCTGGTGTAAGATTTGTCTACGACGAATAAGTGTGTCGGCTGGCTATCGCAAGTCGTCTTATATGCGAACGCATTCAAAACAAGAGCTGGTAACGATATTCTGCGGGGATAATGTGGATGGTTTGGTTTATCTCCACACAGGTTCGTCTACATTCCAATAGTTGGAACGCTTGATGTGGGTCGGATTACGTGCGGGTGGCGAAATAATTGATCCGCCCCATGTTATAAAGGTTCCAAAGATAAGATAAAAGTGAAATGTCAGTGGAACAGTTGTATAATGAATAACCTGAATAAACAGCTTCCAGTTGGTGGCTTGGCAACGGAGGCTTTTCTGGATCTATTCTAGTAGCGAGAGAGCATATGTTGTTGGTCTCATTACTCCGTCTGTAGAATTTATCTGGGTGCGAACCCGTGGTAAGAGATATCCCAGCAAATTAAAGTCGGAATGAGTGGTGATACCTCCTCCGGATCGGAATAGACCCACTTTTCTGCCATATGAAAGGCATAGACATAGAATCAAATTTCTGAAGAACGCCAATTCAGGTTTTGCCTTCGACGAGCTCGGGGAATTTGTTCTATGGTGACCATGGAACACACTCGTTGGACAGGGTACACCCAAAGCCTGAGAGAGAGCCTGTGGTGGCTGGTTATGGTGAGTTGTTTTTGCATCTTTCCGCATAGTCCGCTTCTATTTCTTCTATTTATTTTGATGTTGTGTTATTCATTTTATTGATTTATTATTTACATAGACACCCACGCAAAGTGTTAGCGTTAGCTGCTTGCAGTTCGATGCAGTAGGTAGGTAACAACTTGAAAAAGAAAATCCAATGATGGAGGTTCAGACAACTTCTATTTAAGGGGGCAGTAAATTAGTTTTATTGCTAGAGGTACCGTTCTGTTCCTATATTGTTTGATTGTTTTCTTGGAAAGCTTTGGAAATTCAGAGCCACCTTGACAAACGAAAAGCTATTGAAATTTTAAATCAGCTGTTTTCGTCCCGTTTCATTTCATATGCTAAGTAAATAAAGTAAAGGAACGCAAAACACTAAACAACAACTAATTTAAGTTATTATTGTTAAGCATGAACTGGCTAAAGAAAGCATTAGCCACTACCTTCATACGAGTCTTTTGTTGTAGCACCCCACCCCGGTTGCTCAACCCGTCTAATATTCTTTAGTCCGGAAGTTGAGTTCCCTAATCCCGTAGCAGATTATGTTTTCGTGTCGTTTCCAGTTCTAATTTTGAAGACACTTATAGATGTTCTGTTGTGAATGTTGGCAGTAATTACTTATCGTGAAAATCCATATGTTGAAGAAACGCCGGCGAGCGAACGTCGAGGAAGTAATAGCGGCTACGCTGAGGCACGAGAGTCGGTAAAGACGATCAAGTGTGGAAATCTCGAGCTGGTGGAGTCCGCTGAGCAGGTAGTTTTTTGCACAATTTATATTTTATTCGAAGCTTTGCGGATTTCGCTTGCGAGCAGAAAGATAATACTCGGTGTAGTTGATTCCACCAATCTCGCCCATGTATTCTGCTTCTTTGTGATTTTGCGGAACAGACTGTATTCAGATTCGACCCACACGATCTGTTGGCTTCGGGAGCTACTGGGTATTTCATCCTTCCGAGATAAATTGTAGTTTAATTTAAAGTCTCTTATGGGATTATTTACTGCTGGGTTTGTTCTAAACTCATTACAGGGAAAGAAATCGAAGCGACATAATTGTGATGTGAAAGGGCTATCACAAATAGTCGAGAAAATTTGCCCACGAAAATTGGGCTGGTGAATGATAATTCAAGAGCGTTCAACAAAGTTTATACTGCCAAAGCTTAAAACGTGTTCTCGGTTGTTTTTTTAAGTTCTCATCCAAGGCGAAATGTCTGCTCATCGGGCTCTCCAACGTTTTGACAACTACCATTATCAACTAGGCTATGCATTCTCATTGGTAGCTTGTATATCGTCGAGCCGCTCTGCGACTGATGTATGAATTTACCAAACGCGGTTATATCCACTGCTGATGAAAGCCGCCCACCTAGCGGGAAAATTTCACTGGCGCTCTGTCAATACACTACTACGTGTCCGAGTGTTTGCAGAAGCAATGTTCTCCCCTGCTAACATTAGCAAGTGCAGCGACTGCTAACATTAGCAAGTGCTGGGCGGTAGCGGTTACACGCGAGTAGTAAGTCATTAAAGCTGCCCTGGGGCCGGATTCATCAACCACGCTACCGGGGTGCAGCAGTTGCGCTCCACGGCTAAACGGTGATCCAGTCGCAAATAATTGCCATCACTCCGAATTTGATGAATCGGAACTCGCGGTTAGTGAGCCGCTGACGGATAGCAACGGTAACGGGTGATAAGATTTACCTCCGTTCTCGTTGATGAATCCGGCCCCTGGAAGCGTAAAACAGTGGCGGTACTTGTTCTAGAGGTGGCTATGGCTAACCAGGTGTTTAAATGTCTGGCAGTGGAAATTAATTCACCAGTATGAAAGGTAGTCGTAAAGCTGTCGTGCCAAAGATTGATATCGAACCTTTATTCGGCTTACGTTTCGGCGTAACAGCCTTCTTCAGAGCCTGAAAAAGACAAGGGGAGTTAGAGAAATTACCCGTTCAAGAGGTATACTGTTCAAAGACGTGCCTAGACTTAAGGACAGTCGCACATGGAGTAACTCACCAGTTTTGGCAGTGCAGGACACCTGTTCTCTTGTTTCGTAGTCTTCTGTTAAGAAAGGACTGCACCTGAAATTGAAGAAGAGATGAGCATCTCCTAAATTACCCTGGTAAAAGATTGCCCCAAGGGTTTCTACAGCACTGAATTGTAAACACGTGTAAAGCGGCGGGGTCAGCTGTTGCATCCCGAGTCGTTTCAAAGTTCGAATCTCGGAGCCAACCTAACCGTTTACCCCTCCAAGGTCGGTGAATTGGTACGGTTTCTGTCTGGGTATGGGGAAACACTACTGTATTGTCCAAAGGCTAGGTATCGGAAGTCATTGCAAAGGCCAAATATGCATCCAAATTTTCCTCTGCAGTATCATGAAGAAAAGAATGCGTGATGCATCCCGCAGAAGGATTGATTGACGCCGCATTTGATCCTTATCCTAGATGCAGCATAGTCTTCTCGTTCTTGTTGTATTACATATTCCACGATACTTATGTAGTACATGGGTGCCATGGTGTGGGGGTAGTTCTAATATCACAGAATCGTGATAGGAATTTCGCCCTCTGGTGACCGGCCTTTCTCCGGTAGTTCAACGGGATTTCAATTGATGCGGGTTTTGAGCTTTCCTACAAGATAAAGGAGTCCCTTGCAGGTCCTTCTCAAGTGGTACAATCAACATGCAAGGCGATTCCTTCCATTGCATGCCCTGTATAGTTCTGTCTGTCAACGTAGGTAAACTGAATGCAACAGCATTTACCACGTTCGCATCACCAGATATTAGAGCAGTTGGATTCCTAGACAAATCAAATAAGAATTCCATTGTTTGTACATTACCACCTCTAATATACCGCAAGTTCGTGCCCAGGGCAAAGAGACCTGGGAATGACGTAAACAGTCGCGTCCCACCGCCTACAACGCCATCTTAATACGCCATCACCACGAATTTACCTGCAGCTGACCCCTAGTGCTTTCAAGGTCATCTTCCCTGGCTCCATTGCCATTCAGAAGAGGCTGGTCCGTGTCTAGCATCCAGTGCCTTGCCGCTGACTGCAGTCATAGAGATTGCTATACTGACGTTGCTGAATTTCTGAAGTGGATAAGCAAGAACAAAATTATTTTCTTATTCAGATCAAGTCTCGAAAACGCGACTGGATGGTGAACTTCATGTATTTGACGTCTGCGCATTTGATATTGTACAAAGACGAGAAGAGCGCAGAGGTGAGATGCGTCTGCTTTTGAATGACAGAGGTCGATTTTATTCTGATTTTTTCCAATTCGGAAGCTTTGACGGGTTTTTGTGCAAGCCGTTAATGTGCCCTTCATGGACAGACGGCAATGCGTCGTCAATCAGGCGGCATTGATTGGGAATACCACCTAGGGATGGCGTGAACAGTCGGGATCCTGATTGGCTGGAGTGTGTAGGCCGTTCCCCTGTAGGCCACATTATCGACTTGTGCTGTTTTTCTTGCCATGTCAAATTAGTTAAATCTTCTATAAAAATTGATAACGATTAGGTGTAGTTGTTTTCATGGAGGAATTTCAATTATCAACTTTTTTATTTTAATTTTCGGTTTCAACGATGCGTAGATATTACAGAAACATGGAAATCACTACGCGGCCCCACGTGGCGTCTGCGATCTGAAAGGCGCGAGCGTAAGTTGGCTGGTAATGGAGAAAGAAAAGAGGAAGAGGAAGATCATACAGGTGAGAGTGACTTCAACAACGTCTTTTTAGTTGACTTCTTCGAAGGCAAGGAGCGTTTATGCTTCCTTTTAAATTCCACGGCATTTGTGAGGTCGTGCTCATGCGAGTGTCATTTTTTTTGTTCACTTCCATGGGAATGTGTGGCCGCAGGCATTTCTTCCCAGTTGCCCTTTATTGTTTCGGAATGAATTATACACTAAGTGGGTACTCTGAGTAGTGGCTGGCTTGGTTTTTCTTTGAGCTCCCTGAGGAACCGTTCTCTAACCCATTGACGACCGCTCGGCAAATCGCGTGTCTGGCGCGTGGGACCGCGCGCTGGGACCGCCTTGAGGCTCGAATCTCGTGCATTCACTACTTCACGGTATTCCAAATGAAGCTCCCTCTCCAATGGGTGAGCCACATATTGGAAAAGGCCGGAACAGGTTCGAAGCAAAACGTAGAAGATGTATTTGCTGCTACAAAAAGGTCAGCACAGAAAAGGGCGCACGTTCGTCACGAATCGTGCAAATAAGGTGACCACACGATGTAGCAAGTGTTTGAAATATTTTTTCTAAATTGGGCTCAAGCTTTTCGCAAGAAATTTGGCTAGATGTCTTAACCATGACCATTTTTGTAAGACATACGTAGCTGTTCGTGAGTAGTATCTACTTATTTGAGGTTTGAATAGTGTGTTGTGCTGATTTTTTTTATCAAAGCTTTCGTTAGAAGTAAATGATTCTCGGACCACTGTGCAGGTAGCATTGGTAGAATCCAGCGAATCTAATGAATACTAGTAAACTATGAAAAATCGAGGAAGTGGGCCACAGCGATCATTTTTTTAACCGCGGGCTAAAATTGGGCCGCGCGGTCCCACGCGACAGAAAAACTGCGGGCCGAAATTGGGCCGCGCGGTCGTCAATGGGCTAAGTTACTTAAGGGTGTGGTTGGTGCAGAGAGCTGAGCTTGCAGAAAACGCAATGGCTGATACGTTGCGCAGAGGGAACGAGGTGGGGGGGGGGGGGGCGTAATGGCTAGTGATTAGCTAGTGCTTCCGGTTTCCACTAGCACAGCTTCATGGCGCTTAATAGCGCAGTCGGAGATGGAGCCGGCTGTCTGAATCGAGGTTCTCGGTTCAGATTCAGTCCAGGCCACTCAAGACTCATATTCTTAAAGATTGGTGAACTGGTGCCAAACCTTTCCAGAAGGAGAAAAGGGAACATTTATTTATTTATTTATGCGTCGAAAAAGACACGCTTTACAATTAGACTTAGGTGTTCTCATATCGAGTGACCTTAACTTTGGCTCGCACTACAAATCGCTTGTGAACAAGGCAAACTATCGGACTTACAACCTGTTCAAGACACTTAAGACAAACGATCCCCAGGTTCTCTTACGCGCCTACATATGCTATGTGAGACCCATCATGGAATTTGCCACCACCGTGTTTAACCCCTGTCAAAAGAAGTTTATTAAGCTCCTTGAAAGCGCCCAAAACAACTATACAGGAAAGCTGTTCATGAGATGCTTTAGAATGGGCTATGCCGACATTCCCAGTGGTGCTGATAGGGCAAGACAACTAGGTATACCCTCCTTATGCACTAGGCGGAAGATAGCGGACCTAATCATGTTATTAAAAATTATATCTAGAAAGCTTTCAATAGATCCTGTAGAGTTTTTTGGTGTACCACTGACCAGAAATAGAATAGGGAGACTTAGGTTGTATCCCAGAGTTGTTAGGTCTCAAGTTAGGTCGAACTTCCTCACGTATCGAAATCTTAAGGAGCTCAACCTACTTATAGGTGATGATGAGAATGTCATTAACATGTCCACGAATAGTTTTAGACACCTTGTTGTTCGTAAAAACTTTTTGTAGATTTGTGTGTTGTTGTAATTCTCTAGAATTTCTCATATGTTTGATCGAGTTCTTACGCGTGTGTTGATTTTGTTACTCACGCTTGAATAAATAAAAAATAAATAAATAGAAGAACACTGAAACAAACCATGCTCAGACAGAAATGAAACAAACGCAACACAACAACAGCACCAATCAAGTAGAGAAGAAGAACGGCACTGAAGAAGTACATAACAAACTTTCCCACTTTATAAAGGATGAAATGCGCGTGGTAGTGCCGTCGTGGAGGCGCCGGCTGTCGCGTGCACTCCGAGTCAAAGTCCTTGGTTCGTGTCCGACCCATGCTAATCTAGCCTCTTATCACTTCGGGATCTGTTAATTAGGGTCAGGCTTACCTGGGGTGATAAAACACTGAATTGTTCATCGGCTGGCCATTGCTATTCATTGTATGGGCTAAATGCGCACTCAAATTGCTTCCATGATATCCCATGGAAGTAGAGTGGGTGGAGCATCCCATAAAGGGTTTGATTAACGCCGCCCTTCATTCCTCTTATCGTTTTTATGCTTCTACATGAAATTGGATATGTGTCTAATGTGGGTTTGGGTTCTGTATTAACTTGAAAGGTGCACTGCGCTGCGGCAGATTTCCGCCGAGAGGTGCGGCTACATTAAATTAGCTACAAACCTTCGAAAATTGCTCACGCTTAGGGACGTGATCGACACCTCGCTAATGGCGGCAAGGTGATATGCCGCGAGCCTCTGTACGGGCCTTAAGCGACCCCAGACCGAATCATTATCAGTTTGCCGTTTCCGTTGAGGTTCTGGTTTGCCTGAACGCAGAATCGCAACAGAAATCAATCTGTTTGTGCACGAGTTTCTTTCTTTTTTCACATTTTCTTTTTTTTTTCAATGTTTTCAATGTACAAACAGCATAGTGTTGTGTAATAACATTTCTTCCTTCTTGTCTATGTAAAAATACCATATTTTCGTGATTGATGGTAAGCACTAAGGAATGCATTACTCGACTCTGTGACATGTAAGAGAGAAGCTTCCAGAGCTGGCCAGCTAATCCATCGGATTCAAATCCGGAGAGTTGGCTGGCCACTCGTGGAAGCTGATGAATTGCGGAAAGTTGCCTTTGCACCAGTCTTGCAGCATTCTTGCTCTGTGAGCTGGAACTCCGTCCTGTTTAAAGATGCAGGAGGGTGCACGTGGTCTTCGTGTAGGCCTTAAGACCCAGCTTACAGAGATTCTTCTCATCGACATCTCCATGATCTCCATCTTTCCCGACAACCGGCGGACCAAGCGCGCCTTCTTCCTGTGAATTCGTCCACGTACCTTCCTAACGTTGTCCGTAGTTGTCACAGATACCTGTCTTTCCCGTCCGGATCTATCATCCTCGGTTCCCAGGTCTTCTTAGCGTCTGATGGACCTATTCATAGTACTTTGATGAACTCCAAGATGGTAGTGAATGTAGCGTGCCGAGAAGCCTTGACGGTAAAGCTCAATGATAACGGTGGCACGAACGTTTCACTATCTTGAAAAACCATTTATTGTTATGTTTGACTGAGATAAGCATAAACTGATTGACTCAATAAAAACAATAAGAGCACGAAAAAAAGCAGGCGCCCCGAATAAAAGGTCAAATTGTCTGCGCATGTGCTGTCGCCATAATTTTGGCGCACCCTGTATTATCTAGCGATCCTCTGGCTTCAATAGTTGAGGTTCCTGTTTTCAGCTCGAGCTCAGCAGTGGTTGTCGATACCTGTTTCGATCAACGAATGATGCGGAAACGCAGGAGTGGTTCGATGCGTTGAGAGATGTCGTTGCTCGACTGGTCAGTGCTGTTTTGTTTGTGCCTATTAGCGTTTCTTCAAAACAAGCATCTAGATGTAGTTAAAAAGGGTCAAGAGTAGTAGTTTACTTGCTTATTTAATGAAGATATGCAGAAAGCTACGCACTCTATTTAAGCTTTTTCTGTGTGTAGCGCGGTTTCCGGTGGAGTGGTTGCAAGTTAGAAAATATGAAAAAGCCGATTTCTGAAGCGTTTAAAATCAGATGTAGAAAGATGCTGACATTGCTACAACATTGTCGGTTTGTTCTAGTTTCTTCATGTCGTTGGTCTGAGGGAGTATTCGATGGGTTAACCAATAACTCGTTGTTTCTAATCTACGAGAACGATTACAACGAAATATGGATGGTTGGAGTCTGGACTTGGAGTCAAGACTGAGCCTGAGTTGAATTATCTACGCTGAAGACACATTAGTTACCGGCTTTGTTCACCTCCTACCTCTTTGAGCATGGATTGCTTAAGATTATTCCGTTTTAAGAAGACGAAACTACGGTATGATCGCCAAAAATTGTCATTTTCTCTTAGTGCACGATATTTTCGGATGTCTACTTCAGTGGGTTTTAGATAGATTCAGCCTTGATGGCTAGCTCTTCAAACACTGCTATGCGCTCAGTCGGACTCGAGGGGACTTGGTTAAAGCGGCGGTGGCTGCGAAGTCGACACAGGTGCCAAGGCCATTATGACGGCGACAGACCGATGTTTTTTACTCGTAAAGCAGAAAGACATTAATTGGTGCCAGTTTATTGCAGTGCCAGTGCCGGCCACCTGCTAGGTGGTTCACGACGGAAGGTTAGGTTTTCGTCAATCTGGGGGAGTGTTCATTTTGTATGGACTTATGTTCTAGGCTTCCATACGAATTTTGGCATTGTACATCATGTTTCAGAGAACACATGCATGGTTTGAACGAATATAAAATTCTTACCGTTTTGGGTAAAGTTGAAGTTTCATCGCTTACAAGAGTAAGATAAATACTGAAGGACGGTGTTGATCTATCCTTTTTTGGGACACGCCACGCATTCTACTTCTACGGGATGTCGTGGAAGCGATTTGAATGCATATTGGCCCAAACAATGACTTCGGCGTTGGTCAACCGATGAACAAGTCAGTTTCCTTCTCACCATCACACAAGCCTGGTATTAATTCGCCAACACGAAGGGCAGGAAGGCTTTGTTGGCTTAACCCGAACCAAGAACCTGGAGTCGGTTGCAACCAGCGCCTACTCTGCATGGCCTTTTTTCTTTTTTTTATAGCTTACGCTGAAGAATAGAGCGGAAATCTTTTGGTCTGTTAAACGCTGTGCAGTTCCCCAGAGTTTCGCGGTGTTTATTCGAATGGTAGTTTAAATGTCACTACCTTGAGATTTTTAAATAAAAATTCATGGACTTAGGCGTTCAGCTTCGCTTATTGACTAGTTTAATCTATAATTGGTATAAATCCATAACTAAATTTTGCCCAAAGCTTTTGTAAAAACTGGAGGAAGAGTTGGTATTTTGAGTGTGGACCAAAAAAGAAAAATGATTAGCTGCATTATTTTTTTGTTTAACAAAAAAGGTGTGTTGACCGAAACAATCTCCAAATTCTCATGTGAGGAGTGGAAATGGAGTTTCAGTTGGCAATTCAAACAGTTGCTCGTCGTTGGTCACCGTCGTTGCTTTCTGAATAATACGACTATGGGGTTGTAGAATACAATTGATGGTAAGTATACAGATTAGCAGCCGCTATAACTCATGACAGACTGCTATTGACGCAATAATTTGGAGGCCTTTTCAGTCAAGAAGACACCAAGACGTCAAGAAGAATTTTTATTGGACGAGGAATAACGCAGCTATTCAATTTTTGGTTCACCCCATAGCATAATCCCGCGTCAGAATTTCGAAAGTAGTCTTGTGCAGTTAAATGTATGGATTTATATGGCAGTTAAGCAAGTTGGAGGCATAAATCTATGCAGGCCTTCACTGAAAAATTGACACTAAACGATATTTGGACCACTAACCAAGTAAACGTCGCGAAGCGCTGGACAACTGCGTGGCACATTCTCAGCAACACATTTAACAGAACAGTTTCGCTTTTTTTATTACAAATCATAAAATATTACCCTATGCAGAAGAATAAGATTTTTATCACCGTCCAAACAGTGGCTACATTTTTAAAATACCCTGCACAAGCTTCTGCTACACCCGGCCACAGATCTGACCGTTGACTGGGATTTCGCCCAGCTATTGTGAAGCGATAGCTGTTGTTTGGATGTTATAGACCATATCCAACGGCCAAGATATTCGCAAAATTCCGTCCTCATCAACACCAAACCGTAAAAAAGAGTTATCGATCGATTCTGTTGACCCGTTGTGAACCCAATCTGTCGATCAACCTCAAGCGGTTAACGCTAGGGAAAATCGATAGATGCTCGATAATCGTCACCCGATCAATGTTCCTTATCTACTGTTCCGCTGGCGGACATATCCAATGATTTCTGTAAAAAATGATCAACTGCAGGGAATGGTTCAATAAAATCGATCGATAATTTGGGACGAATCGATATTGTGTACTTGTGAGACTTGTACATCGGCCAGAATATTCATGGAACGGTCAGCCTTGGGCAGAGTTTGATAGTGTAGATCGAGATCCAAGGCTCATTCGGTAGGCTGCTAGCCTCGATCGATCGGACAGGCCGAAGAACAGAGCGACAGAGAGACCTGCAGGCGCTAGCTATCTTATATACCCTTTTCACGTCGAACTGGACACCTTTCAAATCAAATTGAATCCTTCAAATGAAATTGCTAGCTTTAAGAGTATTGAGGTCAAAGCGAATTCTTAAATCGAAATGACCTTCAGGTGGATTAAACTACAGATTCAATAAGATGGTTAGAACAATCTTTTGTTCAATAAAGGCTTGATATAACTTTCTTTGAAGGGTTAGAACAATCTTTTGTTCAATAAAAACTTGATATAACTTTCTTTGAAGGGTTAGAACAATCTTTTGTTCAATAAAAACTTGATATAACTTTCTTTGAAGTTTTTTTTAGTTTCGCCCGGTAATTAATAATTTTATAAAAAATAATTTTATGGGGAAAATAATAATTTAAATTCTTAAAGCACAGCAAAGAAGTAAGCGTATAGCGCGTTAAAATGTGAGATCGCGCCATGCACTCAAAAGGTTTCCGCAACCTTTGTTTGATTGGTACGTTGAATGCCACTTACATGAACTATCAAAGTGAAGAAAGTGAAGACATGTGTGTTCTTTGCATTTGTTTTTGTTATACGTTAACAGGTGTAAAGCTCCATGCAAACATAAATTCTACTATCAATCGAATAAACATAGCGACGTCTTGGAAGAACGCACGGGGCAATCTCTATTTTTGGCGTTAAAAATGGCCAACTTTCTGCTCTTTAAAACAAGCTTTAAACCATTATTTTACCACCAAAAAGTAAGAATTTTATAAAATTTCAAGCAACGTGTCCAGTTATTGGTTAGATGAACCAAAACTTCAAAAAAAGTTATACTAAAATTTTTTCTCCAGAAAAGAAATTATTCCAAACTTTTTGGCGAGTCTCTAGTTCAATGTAGAAAAGCTCATTTCGATTTGGAAGAGTTCGCGTTGATTTCAGAAGTCTTAGGCTAGCTTAAAAGAGTGTCCAATTTAAGTTGAAAGGTGTCCAGTTCGACGTGAAAATGCTATGTATAGTAGCATATCGACGCTTTTGTCAACCAGTGAAATTGATTGGTGAGCTGCTATGGAAGTAGGCAGCCTATCCTATCCTATTAGGTTGTAACGAAATAAATGGCAGTGAACCACTGTAAATTTAAACAGTTAATATCTCGGCTTGTAGGCAAGCTTGTTAATCGAAATAAAAACCTTCTGATTCTACACATCTTTGCCAACGTGACACAAGCTTTTCTATCCCAGTAGCATAAAAATCAGAAGTTCTGGAATTGACGAAATCTTCGAAGGCACTTTCGGCATCCTGTTGGTATTTGAATATTTTCCCTACCAAGAAGTCGCCAAGATGCTTGAAGAAATGGTAGTCTGTTGGCGAGAGGTCGGGAGAAAACGGAGGATGTGGTAGAGTTTCAATGCTCAGCTCATTCAATTTCTGCAACGTCATTCGTGCTACATGGGGGCGAGCATTGTCGTGCAGAACTCGCCTTCGGTTTACCAAGGCCGGCCGGATATCCTTCAACTTTTTCATCATTTCTTCAATTTCAATGCAGTACTTCTCTGCCGTGATGGATACACCGGGAGGGAGGAAGCTTTGGTGGATATTTCCCAGCGAACACCACCATACTGTCACCATTACTTTCTTTTGGTGCAATTCCGGCTTCGCAAAAACCTTGGGGCTCTCATCGCTGTCCACCCACTGTGCCGATCCTCGCCTGTTGTACATTATCCATTTCTCGTCACAGGTTACGATGCGATCAAGGAATGGGTCCGTTTCGTTCCGTAGAAGCAGTGCGGACGAGATCTCATATCGTCGGTTTCTTTGCTCCTCAAACAGCTCGTGAGGCACCCATCTTTCCAGCTTTTTGCTTTCCAATTTCCTTCAGATGCCGGGCAGCTGTGTTGTGACTGACGCCAAGAACCTTCGCTATCTCCCTGGTACCTTTGCGTGGATCCTCCTCTACCACATCTCTCAGCTTGTCCTCATCAACATCACTATGCCTCCCACGACCTTCATGTTCTTCCTAGCTCTCATCTCCATTCCGGAACTTCTGATACCAACGATACGCCGTCCGAATTGTGGAACATCCTTGACCGAATGCGGCGTTGATCTTCTCGTCCGTCTCCTTAGCTGTAGTGCCCAGCTTGAATTCATACAAGTAAATGCTTCGGATTACCCTTTTGTCCATCTGCAAAAAAGTCAATAAAACTCTAAAGTTTTCCCACTTTTACATAGAAAATTTGGTACTCACCGGTAGAGCAGGTTTGCGCTTCTAAATGCTATGCCACATGTTACGGTTTGTTCTTGATCAAACGCGTAAAGACCCGCCAAATAATGGCGCGAGCCAGTGCCATTTAATTCGTTACAACCTAATATATAAGTCCCCTAAGCGATGAGTCATATATAGATCTCTACCGTCGCAGGAATTATTCATAAAATCCGGGGAGGGTGGAGGGGGGGGGGGGATTTTGTCATAAAATAACGGAAAATGCCCAGATGTCTACGTGACTGAGGACTCAGAATACATGCCGAAGACGTCGTCCAGCGTGCCTGAGGATGCAGATGATCGTCGACGGAGGGCCTTCATAACAGGGTACTATAGATTTTCTCTAACCGATCTCCCAAGTTCTCTAACCGAGACTTTCTCTAACCGATCAAGGTGGTAGTTAAGTGACTATGATCGTCAAGGAAGGACTTCACAGCAGGGCTGGAGCAATCAATATAGATCGATATAATCGATTTTCTCCCAGATTTAACCGATCGAGGTGCGAGACACGCGGGTATTATGGCCGACGAAGTGCTGTATATCATGTGGAAAGTTTCAATGGGTAGGCCAATATCGATCGATAGTGGTGATGCTGATGGTGCTGATGGTGATGATGATGATGATATACAATATCGCGCGAAGCGCGCAAGTATGAGCCGTGCCCATAGCACTTGTTACTAAATAAAGTCGATGAGCTCAAAAGTTGTCAGAGCGGAAAGGCGATGATGAACGCACTAGGGCGGATAGAATGTTCTAAAACTATGAGGACCTCAAGTGTTCGCGTCGGGGTCGTGGCCTGAAAGGGAAATAATGACCGAAATCCCCTGTAATTGACGCGTATTTTCTTACTTTCGTGCCGAAAACGAGTTTCCGACGAGAAGTTGGTAGTCTCCGCGCCTGTCGACAGTTCCTTGCGATGGTGTGCACACGGACTCTCAACTGACTGCTTACCATCGTCATGGTTGTGGCAGTTCTGCGTCGGCTCTGAGATTGAAAAGCACCTCGGTCGGATCGGCTTTGTTCTATTAGTTTATTGCGATGCATCTGTCTGGTTTACTGCCGATTCCAGCTCGAAGAAAGATGGCCGTGTTCCAGAGGAGCTACTCGGCTCCGCAGGAAGTACGACCGGTGCTTTTCTTTGAAGTTCCTTTGATTGCTTCTTGATTCGAGATTTACAAAGAGATCGAATTATCTAGTGTCGCAGTACCGCGGCTTAAGATGTGGTTTTAGAAAAGGAGTTCCCACTTCTGCTAGTGTATCTCCATCGTAGTGAGAAGTTGTTAGACTTGCGACGGGGTTAGAACGGATTTTCTTCGGATATGTATGTGCGTGTGCGTTGCAGTTAGTCAAGGGCCCAATCTGGCTTAAGAATGCTGTTTTGGGAGGATGATACCTTAAGGGTGCATGGCAGCCTGATCGAAGAGTGCGCTAGCTGTGACATACGCCCGGGATCGAAAATAAAGATATAGAAGATATTGGTTCGGATCCCGCCTAGGCAGACTGATTAAAGAGTTCCATTTAGTCCAACGAGTTCCTTAGGAGGGTGGGAACGACGCCTTGTCCTTTTGGACGATTACGATCGGTTTCCCTCTGAATCGGTAGTTGTGTCAGGACCACTGACTTTTTAATTCAACGACCCAGTAGGTGAACACACTGTCCGAAAATTTATGAAAATTCTATTTTTTTAAGAAAAATAATGGATTAAAACTTGTGTTAAAGAGCAGGGAGGGGCCATTTTTTAGTGTCAAAAAACGAGATTGCGCCATGCCCTCTTGCAAGAGCTCGCGATTTTAATTCGATTGATAGTAGTTTGCATGGAGTTTGACACCTGTTAACGATACAACAAGAAGCCATGTAAATACTAGGCTATCCAATAATTCTTGTCCGAAAATTTCACCATTTTTAATTTTTCAACTTTATTGAAAAACAAGTCTAATCAAGAATATAATCACCACAGTTATCCGCAACAGTGGCCCATAGATTGGGCAGGTCGCCGATGCCCTTCGCCCAGAACTCCGGGGGCTGCGACTCGAAGAAGTCCGCGATGTCGGATTTGAGGTTGTCGTAGTTGGTGAATTTTCTTCCGGCCAAATAGTGCTTCAGCGGGCGGAACAAGTGGTAGTCGGAGGGGGCGAGGTCCGGGGAATACGGCGGATGGGCAACCGTCTCCCAGCCGAGCGTCGCCAACTTCTGCTGGGTCTCCCTCGGAGAAGGGACGGCAGACGGCCACGCGGCTCTGCTTGTTGGCGTCCGTCAGACGGTGGGGGATCCAACGGGCCAGAACTTTGTTGTAGCCGAGTAAGTTGAGTCGATTGTGGATGGTGGACTTGCTGCAGCCGAGCGTCGTCGCCAGTTCACGGGTGGTGGCTTCTGGCTTCTCCTTGATACAGCGACGGACTTCGTCACCATCCACCGTAGAAGGCCTCCCGCTGTGCTCCCTGTCCTCGAGGCTCGTGTCGCCGCTCTCGAAACGATTGAACCATCGCCTGACTGTGCGTTGGGACACGGCATCCTCCTTGCACGCTCTGCAGATGTTGGCGACCGCGGTGCCCGTGTCGTTGCCCAGCAGCCGCTCGTAGTACACGAACGTACGAATTCGACCTTGGTCCATTTTAGCTTGTACTGGTAGCTAGACGCGGCGACTGCGCCTTATATACCCCTAGCGTGGAACTCTGGAGAACCTCCTAGAAGGTTTTTACACTTGCCTGATATTATAACACTTCTAAGGAAAATTATAGAATTTTTAAAAATTTTCGGACAGGAATTATTGGACAGTCTGGAACACAATATCCTCACCTTAATGGTTAATGTAGGTGGCATTCACATTGTCAATCGAATAAACGTTGCGGCGATATTTTTAAGTACATGGCGCGACCTGATCTTTTAAGCACTATGCTTGCCTGTTTGCTGTGCTTTAAGGCATATTTTAATTTATTATTTTCTCTAAAATAAAAAATAACAATAAATAAAAAATAATAAACAACAAATAACAATAAAATTATGGAATTATTGGGGGGGGGGCTGTAAGCGACCGTAACTGCCGAGGCAAACATTCGCAGTTCGTAGCTACCCGCACAACACTGTCGCCGCGACTCGTCGCCAGTGGAGTGCCATAGGCCTAACCGGTTGATCTCGAGTACCCAAAGCTTCGAATTATTTCTGCTGGCGAACACCCAGCGCGAATACTTTAGATAATCACGGTTCTTCGGTTGTACTCCGTAGCTATATGCAACATCGAGGCCATTCCGCGGTTATTCATGTTTACTGTAGGCTTCTGGCAGCGCATCAGGAGGTACTTACATATTATAGTATTGCGTATTTGACTATTCGAATATTTATTCGATTAGTTACTAGAAGCTTCTCGCTTTCAAGGACGTAAATCGCGACATCTGGAGGAATTACACTATGGCGGGAAACTCCAATATAAATTTGTCCGGATTTAAGCGCTGCACCGTGTAAGTCGGCAAATTGGTTCTGGTATTGCCCGATAAGGTTAAAACACCGGGCTGTCCATCAGTTGTGCACCACGAGTCATCGTACAAGCTTAATACGCATTCAGGTAGCCCCGATGATATCGCATAGAAGTGGAAGGCGCGGCGCATCCCAAAAGGGACCGATCAACGCCGTCTTTGTCCTTCTTATCTTTATCGGCTGGCTTCAAAAAGTGGGAAACTTCAGATTTCTGCTTTTTTGTTAGTTTCGCACTACGGACTCTTTTAGATAATGGGCAGGCCCTTTGAAATAAGAGGGATTGATCAGCGCCGTTTTTATCTTATAGTGCTTTGTATGTGTATTTCGTATCTAGAAAAAGCTCACAAAGCTTGTAGCTCGTTAAAGTCAGTTTTCGTCGAATGCGAGCTGCGGTTGCAATGCCGTGCTAGCGGCCTTATATCCGCGCAACTCGTCAGCTGTCAGCTGGACCGTAATATCGGCGGGCAGGGGTAAACAGTCTTCACCCGTCTTGAAAATGCGGCTACATTCGCCACAAAGTTCGAAAGATTTGGCGTGGACTGTGCGTAGGGAGCGTAGATAGGCAAATACGCATTGAAATCGCCTCCACGACATCCCGTAGAAGTAGAATGCCTGGCGCATTTCAGTAGGGATTGAGTGATGCCGTCCTTTATCCTGCGTCCTTTTATTTTGCCTCCGAAGTACTTTTCGGATGGAAAACGATGAAGCTCGGACTTGACTAGTTTTCCTTGCATTCCATAGGGAGAATGAAGAATGGAGGGCATGTAGATGTAGAACGTGTGGCGCATCCCACTCTTATGGGGTAATGGCGTACACAATGACTTGCGATGGTCAGTAGATGGACAAGTCAGTATCACTACACTAGCCGAGCCGATGCAGTTTGGAAGGTATAGTTCATCTGGGCGCCATCTAAACGTGGAGTATCTTTGTAGCGTGGACGAAATGAAGCTCCTGCGCCACTACACCTCTTCCTCGCGAAACTTGCGGCTGCGAAAATCACTGGGAAGCTTTCAGAAGCCGTTGTGATCCTTAGTCTTGGCCAATACAGCACTGTTGTATGTGGAATATTTTCCCGAGGTTTGACAGAAACTGAGCAAAAACGACCCGTTCTCTTTTCTGTGCCCTCAGAAGCGAGCTAAAACGAGCGTTCTTTTAATTCTTTGGCGCCATCATTTTTGGAAGGTGAATCAGATGTAGAATGTTTAATGGCAACGAAAAAAGGTTATGGCGGAGGCTTTCTCGCTGACATCTGCTCTCAGTGTTGACACTTTGCAGCCATCAGCGCCGCCATGTTCCGGTCTTCCGATTCAGCCGGCGGTGTTGGATTCTTCGTGTGCGGTTGTACGCAACCCGTCGACGCTATCGAACAGACCGCATTCGACGACGATGATCAACAAGTGAGGGGCTTTCGATTGTTCGATTTTCATTTATTTGCTACCTCATTAGACATATTTTTTGCAATCTGTGGGCGAAATTGATGACCCAAACTGCGACTTGAACCCTCAATTTCATTTTCTAAATGTGGTGCCGGCCAAAATTTCCAGAGTTTCTCTTTTCACCTATAGGGCTTCACTGTCTAAGTCGGTGGGTATTTTGGGAACCAGAATTTCAAACAACTGTTTTGGGAGATAGTTCTAAGGATTTACTGTGGGATTCTATTTAAGTGAGACGTCTAAGCAAAGGAGAATAGCGAAACTTTTTTTCAGCCGACGCCTTATTTACACCTCCTCGTCGCGTCCGGATCCAATGGCTCATTCATCCATAGAATGCAGCACGACGTCAGGGACGTCATCAGGCGGAAGCTGTGTCGTGGAAGAACCGCGTCCATCAAGAGAATCGATTCTGGAGAAGCTGATACGATTCTTTCGAAATCGACCCAGCGTGGATGCGCTCAAGGAGAAGGGAATCTACAAACGTGAGTGGTGTCTAGAGCTCGCCCACCAGTGAGATTTTCACCTAGAAATTCCGTTGACTTCAGATGAGCCGGTGTTTGGCAGCACGTTGACGGCGATTTGTCAGCTGGAGAACAGTCTTGTGCCGAAGTTCATTCGCACGGTCACGGAGCTGATCGAGAGCAGAGGCCTGGAGATTGACGGGCTTTACAGGTTTGTTCTACGCTACTATTCGAAATTCTGACTGTTTAGTGTAGTATCGTTTGTTTATATTATTTTCATCTTGTAGAAACAACGTTTTACACATTTGTTGAAGGCTAGAGCATAGAGATTATAAACTGTTAGATTGATGTTTGGTTGAACTACATTGAAAGCAGAAGGTTCGGATTCGAGTTTAAAAGTTTTGATAGAAAGCAACCATCTAATAGCTTATAATTTCAGTTTTTTATTTGTAATTTGAGAAGTTTGCTATTTTTTCTCATTTTGCACGATGCTTCTTTATTTCCTACAAATACGAATCTACGGTATAGTTGCATACGTAGGGATGTCATTATGATGCTTTTGTTTATTTAATAGGTTGAATGAAGGCTAAGTCTCTGCCGTTTTTTTAAATATTGTCCTGAATTTCGGGAAGGTTTTTGCTTTTCAAAAGAGAATAATTTGTTCTATCAGAAGGTATGCTTCCCTTTTTCCCATTTTGATGTTTGCACGTTTGTAGGTCAATAAAGGGGATTGTAAAAGAAATGGAAGAAAAACGATTTCGAGCAACAGCTCCCTCCTTCCTACTGCTTTCGTTTGAGATTTTTTGCGCAATGTTAGACACGATTCGAAAGACGATGATTTCTTCTACGAGAATGTATATTGAGTTTTTCGTCCAGTTTGATTTTCATAATTTTCAGGGCATTAAAACGGAGCGTCCAAGGACATACATAAATTTTTTCACCAATGCTCCTATCCTTTGGTTAAATTTTTTGGACAGTGTTATATGCCTTTCGAAATAGGTTTTCTTCCATGAAAGTTAGTGTAGCGTTTATTTGTCCGTGCTGATGTTTGTCAATTTTTAGCGAATGTAAAAAAAGGGAAAGTGACCATTTTTTTCGTACGGAGTTATATGTCATTTGAAGGAGAATGTTTCGTTCTATCAGAATATACTGTTCTTTGGTCATTCTGAATTTTGCTTATTTTTAGGTCATCAGGTTCATGCTAAAAAGACTAGCCAAAGAGTAGGAGCTTTGGTAGCAATAACGTATGTCTCCTGGACACTCCATTTTAATCCCCTAATATCTAACAAAAATAAAATACACGAAAACAACCAGCACTTGTTTTTGTAGAGCAAATCATCCTCTTTCGAGTAGTGTTTAACCTCGTGCAAAAAATCTCAAACGTAAGCAGAGTGTGTAGTGCAGTTGTAGTATTAGTATTATTATATTTTTTAAATAAAATTTTATTGTTTTCTTCCAATAATACGCTTTTTGTTTTTCTAATTTAGGTCACTGTTCTGTGAATCAATACTATTTCCATTTTTCATTTTTGGCTGTACGCTTCTTTTATTTTTGACGGCGAAGTGTTTTAGTTTGGTTGTACTTGTGCTGTACTGTGTCGTTTAAATAGGCGGGGTAGGTAGGAAAGAGAATAACCAGTGGATGGAGAATAATTATTATGTATTCAATTAATGTTGTATAATGAAGCAGAAAGTAGAACAGGGTTAAAACAAGATCTTTCAGAGTGAGCGGCAACTTGTCTGCGGTGCAGCGAATTCGTTGCCAGGTCGATCAAGGTTCGTGTGGACTGTTGTTGTAACCTCACATTATTTTACATTTTTTGTCGTTTTCTAAGAAAAGCTAAAGGATGATTTACCTTTTAGACAAGTACAGCGCGCTGGTCAACGAGGAGGATGTTCATGTGCTGACAGGCGCGTTGAAGTTGTTTTTTCGTGAACTTGCCGAGCCGGTGTTTCCGCTCTCGATGACGAAGGACTACCTGAACGCCATAAGTGAGTAATACCTGGCATCTATTCGTTGGGAGTGCATGCGATGTAGCGTCAAGCGGTCTCCAGATTCAGTTACATCTGCTTCATGGTGTCTGAGATTTGATGTTAATCTTCTCCCTAGGGTTAATCTCATCAGGGCTTCTTTTTCGGCTTTCTTTTCGAGTTTCCTGGACATTAAGTAGAAGAGGTGGAATACCCGGCGCACTTCAAAGAGTGCTATGTATAGCGGCCAAATTGATCGATCGCGTCACTCGATCAATGTGACCACTATACGTGGCGTCGCGTCGCTCGGCATCGAAGTATAAACGATCCCTTAGATTTGTTTCTGATTGTCCAGTACCCATAGTATATGTCCAGTACAATATCACTGGTCTTCCTTCTCTCAAATCACAACCTTATAGTTACCAGCGTTCGCGGGGGGACGAGCGTTCTACCCCCTCGTCCCCCTGGCCCGCCACCCCCAACCTCTTGGGGCCATATGCTATTCTCGCCCGACTTGGGAACGGTACCCAACGCGAAAAATCGACGGGCCATATGCTATTCTCGCCTGGTGGTACAGTCGGAAAAGGCGCCGGCTGTCACGTAAACCAGAATCGAAGTCCTTGATTCGGGTATTCCGCTTGGGCCAACAAAGCTTTCCACCCCTCCGACACCGCTGTTGGTACCAAACTTGTCTGGGAGAGGGATAAAGCACTGACTTATCTCCGTGACATACCGAGAAAGTAGAATGCGTGGCGTATCCTAAGGATTGATCGACGTCATCTTTATTCCTTACTCCTCATGTGCGTTTCAGAGTTACAAAATCCCAAGCAACGGTTCAAGCGGTTCGACGATCTTCTTCGGATGTTGCCTGCAGAGAACCGCGAGACGCTAAAGATGCTGCTTCGACATCTTCAAAGGTAACGCATTTCTCCGGCCTTATCCAGTGGTATCGCTCCTTCAGTTCAGATTCATTGTGTTGGCTTTACTGATGACGTAGTGTGTGTTTGATTGATTGCGTTACAGGGTGGCGTCGCATTCGGACAAGAATAGAATGCAAACACATAACCTGGCGATAATGTTTGGTCCGACGCTGTTCAATAGTGGCGACGAGAAAGTGCCATCGAAGAAGAAGGATTCGAGTAGAAAGAAGAAGGATCACCACAAGAAGGTGGGTGATCATGAGCGAGTTTCTATCGCTTTCAGCATAAAGTTTTCTATAAAAACCACTCATCACGAATCCACGAGTGGCGGCCCCGGATGGTGGATAGGGGAATGAAACGCGAACCAAATGTGACCGTGAACTGCCCAGAGACGCAGGTGGGATGCAGGGGATGGACTCCTTGCTCCTGCTGTGTCGGGTCGACGCGTTACTTGTGCGTGGGAGCGGCATGTTCGTGCACAGTGTGCGCGGAGTCTGGCTGGCTGCCCGGAGTTCTTCGCCCACACGACAGAGCCTGACTAGCTACCCGTGTTGTCAAACACAGCAGCGCTAAAGGGCCTCATTCCCCTGACCCCGAAAGAGCCCCCATTTCTGCAGCGATGTGAAGGACGAGTACGGACGGGGCTGCTAAAATATGGGCCTAACCAGGCTGCGCAAACTGAGAAGGACCAGGATGACGATCTGCACTTACAACGCCCGCCCGCTCGCTTCGGAAGCATCTGTCGAGGACCTGGTGATGCAAGCCGGGAAGATCAAGTACGACGTCATCGGACTGACCGAGACGAGAAGACACCACCCCCTACACGCCGCCTACGACTCCGGAGAAGAACTGTTCCTCGGAACATGCGACAGCAGGGGAGTAGGCGGCGTTGGTGTCCTCGTCAACACGCACTTGGCCATGAACATCGATTCGTACGAGTCTCTGACAAGCCGAATCGGACGTCTGCGACTGAAGCGATGTGGCTCCGTGCCAGCCTTGACTGTGTTCGTCGCGTATGCCCCAACATCCGACTACGACGACGAAGACGTCGAGGCCTTCTACGTGGAGCTGGAGAAGTTCTATAAGGAAGATCACACCTTCTACAAGGTGATCGTCGGCGACTTCAACGCCAAGATCGGGCCACGAAGGTCGCCGGAAGAACTTCACATCGGAACCCACGGTTTGGAGTGGAACGAGCAAGGTGAAAGGCTGTCTGAATTTATCATGTCGACCAAGGCCATCTAAGGAGACCCGCAGTTCCAGAAGCCTCCCACCCTACGAAGGACCTGGGAATCTCCCGGTGGCTAGTTCCACAGCGAGATCGACCAAATCATGTTCAACCGCAAGTATTGCCTGACCGACGTCTCCGTTGTCCCCAGGTTCTACACGGGATCGGATCACCGTCCCTTCGCGTGAGGTTCCGCTTTTCGCGCCAAGGAGAGAAGGCCGCAAAGTTCAAGAAGAGGTCCAAGGACGACCAACCGGGACTTTTGCGCATCCCTTGCCGGCCTTGGGAAAGATATCGGCATGGACAATATCAACGATGGCAAACTGTTTCGTGCATCATCTCCGCAATAGTGCTAAGAGAGTTGAGAGCTTGAAGACCGGGAAGAAATGTTTGTCTCCGGAGACTCCCTAGCAGTTTGAGTAGACTAGATTGTCTTGAGACGAGAGCATTGTGTGTTCCATATTTTTGTGATGATCAAGCGCTATATGAGGCTGGGCCTTCACCGCCTTTTCCGTGCAACCTTGGGATTTTATCGTCGAGCAGGGCTTCGATGACCAAGATCATAGGGAGCTTGGTCTCTTCCGTCGTGTTGAGCAATGTGGTGACGTTATTCTCTGGAGGCTTTGAAGTTTTTTTTTGACAAGGAGAGCTTCCAAAGTGGCGGTGATCTTCTGCGATGCAATTTTTACAGGATGTGGAGTCCCGTGTGAGGAGTCTGAAACCGTAGTTAATTTTTTTTCGAAATGCTCTTCTGTGGTCGAAAAAAAGGTGTGTGGAAGTGTGGGTGCGAAATTCATCACACCCTGCTACCACCTAAGTGAATGTGGTCGGCTGGCGCAGTGGATAGTGATGTCGCCTCTCGGCTGCGCCGGGTGGGTTTTACTGTTCGACCCCGGTGTCGCCACAGTTTTTGCACACATCGGGCCTTATTATTATGTGCTTGCGTAATCACAGGAATCAATTTGTACACGATTATTGCTTTTAGGTATAGGTATATCGGTATCAAATTCATGACCTATCCCGTGAAGTGTATGTATTTTATGCATTTACCGTCTCGTTGTTGATATGACACGGTGCAAATACGATCTATTGAGAGGCAATCCAAATGAAAGCAGAAAAGGGCTACATTTACTTACTGAAAGCATTAGTCGTGTACAAATTGACTCCTGTGATCACGCAAGCACATAATAATAAGGAGCCTATGTGAGAAAAACTATGGCGACACCGGGGCTCGAACCGTAAAGCCCACTCTATGCGGCCGAGAGGTGACATCGCTATCCACTGTGCCAGCCGACCACATTCGGCTGGGTGGCAGCAGGGCGTGACGAACTTCGCGTTCAAGCTTCCACACGCTTTTTTTCGACCACAGAAGAGGATTCCGAAAAACTAACTACAATTTCGGACTCCCCATGCGGGACCCTACACCCTGTTAAAATTGCATCGCAAAAGTTCACTACCACTTTGGAGGCTCTCCTTGTGAGAACTGTGAGTTGGAGACAACTGGAATACATTATTGTCAGCTGGCAAAAGTGGGGTAGGTTTCGAAAAAAAGGTCCCAAGACATTGTACCCATCTTCAGCTCAGTTTTAGCGAAAGATCTTCTTGAGATAAGCGGAGCTGTTCAAGCATAAGCCAATCTTTTCAGGACGAAGCGCCGACGGTGCAGTCGAATTCGCATCTGGCGTTCAACATGATCATGCAGGGGCAAATCGTCGAGTATCTGCTGACGGAGCACAGTAAATTCGAGGCGTTGCAGGGTCCGGTGCTGACCCATCCGCCGCATTAGTAAGGGCTTTATGACGGAACTCGTGAGGGTTCCACCGTACTGGGTATATGGTAGGTTTTCGTTCGTTCGCGGTTAAATTGTGTTCTAGCATTGTACAGCTCACTATAGATCGACTGGTAGTTTCATTACGTTCGCTGGCTGACTGTCACTCGATTGTCTGACACGATCCCACATAGCAACAATCATCATTGTGTTGTTCAAAGCATTCCTTTCGTTGTGGCGTGGCGCCGCTTTTCCCGAGTCGGCGCCGCGCCGTTCACTTTGGGCTTTGTCAGGGAACAAGTTCCTCTTCGCTTCTCTACTAGAATCATCCTTTCGTACTTGTCAGTCAATGTTTCCCATTACTTATGACACCGGTTTATAATTAAACGCCTATTGTATGTATCTCAAGGAGTTGAGTAGCTAGGTCAGCATGGTCTATTGCTAAACATGGCCAAGGAAAGCTAGGGAGCATGGCTTCTGGTGCGCACTCAACAGCAGTGTACGGCTACACCGTCGGATAGTGTGCGTTCTTCACATACTGGGCGGAGCTGCGCGACACACCCACCCATCAGCACCTCTGTGTGGCGCATGGAACATAACATCTTCTTTATAAAGTCTCGCCGTTGGAGCCTGTCCGTAATCGTCGACGAGAGCGACAAGTCGACTGAGTAGCTCGCACAGTATATACGGATCGATTACTCTCAAAGGATTGATATGCATGTCTTGTTCGGGTAAATAGTGTGCATTGGTTCAGACGCCGGTTATGGTTGGTTAATTCGGATCCGTTATTTTTTTTTTCAAACGTTGGATCGTAATCGAAATGAATGGATAGTTCGGGTAATGGCATTTTTGAAAAGCTTGAATCAAAGGATGAGTCAGACATCGGCGATT
Source organism: Heligmosomoides polygyrus polygyrus (assembly GCA_947396885.1). Taxonomy (NCBI): domain Eukaryota; kingdom Metazoa; phylum Nematoda; class Chromadorea; order Rhabditida; family Heligmosomidae; genus Heligmosomoides; species Heligmosomoides polygyrus. The sequence continues at coordinate 94,025,726 of OX377203.1, read as the reverse complement.
TTCACTAAAAACGGAATCTCAGATGATGCAGACAACTGATTTGGATCAGATATCCTATTGGAGTAGGATATACAACGTCTGATCCGAAGAAGTATGAGTTATCTGAATCATTCGAGATTCCGTTCCAGTGAAAATCACCGTCGTTTGAGTCACCTTACCATCCAAGCTTTTCAAAAATGCCCGAACGATCCATTTATATCGACTACGATCCAACGTTTGAGAAAAATTACGGATCCGGATTATCCTAACCGCCGTCGGAACCAATGCACGCTATTCACCCGGGTAAAACATGCATACCAATCCTTCGCCAGCAATCGATCCGTATATATTGTACGAGCTACTCAGTCAACCTGTCGCTCTGGTTGAGAATGTCAAGCAGAGCTGATTAAAAATGCTATATCAGAGTGGTCCATTTTCCGGCGTGTGAAAAAATTACGGATTCGAATTGTGCAAATCGGCGTCAGATTCAACGTATTTGACCAGTCGCTTCCGCCACTCCAGCTGAAACCATAAACGTATCTTGCGAGCATGGAATTGCCTTAGGCTGCTGCTGTTCAGACTCTGCAGCGCTCCGCTCACCTTTTCTGCGAGCCGTCAGAGTCTGACAGCATTAAACTGGCTAACTATGGCTGGCTAGCTACTACATAGTGACCCAAACTCGCTTCAAACGAAGTAATGCCCGTAACAGCTGTGTGATGCGTTGTGTGATCCTTTTATGTTGTCCCCAGAATGCGAGGATCAACAAAACGAAGCTGTTCGTGAATTTGGGGTGTGTTCATAGTCCGCGACGGCGGCGACTACATTCTCAAACAAGATGCTCACTAATCGATTCGCATGGTTTTCTCGGACGACCGCATCGATGATGAGACCCTCACTGTGCCATCTTTCGTCGCTTCTCTTGAGGAAGGTGACGAACGAACGGGCCTAGACTTTTCATGCGACAACCAGTCGTCCCTTGATGCGGTTGAGGGGTCGCGGAACGGCTTACAACTGCGAGGTCTTGAACAGAAACCGTTAGTAAGACTCTCGTATCAAGGCTAAGAAGTAGGCATGGTTGGTACCGCCCAGGGCATGATTAGTACCGCCCAGGGGACTCATCAACGATTTACAGAGATTTGACAGAGAAATTACAGTGAAAAATCCTGATAACGCCAACATTTCACTATATCGCCCGTTGATAACTATATCGCTATATCGCTATACTATATCACTATATCGCTTTAATTCGCGTTTTATCAGGAGTTTCCGCTGTAATTTCTCAGTCAAATGACCGCAAGTCGTTGATGAATCCAGCCCCAGATGGGCTGGGGAGTGCAACTCCTTGATACGAACCATGCAGCTTCAGTTAGAGCTAGAACTGCAGGGCTATGCACTAGGGGGGTTTCTGCCCATGCTTATTGTGGAACAATCGATATTCGGTACTGGTCGTTAATACGGCCTACGCCGGGACACCGGAGTGTGCCAGCCAATCAGAGCACCCAGTGGCATTCTCACATGGTGCGATCTGAGTGCTGTACTACGTTCCCGTATCCCCAAGTGGGTCGCATCAACGACTGCTATCCGGGGATTGCCCTAGTGCGCAGTGACCGCCTTGCAAGATCGTGGAGACGTGGGCATTTTTGGGCGCTAGAAGTAGGAGAACTGCTCCGCCTCGTTGTTGGATCCTAATTCTACCCTGTATAGAACAAGCCACGCACTGCTGTGCCAGTATTCCCGAGGTTTCCTAGGCCATGTAGCAATATCACCTTTTAACTAAGCTAGTTTTGGCCTGAAATCCGTTTCATATCTGCCTTTCCACCCTTTGTGAAAAGGTATCTGGTCAGTGTCAGCCCATTTCTGAGCGTGTGGTTTCCCCGAACTGGGCTCTATTGGCAGAGCAGCAGTCGATATGTTCGTTACAGGTTTTGTGCTAGTTGTCTGTTGACTGTCTAGATCTCTTCCGAGGTTTGAAGAATTCTTCCGTCATTGTGTGCTGTTCGTTCTTCGTTGCGTAGCGATTACTTACCTGTCTGGTAGCTCTAGCAGTGAAGTGATGTGATGATGTGAGGGGAAAGACTCGCGAACGAGGCAGTGATGGGGTATTCTGGGTTGAGCGAGGAAGTTTGGACTGTTCTGGAGGCCGTGACACAAGTCTTCGATGGTCAGAGGTTTACTGCCGCTCTATGGGAATTTCTGAGAGGCGGGTGTGGGCGTGGCGAGACTGTGGAACAGAACGCAACGTCTACCAGATCGAGCCATGCTTCTCCTTGACCAAGCTCTCCCCAAGAGGCCTTTGGCCCTCTGCTGTCTCCTTCTCGGTGTCGCCCCAGTAGCATAACGGCTAAATAAGAGCGGCGTGCCTTAGGCCAATGACCCTACTCTACGTCTGATGATATGTGTGCGTGTGTTACCGTTTCTGGTACGTCTGTTGTAGCGTGTACAGAGGATAGTCTTTATCGAATTGATTTGTTGATTTCTTTCCGCTCGTATTCATTCTCGTCGCATTATTTATATTCTCACAGTGCAATGTTCTAATCATCGATCGTCGACGGAAAACTAAGGATTTTCTCGGCGATTAGTCGTCAGAATCACGATCGTCGAGTGTTCTTGTATGGTTTCCACGTTGATGATGAAGTTTTATGAGAATACTGTGCGATTTTACAGATGCAGAATTGGAAAGATGAAAATGGGGTGAAGAGTACAGACGAAGTAGTAGTGGGCTACGTAAGGCAATCTTACCAGGAGACTACTATCTCAACGGTAGATCGGAACGGCTCAGATGTTGTATATGGGCAGAATCGCTTCTCTCTGGGAAACAACAGAATGCAAATATCTCAACCCCAATACAACTCTGCGCAGAGTTAGGATTGACGGAAGTTGGGGGGCCGTTGGTGGCGTTAACCCTCTGTCTGCGCGAAGGACGGGCTCAAGTTGGTTGGAAACAGCGATGACGAGCGAGCGGTGGTGGCGCAGCGGGTAGAGTGGCGGCTTAATTCCCATGATCGCTGTTTCCAGCCAACTTGAGCCCGCCCTCCGCGTGCAGGCAAAGGGCTAACGCCGCCAACGGCCCAACTTCCGTCGTCCCTAACTCTGCGCAGATTTGTATTGGGGTCGAGATATTTGCATTTTTTGTTTCTCAGAAAGAGGCCATTGTGGCCATATACAGCACTTGGGCCGTTCCGACTTACCGTTGAGATAGTCTCCTGGTTAGTCAAGTGAAAGTTTAGTTTGAGAAGCCGATTCAAGAGTCGAGAGTAAGAAGGTCCGCCACTCTAGGTATCTTCACTTACTGTAGAAGGCGGAGCGATGCGCTGGGTTACAGTAGGGTGATGAGGTAAAGTGCACTCATTGGAGAGATTTCACGTCGAGATGAGGTGGGCGAGGAGAGCTGTCATGGATCAGCAGCAGTTTTCTCAGTAGTCGATCCTTCAATTTAACCAGGGAAGGGCTTAGACCTCCCTTGGACCTCGAGTTGAGGCCAGAATCATTGGAAAGAGCTCGGAATGCTGATTACGAATATGGGTGTCAAAATTGCAAAATGAAACTCCTGCACCAGTTATGGCCTGCCGAAATCGGGTGGCCTCACCACAGACTGACTGGGCATGGTGCACAACAGGCGCGAGTGGTGAGTCATTGAGGCTCCGTAAGAGGAGCTGAAGAGCTGTGGTGGTGACGAAGGAGTAGTGCTCCTGCTCGTCAAGTACGACGTCGTTGGTCAGGCCCTCATTGCTGCCGGTCTCTTTGAAAATCATAATTTATCTTCGAAATGACCTCTTATTCTGAATTATGACACGCGCCTGATTAATTAGCTGGGAAAACTACCATACACGTTTGTAAAAATGCTTGAAGGCAAAAAACTGCTGTGGTGACATTTTTATTTACTATTTTGCACAAATAGGGTTCAAATCAATAAAATTTAGTAATTCAATATATGATTTGGACTCTATTTGTGCAAAATAGTAAATAAAATTGTCAACATAGCAGTTTTTTGCCTTCAATCACTTTTACAAACGCGTATGATAGTCTTCCCAGCTATTTAATCAGACGCGTGTCATAATTGGGAGTAAAAGGTCATTTCGAGGATAATTTATGATTTGCAAAGAAACCGGCAGCAATGGGAACCGTACAACGACGTCGTACTTGACGAGGAGGAGCACCATCCAAGCGCCACCGCCAGAGCTGTCGAGCCCTTTTTACGGAGCCCCAATGACTCACCTCTATAGCCAGTCTATGGTGAGGCCACCCAATTTCGGCAAGCCATAACTGGCGCAGGTGTTTCGTTTTGCAATTTTGACACCCATGTTCGTAATCAGCATTTCAAGCTCATCTGATCATCCTGGTCTCAACTTGAAGGTCCGTGGGAAGTCGAAACCTTCCTTAATGAGGTAGAACTTTCAACATATTGCACATACAGGATGAGGCGCTTGAATTCGGGCAAATTTAGGCTCAAACTTCGCGACATAGCGTGACCACTCTAGAGGTCGCGACTTGCGTATTTGAAATCCAGAAGCCTCGGGGGACGGTCAGGAGATGCAAAATATGGCCCCGCATCTTGCCGGGGGCATGCGATCTTCGCCCCAGCCCCTTGCTTACCACCGAGAGTCTAACGGCAGCCTTACGAAACCTTTGAGACGCAAAACAAAATTTCCCGGTACGCAGAACAGCGGGTGTACCCCCGACGCCAGGCCCCAGCAGGAGACGGGTGTACTTTAATTGTGCTTATTGGACTTATCAAATATTTCCTTGTTTTCGAATACTCGAATCTTCCTGATTTTCGATTTCCGTTCGAAATCGAATATTCGACAACCAGGAAGTTTTGAATTCGAATATTAGGGGGGGGGGCAAAAGTAATGAGACACCCCGTGCCGTGTCCACATATCTCGTGGCTGGAGTCTGGTTTCGTGCTTATCGCATTTGTATGTTTGTATGCTACTTATTGAAGCCCATCTGAGAAGTTACCACTTCCGCCCTTTCCAGAAGCATGCCAAAACCCCAGTCTGTCTCATGTCAAAAACCCCAGTCCGACGAGTCGACCTGTGTCGCGCAAATCTCGCCCAATTCCCAACCCCGAGCAGCCTGGGCTCAGTATTCACGCAAGATGAGGAGTACGTCTTCTGCCTTAATCCTGCCAAGCAGCGAGTCTGAGTGAGGCTTGGTAACCTGTTACCAACCTTCGTTCGGCGAGATGTTCACGGCGAGAAGCACCTTTGGAGCTTTTGGGTCTGCGCCCAGGAATCGGTTTACCGGAAGCTGTTTCCCAAGAGCACTACGATGAACTCCAAGGTCATGGTGAACGAAATAGAAGAGATGGGCAGGCGATTCGCTCTTATTCATTCGCAGCGCTTCAAGAAGGTCCTCCTCTTCGACAACGCCGCACCGCATCGGGAACAAGTAACCACGGATAAGCTTGGCCAGCTGGGCTACGTTCACATGCCTCAACTACCGTATTCGCCGGACATCTCTCCATGCGGCTACCACCACTTCTTGGGCCTACGGGACTTCCTTGTCGGAAGGGACACAAAAACCCAAGGAGTCCTTGACAACCATATCGAGCAGTTGATCAACGCCAGGCTCAATCAGTTCTGTAAGGATGAGATCAGGAAGCTGACTGAGCGATGGCAGCAAGGTCACTGCCCTTAATGGCAAATACATTCCTCAACGTCGTTGAGTTGTAATTGAGTTATAAAGAGATAAAGATTTTTTTCAATTTGTCTCATTACTTTTGCCCCCCCCCCCCTAATAATATAATGTGTTAAATTAATCTAATAAATATTCGAATAGTCGATTGAGCACAACTACAGGATGTACCTCCTTACGCGCTGCCAAAAGCCTCTAGTAAACATGAATAACCTCGTAATGGCCTCGATGCTGCATATAGCTGCGGAATACAACCGAAGAGCCGCGATTCTCGAAAGTATTCGCGACGTGCGTTCGCCAGCTGAAACAATTCGATTCTTCGGATACCGAGATTAACCGTTGGTGATATTGTGACCAGGTACAAGGCTTCTAAGGAGTCTGAGGAAGGTTCCGCAAATCCGTCGAGGAAAACTCATTCGCGGAAGCGCGTGAGGGCGTCCAGTGAGGGTGATGTCATGCCGCCGCATTTCCTTGAGAAAGGACAAGTTGCCACCAAAGATGTTTATCTGCGAGTTTTGCAGGCTGCAGTGGAATATGGTGTAAATGGTGACTGTAGCCTCAGGAACGCCATATGCCTTCCAACAGGACGGCGCACCGTCTTACGCGAGCCATTTAGTGTAAAACTGGTTGTCCAACAACTTCGACATGTTTTGGTCTAAGGAGCTCTGACCCCCGTATAGCCCGGATTTGAGTTCCCTGGACTATCATGTTTGCAGAGTATTCTAAAGGGTTGCTAACAAGACGAGCCATTCTAATGTCATAATTCTTCGCACCGCTATTGAAGCAGCATTCAAAAATATGAACAGCGTTCTTTTCAAGAGAGCGCTTCAGGCCAAGTTGGAGGCGGTCATTACGGCTGACGAAGGATACATTGAGTCATTTTACTATCGAGGTACCCCTCTATTTGTGTGTGAAGGAATTCTCTGTTTCATTTGTACAGGGTGCGCCAAAACAACGGGTTGAAGCTTAAAAAAACATGACTGAAAAACGGTTGACAATTTCGATGAAAAATCAACAAATAACAACAGCATACACTTACAACAACATCATGTCCGAACGATTTCGAAGTGACCTCCCTTATCGCGAATGCAGAGTGCCAAAGGTTTCGCGAAGTTTTCTGCTATGGCCCGCAGATCATCAGAAGACAAACTGTCCCGCTCTCGGCGAAAGGATTGCTTCAAGAACTCGAGACTGTGGTGACGTTTCGCACAGGCCCCGGACTCCAAATTGGACCCATGCTGTTGTCCATGGGGCTCAGGTCTGGAGAGTTTGGGGGCCATTCTTCAGATGTTATAAAGTCGGCCTGGCCTTGCACCACTCCTGCGGTTCTTTGCGCTGGCGCATAGTCCTGTTGAAACGTCCATGTTGCTGAAGTGCAGTCGAGCCCAAAGAAGGACCACAGCCTAAAGAATGTTTCGCCGGTATACATCTTGGTCAATTTTCACTCCTCGATCCACGAAGTGTAAAGGTGTTTTTCGCTGGCGCGAATTCCACCCCATACCATGACCTATTGTGGATTTGGCAGTGTTCAACGATGGAGATGATGTCCGGAGCCTTTGTGGACCAGACGCTATCATTTTGACGGTTGTACGTCTGCTCCACGGCGAGCAGCTTCTCATCTGTGAAGAGTATCTGTTCCCATCCTTGATATGCGGCCTGCACCCCTAGTTGACGAATCGAAAGAGCGGTTCGCGCTTGTTCTTGTGCTTCTTCTTCTTTTTGGACTTTTTTGTGTTGAAGAGGGACTGATACCGATGTCTCGAGCGAGTTTCCTCATGGAAGTCTTCGGATTTCGGTTAACTCGCTTCTTGATGATTTTCCTTATTTGGGACGTGTTGTCGGTGCGCTTACGACCTCGGCCTGGACGGTTACCTTCATGGCCCAGCCCCTTGTACCGAATTATTGCTTTGGAAAAAGCCGTTTGAGCGACACCGAGCAAACGAACGATGTCACTCTTACACATTCCTCGACGATGGAGTTCCAAAATTGCGGCTCTTTAGTTTGGCCTGATGCAGAACACGGTTCATGGCTCCAAATTGGACTCGGAGGAATCTGACCGCTACAAAAGGATGTGCCAAAACAATCGGCGCCATTGCCGTAGTGTTGCGGGTTGATACTTTTGCACAGAAAACACCAACTCTCAACCCGTTACTTTGGCGCACCCTGTATTTTGTCTTGAAAATTGGTCTGATAGAGAAAGCTTAATTTGCCTGTTTAGTTTAATTTAAACGCTGCACCCTGTATATGCACATACGTTAACCCAAATTAAAATTGTTGGATCTATCCTAGTTGGGAGGAGCAACCCTAAGGTGACAGTTGTGTCGGCACTAGCATACAATACCTGAATTTGCTCAACTCTCGTTAATATCATGGAGCGGCAGGAAAAGCTCTCGGACATGTTCAGGGAGGGAACGACGAGTCAAAACATCACATGCCCACTTCGACTGGAATAGGTCCAAACCTATAAATGAAAGAAAAATAGACAGCAATTATATGAACGAGAACGTATTACGGTAACGAGCACTATACTTATAGTAAATGGAAGAGCTTTACCAATGAGATTGCCAAAGTTGCCAATGATTCATTCAGGTATAATAGCATCAACAGTAGGATTCAGAATTTCGCTAACAATAAGTCTTGCAAGCTCTGGGGATAGAACAAGATTCAGCCTTTTCTAGTCGACGAAGGCAGTAACCATGTCAGGTTCTCTCTACAACTTTGCCTGTTTGATTGTCCTTCGTCTAGGTGTGGTTTCTGCTAGTGTTTACAATGGGTTATTCTGACGTATTAGGTTGTCCGAAAAGTTCTCAGCGTTGCTATTTTCGTTTTACTACTTTCATTCGTCTACTATTAAGTAAAACTCCAACTTGAATTGCGCGTCAATTCTGCATTCCGAACCGAATTTTTCGCTCTATCTGAAAATAAATAATTTATGTTTTAGCGTTGTTTTACATTTCTGCTCTCGAAGGGCTTATTGAGGTAGGTCGAAGGAGCAATTCCGAACGATATTTTATTTTGACTTCAAATTGGGACAATCCGTAGCAGAGACAGCTCGACAAATCAATCAAGTGTGGGGGACTAATGTGTTAGAGAAAGCACTGTGCGCCAGTGGTTCAACAAATTTCGGACCGGAGATTTCAGCTTCAAAGATGGCCTCCGCAAAGGTCGACCTAGAGCAATCCTGGACGAAGAGTTGAAGGAATTGGTGGAAGCTGAATCATCCAAAACAGTTCGCGGGATCGGGCAGGAGCTAGACGTCAGTAAAGCTGCTGTCGCGGATGCTTTCCAATGCCTTGGGAAGGTGAAAAAGCTCGAACCTTTCGAGCTTTGTTCTTCTCCACGTTCCCGCAACAAAATTGGCCCGTTTTTGGATCGAATCATCATTTGTGATGAAAAGTGGATTCTGTATGACAAGTGCTACAAAACGCCTAATGGCGTGTCTCGCACTAGCCCGCTTCGCGGGGTTATAGGTTTGCGCCTTTTTCTCAGAAAATACTCTCACACAAAAAGTACGTGTGATCTTCAAAACAATTTTGTTAACAGAACAACAAAAGACAACACTTACTGAAGCATCTCGGTGAATACTACGTTTGGTATCGACTTGAGTCCTGTGGCCGGATTCATTAATGACTTACGTAACTTTAACGGAGAATTGTACGCTTATCAAGCGATATGGTAAGCGATAAGCCTCGTTAAAAGCTCAGATAACGCGGCTTATCGCTCACTATATCGCTTGATAAGCTTACAATTCTGCGTTAAAGTTACGTAACGTTACGTAAGTCGTTGATGAATCCGGCCCCTGGCGTTAACCAAATTTTCAGATGGGACATCTGTAGAACTGGCGAGCACGCCACGTACAGTTGACCATGAGAAAATACTGGACTGGGGAGATATACGCAGAGGTGTACCTGGCGCGGGTAAAGTTTTCCGTTCAACATGGGATAATGCTGAGTTCTGCATGCGGCCGGTCGTCGTACGACCACGATGTGACCTCTGCTTCCTTTTTTCGATCTTCTGACTCCAGAAGGTTGTGGTGCGACGAAGGGAACCCGTTTTCTGGATTCAGGCAGTCAGAAACGCGCGCAGACGCCGTTGTGTCAAGCAGGAGGAGGATGCGCTTCCTCTGATGCAACAATATCCCATCTTGAACGGCAAACGTTGCCCGCGCAAGGTACGCAAAGAGGATAGTATTCCACTGAGCAAATTGTCGGTCAAAAAATGCATGAAAATTAGAGAGAAGTGCAAAAAATAACTAATAAATTCCGCAGCCTCGGCTCAATGGGGTAAAAATCCGCTCCTCAGCGCAAACTCGATATGGTATCCATTTCCAACGCTTCACCGCCTTTCTAGGATGTGCGCTTCATGTATACTTGTCATTCGAAAGCTTCAGCGTTGATATGTAGTTTAATAACCTTCACTGTATGAGTGATCTCAGCATGAACATAGGCACTGCTAATGGCTTAACTGGGCGATCCGGAAGCGCAGTCGGAGGAGGTGCTGGCTCGGTTTTCCCTCCCACCACATTTTAGCATTCTATTACTCGGAGTCGTTATCTGAGCTTTCCGCTGTGAATTCTCTGTTAAAGTTATGTAAGTTGTTAATGAATCCGACCCTTGGCTTCCATCGGCCGCCCACCGCAAATCACTATATGAGCCAAATACGCATTCAAATTACATGCGCAACTTCCCGTAGAGGTAGAATGCGTGGATTCAGTAGCTTTCCTGGGGCCGGATTCATTAACAATTAAACCTGTGGGTATGAGGGGTATAAGGGGTAGAGATAAGATAAGAGTGAGGTAGAGAAAAGGCAAGAGTCAGAGACGCTGGCTTCATCGTGGATAACTCTACCCCCTACTTGCGGGTTAGTCGTTGACGAATCCGGTCCCTGGAGCCAGATTCATCAGCGGCTAACCCGCGGGTATAATGGGGAAAGATCCTACTATATATAAGCGAGAACGGTCGTTTGTCTGTGGGTGACTGAGTGCGTGTTTGTTTGTTTGTTTGTTTGTTTGTTTGTTTGCACAGAAGTGCTGAGGCAGTGTGTTGGGAAGAAGTTTGGGGAAGGGGGGGGGGTTGTAGTTGTCACCAGTTGTCAACTGTTGTAGTTGTCGACAGGCGTCCATGTTCAGACGACATGTCACCAATTTCGCGCAAAGGATGTTCAGGTTGAGAAGAGGTGTCAACGATGTCGCGCAAGGGGTGTCCGGGTTTACACGACGTGTCAACGGTGTCACGCAAAGCACGTCCGGCTTGAGAAGACATGTCACCGACGTCGCTCATCAGGTGTCTGGATTCAGAAGAGGTGTCACCAATGTCGCGAAAGGCCTTCCAGATTGAGACGACGTGTCACCGATGTCGCGCAAAGCACGTTCGGGTTGAGAACACATGTCACCGACGTTGTTCAACAGGCATCCGGGTTCGGAAGAGGTGTCATCGATGTCGCGCGAGGATTCCGGATTCAGACGACGTGTTATCAGTGAAGGTGGGCCCAGTAATGGGGGACTGGTGAAGGATGGGGTTCCAGTAAAATGAACCGGTAAAGGGTTGACCAATAAAGGAGGGGCCAGTGAAGGTGGGACCAGCGATGGGGACCGGTGAGGAGGGGGGGGGGATCCAATGAAGGGGAACCGGTGAAGGGGGGGGGAGTGGTCCAGTGAAGGGTGGACCGGTGAGGGAGGGGAGGGGTCTAGTGAAGGGGGACCCGTAGAATGTTGACCAGTGAAGAGGGGACCAGGTGAAGGGAGGACCGGTGAGGAAGGGACCAGTAATGGGGACCGCTGAGGTGGGGGAGGGGTCCAGTGAAGGGGGACCGATAGAAGGTTCACCAATAAAAGAGGGGACCAGGTGAAGGGAGGACCGGTGAGGAAGGGACCAGTAATGGAGACCGGTGAAGGAGGGAGGGGTCCAGTGAAGGGGGACCGGTAGAATGCTGACTAGTGAAGAGGGGACCAGGTGAAGGGAGGACCGGTGAGGAAGGTACCATTAATGGGGACCGGTGAATGGGAGGAAGGGGTCCAGTGAAGGGGGGGGGGGGACCGGAAAAGGGTTTATGAATAAAAGGGGGAACAGTGAGGGTGGGACCAGTAATGGGGATCGGTGAAGGATAAGATGACCAGCGAAGAGGGGACCAGTAAAGGGAGGTCCAGTGAAGGTGGGAGCAGTAGTAGGGACCGACGAAGGGGGAGGGGGACTAGTGAAGGGTGAACCGGAAAAGGCTGACAATAAAGGGAAGCAGTGATAAGGAACCAGTTAAGAGCGTCCAGTGAAGGTGATGGACCTATTTTGCCATGTTCCGCTATACCATTCTATAAAACCAGTTTTTTTAAATGAATGAGAGAAGGCCTAAAGAGGAGAAGAAGATGTTCGGGGTGTTCTATTCTCCGAGTTTGGGGCGAAGCCCCAACCAGACGTTTGGCGGGCGGTATGCCGTTGAACGTCTGGTACCCACTGTAAGGCATTCATCTCTGTTCCTTATCTTATCTCTACCCCTTATATCCCGCAGACCAGCGGGTTAGTCGTTGATGAATCCGGACCCTGGTCGAAAACAAAACCAACCGCAACAAATCAAGTAGCCCAACACCGCATCCGATGTCGCTTCTGATATCATCAACGAAGGCACAACAATAATGGGGTCGTATAAAAGCCCCACCCAGCAGTGTGGTGGACTCAATCTGCTGTTGCTCCTGACATTACTTGGTCGGTTTGGTACCAGTGTCGACAGACTCACAGGAAGAATCGTCGCGGTCGTCGTGAACCACCAGCTCTCAGAAGAAGATACCGATGCATGCCAAGGGAGGTGCCAAGGAGAATTCGAAAGTATCGGCACCGACGGTTCCTGCTCCTAAGACGAATAAGATGGAGGTTGCAGAAGCGACGGCAAAACCGGCAAAGCCAGTCGTCGCGAAGGAGACAAAGGACACTAAGGAGGCGCCGAAGAAGGACGGTGAGTCGAAGTCGGCGGATAAGCCGAAAGAGGATAAGAAGAAGGACAGCATGGAGAAGCCGGGTGACACAAGGGAGGTACGTGAGACGTAACAGTGTTAAGACTGGGTGGCAAAGGTGGGAATGTGCAGTTCAGATTGGTTGGGTGCCATCCCAATTGGGGGGGGGGGGACCAACAATCAGGACAATTGCGTCCCTCTCCTATACTTCACAACTCACTCCTTTGAAATTGCCTGAGGGACATGATGTTACGAGAGGGTCATTGGGCTCTTGCAGAGATTCTGATTGCCGAGAGCGTCTCCGACCCAAAACCTGTAGTGCGCCAAGAACCATTAAATGGAGATATGCATAGTCTCAGTGTAAAGCACTTACACGAAGGCTCTGATGCAAGTTTCCTGTTCTAAAAATCTATTCCGTTCTTCTTGTAGCTTACATAGCCCAACTTCTTCCATCATGGTTGGAGGGAGGCATAGTGGAGTGGATCTATGGCCACTAAAACCAAATCGGAATAGATTTTGAGTGCAAAATTTGCACTGGAGCACGGTTTCCCTCGCGCGAGCGCTTAGCACTGAGACACGCATATCTCCATCTGATAACTCTCAGCGCACTAAAGCTGGTGTAGATGTCGAAACCGCTCAAGTCTCAATCAGCCAGTTGATAAGCAAAATGCCGCGACGCAGGAGAACCGAACCCCCGACCTGCTTTGCATGAAGCAACGCCATCCACTGCGTCACGAGCCGCCTGGCATTGGCGCCACCGCGGACGTACAAGAGAGCGATCCATCGAATCTCCATGTGGACGCCGACGCAGCCCTGAGAAACGATTCCGACAAATGCACCCGCGAATGGCTACCGTATACCGGCTGTCTACGCCCTCCTGGGGCCGTATGCTCGTGCTCCCCCATTGAGGGAAAATCAATAGTAGCAGCATATCTTATCACACCCCGATCCCCCATTGGGGGAGACTCGGGGTAGACGAGCATACGGCCTCTGCTTAGAGATCGCGCATCGACATCCACGTTGTCGATTGATCGATACCCGAACCAAGGACTTCGATTCTGGTTTACGTGACAGCCGGCGCCTTTTCCGACTGTACCACCAGGGGAACGTGGCGGAGTGGCGTTCTACCCCCGCCCTTTAAACAGAGGCGTGGCAAACGTCTGCGTTTCCACTGTCTCGTAAGGCAGCCACTGGACTCCCGAGCAAGCCCAGGGGTTGGAGGGTGGGGGGCCAGGGGAACGAGAGGATAGAACGCTCGACCCCCATCGATGTCTTGTACGCCCGCGATGGGCCCGCTGTCAAGTGGGTCGTGGTGCAGTGGGTAAGGGGCTTACTTCATGGGAGGGATGTTAGGGATTCGGATCCCATACCTCGTGGCACTCTTGCATTTCAGCTGACTATCTGAGATCTGAAAAGTTTCGACGGCTACACAACGTTGCACGTTTTTCTGCGCATTGTTTCAGCCGTATGTGCTTCGCCGCTCGAAGAGCGCAGAATTCAGCTGCGGGCTCCCCCTGAGCGACGAAGGCAGTTTCCACACGAGCAGCTTGAATGGCACCCACCCTGGAGTCCCTTCCCGAGCCTGAACCCATATCCGCATTCCCTGAGCCACGAGAGGCTCGCGTGTGTAATACTAGGCATGAAGGATTTTGCGCGCCACCGCTAACGTGCGCCTATATGATACGGTAACCATTCGGGGGTGTGTTCGCCAGGATCGTGCTAGTACGTAGCCCACGTGTGCAGCGCGTCAAAAAAGTGTGCTCCAGCTCCAATTGCGCGATCCTATGCCATGCATCTGGTTCTTGTGGTTTTAGCAATCCCGATATACTGTACACAAATGAATAATGGAGATGGTAGCTGGCGTGGAGTGGACGAATGTCTGATATTGAAATTTTACAGGACTCGTTTAGTGCACCAACAGTAAATGTCGAGGAGAAGAGGAGTGATGCAAGCGTGAACTCAGTTCTTGATCAAGCGGTATGTTTCAGGAGTTTAAGTTAACACTATTGTGGTAACGGAAATAGACCCATCAAGGAACACAGCAATTGAGGGGCTAGGGAATCACCGACTGGGCCAGCTACATAGTCGTAGATCTCTGACTTCCTAGCATTTTTATCCCTTTGGTTGCTTGCTGAAACTCTGCGATGTGACACAACTCGGTGGGACAAACGTCTGCTGAGTCCTTACTGGTACCGGGCGTTAACCCACAAATATTAAAGGCTTTTGTTGGCTGCCAAATAGCTAGGGAGCCCTGCTCAAAAAGGCCATCTAGAGTGCGTGTACAATCCGACCACAATAGAGTAATGATGGAATAATAGAATCACCTGTGTCACCTGTCGTTCGTTGATAATCGACTTGCTCGAGCGGGCGCCTGCAGAGTCTCTATCTGTCCCTGTCGCGTGCCAAAGTGCTCCAATGGATCCTCCGGCTAAATCCGTTTGGACACCAACTTCCAAACTGGAGACTTTCCTGGCGTGTTGGATCGACTTCCAACACGCGTCTTTACGCGCAAACTCCACCACGTCAGCGGTGCTCCACTGGTGTAACACGCCACGTCGTCTACACGTCTTGTAGACGGCGGCTAGCTGCAAACTAACGGTCGTGACCTGCTTAGAAGTGGCTGAGCTCGAATCTATACCAAAAGGTACGGGGAAGGGGCAGAATCCCCCAATACGGTGCAAAAAATGCCGTGAAATCCAGCAATTTTTTATTGTGCTGTGGAACACTCTTGAGCTGGATAATACTGAGGCAGTCCTAGTGCAGAGGAGGACTCAGTTTTCTCCTCATGTAGGTGGACATATATCAACCTACAAGCTCCGCCGGTGCAATCGACATTGAGTTTTGGAAGTTCTTGTCAGGAAGCCTGAAACCGTGGATATGCTAAATCCCATTTTCTACCGTGCCGACCCCTCCATCTTCTGGGCTACATACTTGATATTCTTAATGTATTCTTTACCATGCTGTTAGGCAAGAAGCTCGTTAGAATGGAAGCGCTTTCAACAGATTGTACATACAATACGTTCGACATCGGACACAATACAATACCCACCATAAGGATTGGAAAAAGGACGCGGTAGGCGCGTTTTCCGCGTTCTTTCTGTTCTTTTGCTGTAGCCCTTTGGATCTTCATCGTTTTTGAAAAACTCACACACCGTTGTGATCTCCTCGACGAGATCTATCCAATGCCGCAAAAACATTTTTTGTTAGTCCATTTTTCACCGCTATTTTTTCCAAAGCACCAGGGGATACTCATTAGCGAGCGACGTCTTCACTAATTGCGCCCAAAGGACACTTAAACGCGCGGATCTAATGCCAGCGCGCTCACGGTAACTCCTCCTTAGGGAAGATTCTGTAGACCGAGAAGCTTGCAACAGCATAGATATTGTATTCTACTCTATATTATTTATTAATTATTTTTTATTTTTTCGGTTATTCTAATAAGGGCTAACAATTTTTTCTTTATCTACTGAGTACTGCCGACAGCTGATTTATCTGGCCACATCAAGGAAGAGTATGTACAATAGATGAAAATTCCTAACTGGGACGCGCCATGCACATTACTTCTGCGAGATATCGTTGAAAAGATTTGGATTTATACTTGGTCCACACCATGAACAGCGGTTATGGATAAGTCAGCGCTTTGTCCTAGCTAGACAAGGCTAGGATACCGATTAGCCGACTCCGGAAGATTGTAGGTTTGGATGGTCTGGACGGCGCCCAGTCCGAGAACCTCGAATCTCCAGCATGCGACAGCCGGCGTATCCTCCAATTACCACTCACACAGGGAATAGCTAGTTTTGTATTACTGAAAATTTCTTCGCAGCTCTATCGACTTAGGAAAGTTATCATATCTGGATAAATGCCCAGATTTCGCATCCCCAATCAGCTCTCCATTCTTAACCAACAATGAGCTTTTCCTGTGTAACAGGTGCTGTAACTTTTCTTAGAGGGAACTTACAAAGTTAAAATTTGCTCTGAACTCTAAAGCACGTAGGTGAATTGCAGCTGGCCCACTTTTACCTTGAAAAAAAAGAAAATTTTTGCTGGTCACAAATCCACTGCGCACCATCATCAGTAACGTTTCTTCACAAAGTTTTGCGTACTGCAACTTTCTAAGGACAGAAGCAAGTACGCTGAAATCTTTTCTGTGTAAAATAGGTTTGCATAGCTCTGATACAGGCAAGGTAGGAGGAGCTGAAAAAAGACAGTGACTATTAGCGTACTTTTTTATTTGTAGAGTACTGAAAAGAAAGGGTACATGTGCTCTGTCATGCCAGGAATGCCCCAAGGGTGCGCCGTGCACAATGCAGAATCGAACCTATCAATCGAGTGGAGGAGCGCATATCCACTGCGCTTCTATCTTCTCTTAGTGGGAAATGCGAATTCCTCAATACTCGAACCTTTCAATCGAGGGGGGGGGGCGACCGCTCGCATATTGCACGCGCGGGAGTGTTCGGAGCACAATAGCTCTGTCAAGTTGGAACCTTTCAGGTTGCAGCTTGTATGTTTTGTAGGCAGTCGAAAGGTCTGTTAGTAAGCCTATATAAATAAAGGATAAAGCAGAATCTCTTTTTACTCAATCCCTTGAGATGCGCTACGCATTCTATTCCACGGAACGCTGTGGAGGCCATTTGAACACGCACTTGGCGTTTACAATGACTTTCTTAGCCGAGCGATGGACTAGTCAGTGTCTTTCCTTCCCAGAATTTTTTTTTTACATCGGCCTAATGAGCTCGAAGGGATGGAAGACTTAGTTGGCTTGGCCTGAAATCCCAACCTGGAATTGAGCGCATGCCACAGCGGACACCTCCTCCGACCACGCGCCTGCACAGGAGTAGTCACCACTAATTCATTAATGTATTGCTGTCATCCAGTTTTAAAATCAATGACATCATTTCTAATAGAAGATAGAGGTAGACGGTAGTTAATCCCTGCGCCTCGCATTCTGCTTCTATCATCTCTCGGTGGTAGATTTTTTATATCTATAGGATAAAGGACGGCGTTACCCAATCTTTTTTTTTTGGGTGCGCCAAGCATTCCATCTACGGGATATCGTGGAGGCAAATCTATTGCCTTTCGGCCTATTCAATAACTTGCGGTGGTCAACCGATGAACAAATTAGCGCTTTATCCTGCCCAGACAAGTTTGGTACCATACGAATCGATAACGCAACATGCTTGTCTCAATATGTAGAGCGTGAAAATTAATTCAGATCAAGGCAATATTTAAATTATTGTAAAATTATCAGTATAATAACGAGAAGGCCAAGGCGAATCAATAGCACCGTTCGCCGAACGGCACTGTGCAGTCCCCTATAATTGGCATAGTACCGCTGGATGTCGCACCCAGGTGCGAGGAGGCCTTGGTCGGGCGCGGGCGATGCACGCAGAGCCCAGGTCGAGCCGAATGCTGTCCAGAACTCGACCTCGGCAGAAAAGGCGCAAAATGTCGAATCTCCTCAAATTTTATAAAACTATGTTGTTGGAAAGCGC